>QEPC01001804.1:489042-512723 GCA_003113815.1 Sphenodon punctatus
TGGGACCTGTCTGACTCTTCTCCCTCTCCCCCCTCCCTTCCTGTTTCCCTTGTGTGGACGTTCCCTTTTGTGCCTTTTGGCTTTGTTTGCCCTCAGGCAGCCATGTCTGTGTCCTGCCCCTGCCCGGTGGCTTCTGGGAGTTTTGACCACGGCTGGGGATTGGCATCACGTCTGTTGCACTGCCCCGGACCATGATCTGGCAGCCTGATTCCCGGTCGTGGTCCTGGTCCCATCACGTCTGTTCAGGGCTTTTATTCTCCCTGGGGGGGTGGTTGTTCTGTTCACCCACACTGGGAATCCACTGTGGTGAACCGTCCGCCCGTAACATCTGAAAACACCCATTGTCCCACTGGGAGCTCCGGAAGCATGGTTGATTTTGACCCCATGTGAGTATTGACTGTGGTGAACATCTGGCGGCCTCTGAACAGACATGCAGGGCGCTTTGGCCCCACCGCGGAATTGACCATGATTCACTGTGGTTGAGCGTGCTCTCGTAATGTCTGAAATCACCCTATGTTGCCTAGGCCCCAGAGTTGACAGGTTCAGGCTTGAGGCCTGGATAGATATTTGCATATTTACACACATATTAATCATTAATCATGTATTCATTTATATAGTACATAGTGGTTTGATAAGAAATAGTATGCTTTATATAGGAATTTTAATTTAAGTAAAAAGGATTATGTTTTTAGTGTGTGAAAGTTTAAAGAGCATTGAAGTTTAAAGTGCTGATGGCAGGGCAGGGATTGCTTAAGATTGAATTGGAACATAGGGTAGATGTTGCAGGCTTTGGGGAAACTTGAGCTAACTGGCACATGCCCTTTGGTGGTCAACAGGATGGATGATTAAGGAAAAATGAATCCCAGTATTTAAATTGGTTTGGTTGTTGTTGAAAATCGGTAAACCGCAGCTTTTAGCAATGTTATTGCAATATTCATTGACATAAATGAAATTCAGTATTTTAATTGGTTTAAATTAATGGGTTTTTATTGGGACAGGTAATATCCTGGGTAGATATGGGAGGAGAATGGAAGGTTTTAAAAGACATGAGTTGAATGGCAGAGACCACTTCTTTTCTTATTTCCCTCTCTCTTTATACTTTACTTTTACTTACTTCCATCTTGTCCGGACCTGACCCACCTAGTCAACTTCCCATATCCAACAGAAGGTGGTCTTGCTGAATGGAGGGTAAATATGTTTTAGCTTATTGAAGAAATGCAGAGGTCAAGTGTAGTTTATAGAGCAGTATCAGATAATATACATGATTATTTCCAACAGTTGTATGAAAGATCATTGCTAATGAGATTGTATGTGCTTCTAGTGTGTATCTCTGTAATCTTTATATTTGCATATGCAATTGTTGAATATTCTTGGGGACTATATTTGATGCTCACCTTGAATAAAACATCTGAATATTCAATCAAATCTGACTCATTCAATATCTCTGAATTAAATTAGTTGTTGTCCAACAGGGGAACCCATTAATAATTCAGTAAATAAAATGCCAAACATTTTAAACATAATTTGAGCCTCCAAAATAATTAGTCAGTAGTCCTGTTGGTAAGAACTAGTTTCATGGAGTGTCCCCTAGTTCTAGTACTATTTGAGAGGGTAAATAACCGTTCCCTATCTACTCGTTCCACACCACTCAAGATTTTATCAGCCTCTATCATGCCCCCTCTCACACAGGGTATTTTCAGACGTTACGAAATTGCTGTTCACCACAATGAATCACAGTGGATCCCGTGTGGTGGCGGCGATCTCATGAACATCTGTTTGACCTCTGCCAGATGTTCACGACAGTGAATCTCTGGTGGGGGTCAAAGCTAACCACGGTTCTGGACCTGAGGCCAGCCTCAGATCTAGAACCATGGTTAGATTGGCCACGATCTGGGACGGGGCTGCCAATGGCTGTGATGCACGTCTGCTTGACAGCCCTGTCCCAGAATCAGGTCCTAACCACATTACGGGGTCGGGCGCACTGGCCTCATTGGCTGCTGCGCTCGCCCATCTCCCTGTGGGCGGGCAGCCAAGGGAGCGCGGGGGGGGCAAGGCTGAGAGGCTGCATGTCGCACTGCGCAGCCCCGTCCCCTCCCTGAAACCCGGTAGAGATCAGGCTGGCACGTCTAAAGGATGGCTGGCCTGATCACGGACTGGGATCCGAGATGGATCACGGTCCAGGTTTTAGTGTGGTGGGCCAAACGGCCCATCATGTCTGAAATTACCCTCAGTCTTCTCTTCTCTAAGTCGAAGAGACCCAGCTTGTCAAGCCTCTAATTGTACGGAAGCCGGTACAGACCTTTTATCATTCTTGTTGCCCTTCTCTGTACCTTTTCTAGTTCAGTTATGACTTTTTTGAGATGGGACGATCAAAACTATACACAATATTCTAGGTGCCGTCACACCATTGATTTGTATAGAGGCATTTATGACATTCTCAGTTTTATTCTCTGTCCATTTGCGAATAACTCCTAATATTCTGTTTGCATTTTTGACTGCTGCTGCACACTGGGCTGAGGATTTCAGTGTATTGTCCACAATCATTCCCAGATTCTTTTCCTGAGTGGTAACTCCTAGCTTAGTACCCAACATTGTGTACTCATAGTTTGGATTATTTTTCCTATGCGCATCATTTTGTACTTGTCCACACTAAGGCCACTTTTACATGGACGCCACCCACCCACAAACACCCGGAAACACCCATCAGATGGGTGGGAGAGCATCCATGTAAATGTCCATGGGTGGGTGGGGGCGCGACCCACCCGCCAACACCCACGGAGCAGCCAGGAGGGAGTCGGAGCACTCCGTGGGTGGAGGTGGGTGGAGATGGGTGTGGATGGGTGTTCAACACCTGAGCATCCGTGTAAAAGCCAAAACACCCACACCCACATGGAACGGACAGACGGAGCCCCACTGCGCCGGCACCATGGGGCATGCATGCGCAGACATGCCCACAGGGTGGAGGGATGCCGGATGTCTGGCCCGAGAGCCTGTAAAGGAGGTAGGAACCATGACACACGTGAGCGGGCTCCCACAATGGTGACCAGGAAGGCCCACAAGAAGGCAACGGGAGCCAACGCTGCCCCACGCAGGGGAAGGGGTTGGGTGAGCATGGGGATCCTGGGGTGCCCGGGGGGAGGTGAGAAGGCCCGGGAAGGCAGTGAGGGGGGGATGCCCCCCAGGCGGAAGGCACAAGGGGGGCAGAAGACCACCAGCGGGGGGGCAGTGGGGGGAAACGGGTGGGGAAACACACCATGAAGTAACACGGCACGTGTCCCAGCACAGGGCAGAGGGGCCGCACCAATGCCCCCCCAGTGGATGACCCCCAGCCCAGCACCTCCCAAGGGTACCATCCAAGGAGCAGCAGTGAGAGCGAGGTGAGCGCGAGGGCACCCCCCCAGAGGGAAGGGCCGCACCCCGGGCCCAACTACCGGGCCAGGGAACACAGGGCAGGGGGCAGCAGCATAATCCATTCCCCCGTTCCTTGCAAGACAGCTTCCAGACAACAGAGCACCGCACCACCGGGACAACAACCAAGGAGGGCCTCCCAAACAGCAAGGTGAGCAAGAGTGAACCCCGGGGGGAGATTTGAGGCTGGTCCCACGGGTGGGTGGGGGGGGAAGCAGGAGCTGTAGTAACCCCTTTTTACACTACCCCCAATGGACATGACCACCACCACGGCATCCACATCCACAGGGTGGGCCCTATGCCGCCAAGCCGATCGGTCCCCCCACACGCGGGTCCCTAAAGGGGAAGCCCTGGTCCAGGCAGGAGGTCAGGGACTTCATACGCATGTGGGGGTCCGAAAGGGTCCAGCATGACCTGGTGCAAAGCTACAAGACCAGACAGGTCTATGAAGTCTTCACCCAGGAGATGCAGCGGCAGGGGTACAATAGGGATGTAACCCAGTGCATGCAGCAGGCAAAGGACTTGAGGTCCAGATATAAACATATCAGGGACAATAATCTCAAGTCCGGCCGGGCCATGTGCACAGCCAAGGTCCAGGAGAAGCTGGACAAGTCCCTCTGCATGGACGGGGACTTTGTGGCCTCCCGCAAACATGGCAGCGCCTTCACCAGGGGCAGGCACAGGGTCAACACCCAACACCCCCTGACAGACCCCATAGAGCAAGGGGGGAGGGTGCCCCTGGTGAGGCCATCCACAAAGTTGGAGGGGACAGTCCCGTCCCACAGGGGAAGGAGGTGCCTCGAGGATCAGAGCGCCGGACCACCACACTCCACGTGTGCCCATAAGACCCACAGGCCGTCCAGCCACAGGGATGGGGGGGGCGCTCGGAGCCAGCAGAGACCTGGGATGGCCCCTAGGAGGTGGAGTAACTGGATCCAGGTATGATCGCTCCAGCGGGGTGGGGGGTTGGGGGTGAGTCCAGCCCGGACAGAGCCACTGCAGCTGGGGCCAGGGGCCAGCAAACAGTAATGGTACCCCCTCCCATTGCAGCTCAAGCCAGCCTGGAGGTGCATGAGGTGGAGGTTGTGGAGGAGGAGGAGGACAGGCATCAGGGCCCAACAGGGGTGGGCGGCGGGTGCAGGCGGGAGGGGTGCATGGGCCCACGGCAGCTCCCACGGCACATTCCCCTGATTGGGGGCCCTCCCACAGCTTACATCCACCAGGGACCCACCCCATGACCAGGCAGGACAGGGGGAACCCACAGGGGAGGGCTGAGGGGAGCAGTCACACTATCGGGGCTGCCCCACCAGGAACCAGGGGCCGGCTGTAGTGGCCAGCGGGGCACACAGGATGGGTGCACTAACAACTTGTCCAACCTCCCGTTCACAAATCAGGTGCCCACTCGCATGAGGGAGCAGCTGCCAGCAGCGTGGTGTGGAACCGGGATATGCGGGCCAGGAACCGGCGCTGGAGGGACGACCTCGGAAGGGAGCTGCTGGCAGAATCACAACGGTTAGCCGAGGTGCATTCCTGCGAGCTCGCGCTCACCAGGGAGCTCATAATAGGGGAGGGGGAAAGGGACCAGGAGATCCTGGCTGCCATGATGGCCTGGTCCCGCACTGAGCACCTCTGGGACAGGTGCCAGGCTGCTGCCCTCCAAGGCAAGCAGCAGCACATCTGTGACAGGCTAGAGGGTCAAGCTGCATGGCTCATGGACCTCATGGGGGAGGCCATGGAGGCCTTGTGGCGTGACCCCCAGCGCGACAGGCCACGCCATGCTGCGGAAGGAGGGCCAGCAGCCGCCCCACACCATGGAGGCTTCCCACTGGTGCCGGTGCCCCCCCTGAACCTCAGCCACCCATGGTTCCCCCAGCAGAAACCCTATCCGGGCCTGGTCCATGGGGTCCCCCTCCCCCACATGGGGCAGCCAGTCCCACTTGCGGGGCCGCCCATCCAGCCCAAACCCCCCGTGGGCTTGCCCCCGCTGCCACCCCGACCCCTCCACCAGGAGGCTACACCCCCACCCCAAGACTGTGCACCCCAGGTCGAGCAACTGCCCGTGGTGGCCGCTCCACCCCCACAGGTAAGGCTGCAGCACCCCGGGATCCCGGGGATTGTGGGGTGCAACACCTGGGGGGGCAATGGGAATCCAGGGACCTGCGCAAGGTGGGACCCTGGTACAGAACACATTGTGGAACCCATGCTGAGTGCACGTGGCACACGGGATGGGGAGAGACTGCCATTGCCAGGGGCATGTGCACCTGCACTGTGCCACAGTACGTGGTGGGGCAGGTGCAGTGATACCACGGGTGACCCGTCCCGGTGGAAGCACCTTTAGGGAGTGCCCTATGGCACATGCCCTGTTTGTGTGGGGAGTAGGGGGCTCCCCGGACCCCTACGGGGCACACAAGTGCCATTGCACCGACAAGGGACAGAGGTGAGTGCACACAGGGATCCCTAACCCACTCTTGCTCCTCCAAGCAGGGACAAACAGTGGAGGCTGGTGTGCAGCGGCCAGTGCATGACAAGGAGGCTGGACTATCAGCCTGGAGAGCCCTGCAGTCAGCTGCGGCGAGGGCATGCCGACCAGCGAGTCCCAGTGGTGCGGCCAAGGGGGGGAGAGGCCTCCCCAGATGTTGACCCCCACCCCTTTCCATTGTACATGTTCCCTCCAATAAAAGTGTTGTACCTATACCTTGTTGTCGCTTCCTCTGTCCGGGGACATGGAGGGGTGGGTTGTGCGGCGTGCAGGGGGGCACCGGCAGGTTGGGGGCTCTGTGCAGTCCCATGCCAGCTGGTGGGGCCAGAGGCTAGACCAGAAATGCCTCATGCAGGGGAGGTGGCAGGAACAGGTGTGCACTGGACCTGCTCACATGAACCAGCATGTGTTGGCTGGCGGGCATGTGCGGGGCCAGCACCACCCACGCCCGCCAGCGAGGGGGGTGCTCACCGCCGGGCAACCCACAGGCCCCATTCCCTGGACACAGGAGGCCACACATGGAATAGGGGGCTGGATGCAGGTAACGGGTAGGGCCCAGCAGTGTGGAAGGGGGTCCCAGACCTACAGACATGGGTGTGGGTCCGGCGCTGCCCAGCGGTCGGCTGGCTGGGCAGCAATGTGGTGGCAGATGGCGTCCCTGTTTGTGTGCCTTAAGGTCCCATGCTACAGCCCCTNGCCAGCTGGTGGGGCCAGAGGCTAGACCAGAAATGCCTCATGCAGGGGAGGTGGCAGGAACAGGTGTGCACTGGACCTGCTCACATGAACCAGCATGTGTTGGCTGGCGGGCATGTGCGGGCAGATGGCGTCCCTGTTCCCCTCAGAGCTGCACGGGGCCGCTCCTCCCTGGCCACGTTGGTATGGGGGCACTGGCCCGGCCCAGGGCACCGGTGCAGGGTCACTGTGGAGCCTGGCAGGGTGTGGCGTCGGACAGCCGCCTGCCTCACCCATCGCACGAGCGCTACTCTCCAGAGGTTTGTTGCCCTCCGCCACCATGCCCCCAGGAGGGTGGACCGCCGACTCTGCAGGCAGTGCAGGGTAATCTGCTGGAGCAGCATGCGCAGCAGCAGGAGGCTTGCACCCAGGAGGTGCAGCAGCACGGCCCTGGGCCGTGGGTCCTCATCTCCCGGCAGCATGCTTCCGCTGCTTTCCACTCCCTGCCACACTCCGCTGGCACGTGCCATGAGTGAGGTGCACTCAGCTGTTTGGCCTGTGCCTATGGCCCGCTCTCCCCTGATATCATGGGGGCTCCCCTATGTGCACCCTGTCCAGGGTCACCATTCTTTGTGTGCCTTAAGGTCCCATGCTACAGCCCCTCTGCCCCACGGCTGGCTGGCCGGCCGCAGTGTGTCCCTTATGTACTGTGTAGGCCAGTGGGGGCATGGCAGTGGGTGGTGATGCAATAGGGGTGTGCTGGGGTGGCCAGTGGGTGCAGGGGCCAGCTGGGCATCCCCACGAGCAGCCTAAGCACATGGCCGCCGGGGGGGATGGGATCGCACCCAGCCTGGGGTACCCCTGTCCCCACACTACTGTCCCCCAGGTCTGGGTCCACCTTTGCAGGCTGCAGCAGTGTGCACTGTGGATACAGTGCCTGGCTCGGCTCCAACCGCTGGTGCTGTGCCTGGCCGTGGTCCCCTTCATCTCTCGGCACCTGTGTTGCATCCCTCCCATCCTGTGTGTGGGTTGCGGCACCTTGTCCACAGCGTGCCTGCCTATCTCTGGCATGCAAGGCCACCTGTGGGCAAGGGTATCCTCTCGGTTGGTGCTCATCCCACTTGGGGCTGCCCTCTGTCTCCCACCTGTTTCTGCACTGGAGTGGGCCCAACTGCTGCCATGACCGGCCGTTCTGAGTGTCTCAGTCGGGGATGTCGGGGAGGGTTGTTCTCCCTGTGTGGACATGCTGTTGGTGGCCCTCTGGCAGAGCCCCGATGTGCAGCTGTTGGTGGGCAACCCCCTGTTGGTGGGGGATGACTTCTGGCTCCTGTCGTGGTATATGTGGATGATAGGTCACCAGGTCGGGGCCCCAGTGTACCGGGCCTGTTCCCTTGAGCTCTCCTTCACCCCCCTGTGCCCACCTCCTTGGGGGCACCCACCCTCCATCATCATACCATGGACCGCGGCGGAGGTAACGGCAGCTCACCTGCTGATGGAGTTACCCAGGTATGGCCTCGCCTTGCTGTCTGGGGGTCTGCCTGTTGCTGACCTGTACACCGGTAGCCTCCTGCATGCTCACAGAATCCCACACACACCCTCGGACTTGGGGGTCCTCCTGTGGGACCTTGGCTTGCTGGCCCCTGATGTTGGTGGGCTGGTCCAGACCAGAAGGTCCACCACTGCAGAGATCACCGCCCTTGGGTCAGTGAGGGACCTTCCAGCTGTGCGGGCTGTGGCCACCGGTGAGGATCCGCTCATTCCATGCTACCTGGTGGATGCTCATATGTGCTCCCGGGGCTACCGATGGGACCTGCCTGCCTGGGAGGGGTTAGCTCCTGGGTCATCCCCCCCCGGAGCGCTCACTGGACCATCCATGAGCAGCCCCTTGCCGCCACCTGCTTGTGGCCACCCCTTTGGCCAGGATGTTACATTGCCACCCCTCTCCCCGTGGCTCCGATGGGGCCACGCACTACCATCTGCATGCTGCTGGCTGGAGCCTCGAGTCTCTGGACCCCACTGTCCCCTCTGTGGGACCGCTGCTTCTTCTCGCTGAGGCTGCCTGGTTCCCTTGCCCACCCTGCACGTCAGCTCCTGTGCCCTCTTGTTGTGCCTCTTTTGTCTGGGCGTGTGAGCCCCTGCAGCCCCGAGCTCTGCCTCTCTGTGCTTGGGGGTCCGCTTTCCCCTGGAACAAATAAAGAGCTGTTCTGTGATGGTGTGTCCTGCTGTGCCTCTGTTGCTGCTGTGGCGGCTGGGTGCCCCTTCCCCTTTGGTGGCCCTCCTGCCCCTTCGGAGTAGTTGTGTGCGGGGGCTGTGCTTGGTGTATACTGGTGGGCTCCGAGCTGGTGGCGTGGGATGTGTGGTGTGTTTTCCCCTGGCAGCTTCCCTTCTGGGCACTGCTGCCTGGGGTTGCTCCTGGGGTGGTATTGGTGGTGGCCCACCGGCTGAGCACCCTCTCACCTCGCCTGTGTGTTGGTGTGACCCTGCCCCTCCGCTCCCCTCTGCTGTCTCCCCCTGTTGGTGTGGGCCGACTGTGGAGGTGGCGATGGATGGGCGGCAGCACCGTGAGTGCTGAGCAGCTGAGTGTGAGTAGGGGTTGCTGTGGACCCGGCCTTTGGCCTGACCGATCCTCTTCCTTTGTGCAGGGGTGGGGTGCTCCTCAAGGGTGTGTGTGTCGGCGTGTGGGGTGTGCCCCTCGTGCTGTTGCTGTCCTCAGCCCTCCCAGGGTCCATTGGTGCATGCGGTCCCTATGGCCCTGTCCCTTCTCTCCTGCAGCTACTGTTGTCATGATGCTTGCGATCCTGCATCTGGGGGCATGGTCCTGCAGCTGGAGTGGGCGGTGTGGGACATGCAGGCGGCAGGGCGGCTGTTTGATGGCATCCGTGAGTGTGCTGGCAATTTGCTGGGCCCTGTGCCTGTGTCCCTCCATGGAGGATTCTGTTCCTTGGTTCCCAGGACCGGCTCTGATGGCTGTCTCCTCTGCCTCTGTCCCCTTCAGTACAGGCCATGAGCAGACCCGGGAGCAGGGGGAGCTGATGGAGCTCCTCCTGCTCGTTCTGGAGCGGCTGCACCATCTGGACCATGCACAGACCGAGTGCTGGCGCCAGGCGCGAGGTTGCTGGCCGTATTTATGGGGGTTCTGTCCCAGGCCTGCCTCTGCTGGTGCTGTTCCCCCCCTTTTGTTGCGTCGGCCCCTGCCCTGCCCTGTTGGTGTTGCCCCCTGTTGTTGGTTCCCCGTGTTAATAAAGGCTTTTGTGTTCCGTTCCTGGCGTGTCCGTCCAGGGTCAGCTGCCCCAACAGCATCCATTCCAGCTACATCCATGGTGAGAAGTCTGCCCTCCCATTTCCAACATACCTCCTGGCCAGTGAGACACAGAGAAGGCCAGGTAGCTAAGTGCTCCATTAAAACCCTTTTGTACTTTTGTCCAAATCTCTGTGGCAGCTGAGAGAGTTTACAAGGGAGTCCAGAAGAGTTTAAATTTAAATTAAGGATTCCCACTGTGTTCATGAGGATCTTTCTGTACCAGAAAAAGCAGCATACTAACATTTGTTACCTGATATTAGGAGGCGGCGCCTGCCGAGCCACAGGTTTCCCCGATCTTCGGCTGCTCCTGCTGCCCGGGCAGGACCGCCCACCGTGGTGTCTCCGGCCCCGCCAGCATCAGTGGTTGCTGAGGCAACCGGCCCTCCGGACAGCACTGCACCCACACTTCCGGATGCGATGTGGAGTGTGGGGGTGGGGTCTGGGCCGCTGCATCATTCCGCGCGGCTCTAGGTGCGGCAGAGGGCAGAGACTCAGAGCTAAAAAGCCGGCGCTTGGACTCGCCCAGTGCTGGTAATCAGAGCAAGAAGCTCCCCCCCCTTCTCTTGTGATAAGTGACTTGGGCTTGTGTGTTTTCTGTACCTTGTGGTTGTGACTGTGGCTCCAGAGATTGTGTGACTCCGAGTGGATCCTGACCCCTGTTCCTCCCTCTAAGAATACAAGTAAGGTGTGGGAGTTGGGTGGTGGGTGAGTGTGTGGGTGTTCCCTTTCCCCCTTCCCTGTGGGAGTCTTCCCCCTTCTGTGTGAGTGTCCTGGCCTTCTCCACCCTAGTTCCCTGTGGACCTTGCCCTGTTTCCCACACCAGTCGCACGAGCTTTCCTCCCCCTTCCTCCCGGTGTGAGTGTGCGTGTTTGGCACTTCCAGGGCTTTTTGTGGGATTCGGCCTTTCTCCTTGCTCTGCGCTCTATGATTATAGGGGCCTAGTCTCTGTGAGACTATACAGGCCCAAACACTATCCTGATGGGCATTTACTCCAGTGCTGCACTGGTCAGAGCAGGGAGAGCCTCGATCTGAGTGTGAACATGTGGTTGATTGGAAGACCTCCTAACACCTGATGACACTGTGTGCATGATGTGCATATCCTGGCTTCCAATGTCAGGTCCCCCAAACTCATGATGTGGGCAGGGGCATGCAAACCATCAGTAAAAACAGACATGACAATGGCCCACTGTGGCCCACTTTGTCACGCTTTGGCCCAGACCTCATGTATGTTCAGGCACTGCCAGATGTTGGCCTGGGATTGCCTTGGGCCATGTTGGCAGCTAGCCAGGGTTCTGACCTCAGGAAACTCCTGAAATAACAGCCTGGGCTAAAACCTGCTCAACTGGGCCACAGCGGGCTAGTGTGTCTGTTCCTGGGCAGTCAATACAACCCGGGTTAGATTTGCCATGGTCAGCCACCATGACTGGCTGTTATGGCAGGGGATGGAGAACTGGGTGCAGCACAGGAAGGGGCCAGTCAACCGCATGTTTGGCATGCTCCCCACCCTTCCCAGTGGCCTGGCTATGTCTGCTTGGAGCCCTGGCCTGATCCAGACCTTGTCGTCCATGGTTTCCCAACCCAGGGCAAGGTGGCTGCTGCTGTGCAGACTTCATTTTTTTTTTTTTTTTTTAACCCCATGAGAACATGGCTCAAGAGGAATCACTTTGCCTGCCCAGTTTTGGGGTTTATTTTTAAGCCTTATTGATTGCACAGTATAATGCACTGATAGGAAAGCAACATTTCCAGCTGGAGACCCTTGTGATTTAAATCTTTTGCATAGTTACATTTCTCCTCTTGCTTTTCTATATCCCTGATCTCCTCAACAATAGGTTTTATTGCTTCATTCATACTTGCCTATGTATCAAGAGATAAAAAGAATTACCATTGCTATTTGACTTCACCTGCAGAGTGATAAACTCAATGAAAAATAATTCTGAACCATTTCCTTGGCAATTATTTGGGTATAATTTTCCAAAGTGTGACTACAACACAGATGAAAAGCAGGTTGAACTCAGCCAATGCTCTCCTGCCAGAGATTTCAGAAGGAGGGTTAAAGTGTTTAATAGTGACAGCGATGCTGCTGAACAATATTAATCTTTATTAAAATTTGAAATGCTACATGCTTTTAGTCCAGTAATAAACCCATGGTGACTCATCATAGCGATGTTGTGGCTTTCTGCTGTGCTCTTATGGAGCAGAGTATTGATTAGACTGTGAAGTAATACGACAACAGCTGAATCTTGGATAGCAAATATGTGTTGAATTGATCTCCCTTTACGGAGCCCGCTCCTCCCCAGTGTTATTTATAGGAGAAGGCTGGGATGTGGAAAATAACTTTGATAAGCACTGCCTCATAGCACCTGTTTAAGTGATGGGCCAAAGAGTCGTCCCCAGTTTGTTAACTTTAAGTATTGGAAACAGAGGTGATATGCACATAATAATATTATGATTCATACAAACCACTTTTCAGCCAACTCAATATATTTCATTACCTCCTTCCCAGCAGATGTATTGATTTTTCTTTTGTGGTTTTATAACACAATTTCAAGCCTGTTGTAGTTTAATGAACCATGTTCTTATGATGTTTAAAAAGATTTGAAGCAGTTGTTGAAATAAATATTATGGATTGCCCATCTCTTGTCGCCTCTTCTTTCTCTTTACCCTATGTAAAAGTAGCATAAAAATGAATAGGGCATCCAGCTAGGCGGCTTTTTGTGTTTGAGATCAAAGTGCTATCGGAGAACAATAGCAGGCCACACTTCTGCGCTCATGACCACACAGCAGCAGCACCTGCAGAGCAGTAAAATGTCATTGTTGCTTCTGCAGTTTGAGCACAGAGGAAGCACCACTGAGGTGGCAGATGATTCTAATAATACTTGATGTGAATTGATGGGGAAGGAGGACCATAACACGGAAAGCTTTTTATTAGAAGACTTGACTTCCCAAGCTGTGAACAACAGAATTCTGCACCTGTGGACTTTCTTCAAATCAAGCATTATGGAAGCTGACAGATTTTATTAACTTAAGGAAGAACTTTTCAACATGAGAGATTTGTATTTTATTTTGAAGTCATGTGAAAGAGAAACAGGAGGATATGCTTCATATTTCCTGCTGTTCATATTTTTCTTTTCCCTAACAGAGTCTTGTGTGTGGTGCTTCTTGAATAATTTGGTAATTAAATTGGAGGGGTGTTATTGAGAATGCTTGTGATTAAAGAAAAGCTTGGTGAAGTATTTTCCTGGTCACCTTTATTCATCAAATAAAATTATTAAACTCTCTCTCTCTCTCTCTCTCTGTCTCTCACACACACACATAATTATTAGTTATTTCATCAAATAAAATTATTTAAATTAAATAAATTTATTTACTCATCAAATAAAATTATTTACTCATTTATATATATATATATATATATATATATATATATATATATGAGAAAATAATTTTATATATATATATATATATATAAATGAGTAAATATATATGTAATTAGAATCTTATATATTGTTTATCATTGTTTATATTATTAAAATTACACATACAAACACACACACATATATACTTGCCTATATATAACGTGTGTATTTGTGTAGTGTGTGTGTGCGATTTAAATAATTTTATATATATATATATATATATATATATATGAGTACTATCATTAGAGACAGGTCTATACTACTCCAAGATGCTTACAATTGAGGAATATATATATATATATATATATATATATTTACTCATTTGAGGAATATATATATATTCCTCAATTGTAAGCATCTTGGAATATAGATCTGTCTCTAATGATAGTACAGTGACAGGTTCATTGCTGGAATAATAATAAATAATAATAATAATCATAATAATCATAATAATATCCTCTCACTTATAAATATGCTCTCTCTTCTTTGAGTTTCCCCTTCAAGTCTTCATTTACAAGCCCAGTAGTAACATAACAAGAATTAAAAGTGATCTGGAAGGGCATCTTTACAATAGAGAGTTTACTTACAATAGAGAGTGATACTCAAAAGAGTTTATTTTAAACACATTAGTTAACATATTAAAATCTTAGTGGAGACAGACTA
Organism: Sphenodon punctatus; assembly: GCA_003113815.1. NCBI lineage: Eukaryota > Metazoa > Chordata > Lepidosauria > Sphenodontia > Sphenodontidae > Sphenodon > Sphenodon punctatus. The sequence goes on from QEPC01001804.1 coordinate 502,982, forward strand.
ACCCATGATTTATTGTGCATTAGCTAGCCTGGTGCTTGGTACAGGCCAGGGTTACTCTTGACTATCTAACATGTACTTATACATGTGCTATAGCGGTGCCATAGCATGGAATTTTCACTTCCTGAACTGTTAAGTCCCCACCTCTGGACACTAATGGGGTGGGATTGGTGAGCAGAGACTTTGGGGCTAGGGCTGGCTAGGGCTGGCTAGGGTCAGTGGACCTGGTGCTAGGTTTGTGGTATGAGGAAGAAACAGAGCTGTCATGTTGGCAGACCCTGGTAGTTCCCACCATGTGACAGGTGCTACAGCAGTTTAGCCCAGAAGTCATGGATAGGACTGGATCCAGGCAAATGCAGACTGTGCAATGCCCCCAGGGCTCCTCAACACATGGAGTTCATCAGCGATGATGACGTGAGTCTGAGAAGCAGTGGCATAACAGAGGGACCCACAGAGCCCTGGTCTATGGATGATCCAGAGTGATTTGTGAGGGGTCTCCAACACAGGGGCTCATGAGTAATCTAGAAATAACAACAGATGTGCAACATGTCGGCCTGCGATGCAAGGAGCCGCGACCACTGAATGGGATGGGATGTTTAACTGAACATCAAAAATTAATCATGGTACCATCTTCCTTTCTCTAACGAGTGAATCCATGTGTGTTTGTCAAGTATTCCTATGTTAGGCGGGCACTCATGCCGCCATTTTACATGTGGCCCCCTACTTCTAAATACCTGGTACTAGTTTTGGGTGGGGAAGGTCCAGACCCACTGTTCTAAGAGTGTTCTTAAATGAGATGCATCCAACTGCACCTTTGAAGTTGGTGCGTGGGAAGGTGCGCGCCCATGATTTACACACTGGCCACCCATGGAGCATTCCCGAAAAATCCATAGTCCCCCATGCAGGCTAGGGTGGTCGCTTCTGTGGATGGGGCAGCCATACTAGGAACCACCCGGGTGAAGCCCCACGCACTTTCCCTGTGTGTGGGTGCCCCTCTGCCGCCCCACACACCAACCACCCCCCTCCCATAGCTCTCATTTAAAAACACCCCAAGTCATATTTATGCCCTAATCAGGCTTGTCTCCAGAGCAGCTGCCTCTCTCACACTGCCCAAGTTATGGGACCGCTTAGCAGCCTGTGGTTCTGATAACTCTATCTTGCCTTTTGGAAGTGTGTTTAAAAGCACACATTTTAAACATACTTCAGCACATGGTCAGCACTGAAGTGTGACCTGGCCCCTCATAATAACTCGGCTCCAGGTTCAGCGATGCGTTTCACACTGCAGGCAGGCAGCAGCTCTCTGACTTTGGTAATGCTGCCCAATGATGACTTTTGGTGTGGACAAAGAATTGGCACCTACTTAGGTCAAGCACATAAACGGACACATCCAACTCCCGTACACACTTGGACAAATGAACATTGTATCCCTCCTTACAATTTTTAAAATTATCATTACTTACTGGGCTTTATTTTTAAAATATATGTGTAGCTAGGCATTTAGGAAGATTAGTAGCTTTAATGGGGAACCTTTTGCCTCCCACTGGCCATTTTGAAAATTAGTACAAGCCTTGTGGCTTGGAGAGGAGTTGTGGGTGTGGGTGTGCTTAAGGTGGGTGTCCACTTCAGAATGGGGGCAGGGAGGGGAGGATCCAACATGGATCTATGCTATGGAGATCCATTCTCTCTCCTTGAGTACATGCCCTCATCCCTTCCCCTGAGTACATGCTTTCAGTGCTAGAGAGAGAGTAGGGACTGGATCTATGGGCCAGATCCAGGAATTGGAAAGGGGCCAAATAAAAAAGTTACAGGCTGGATTTGGTCTAATTAGTTCAGGTTGTTTTCTGGTGACACTTAAAACAATTAGCTGGGAAATACAATTGTCAAATATGCCGAGTTGTAATAGGTATACAAGGAGCCCGTTTTGGTCCTGACTGACTTCATACAACTCAGTCGACTTCAATGGAATTTGCATGGGATCTGAGCTAAGATGGTCTGTGGCCATGAACCTCAAATCACTGATTCCAGAGTCAGTGGCTTGAGGATTTTTTCCTATGGATAATTCAACAGCAATATGGGTGTAATGCATGCATGCCCCTTACTTTCTTCAGGCAATTTCATTTTATTTGTTCACTTTGGACAGTATTGCTCTGTGGGACCTTCTCTGCAGGGAAGTTCAGGGTTTGTTTTCTACAAAGTCTCTTCAACAGAAGTCATGAATAATGTGTCCAGCGTTGTTTTGCATTCCAGTGGATCATGCATTTTCTCACAGCCTGCATGTCTGCATTTATCTTGCTTTATTACTATTGGTTTATGCTTGGCACAAACATCTGTTAAAAGAACAGGGATAGAAAATGAAGCATGAGGGAATTATCTTTCTGTTGAAGATTTCCCTCTGTTATTTGACTCTCCCATGAATGCTGGAATGCCAGGAGGCATGCCAAGTTCCCACCTCTGTACTCCTGGAGGTCTGACAAGGAGCATGTCTGGTGTGGCCCAGCAGTCAAAGGGTGCTTTCCCATGTGGCAAAATATGCCCGATCTGCTTCCGGGAAAATCTCCAGGAGGAGACAAATCAGGCATGGGGTTTGTAACATGGAAATGTTAGCCCGTGTGTTTTTGGTGTCAATCCTGCAGGGAATGCAAGGTTGGATTTATGAGCTTTGCACCAGCACTGAATCCCCCACAGGACTGCTGCCAAAAATGTGTGCATTAACATTTTCATGTTACAATCCCCACACCTGCTTTGCCTCCAGGAGATTTTCTGAGAGGCAAATCAGGTGCATTTTGTCGCATGAGTAAGCGCCCTAAGAGATGTAGAGTACACATCCTATGAAGCCATTTCTGTTGAGATCCCTATGTGAAAGAAGCAAGAAACAGTAGGTCAATCATGGTTGGGTTGGAAGAGAAAAGGGTTAAGTCAGGGAACAAAAATGCCATAGTGGGACAGATCAGTGGTCCAGTTAGTCCAGCATTCTGAACAGCTTTGGTCACTCAAAGAAGTACATGAGAAATCGTAACCGAGTGATCAATTTCCTGCTATTCACTCCCAGCCACTGACAGTCAGAGGTTTCACCCTCTACCAACTGGACTAATAGCCATTTATGGACTTGTTTTCTAAGAACTTACCTAATTATTTTTTATTTATGTATTTATATAAGACTTTTATTGTTTTCTTGTGAAAGCATACAGAGCTTCAGAATCACCTATCCTTAACCCTTCCCCAGTTAACGAGGATATGGTACCAACTGATCAGTGTTACATGCTTCAAGTATCAATATACAAGCATTACCCTCTATGTATCCATAACCCACTTGTCTAATAAACTTTGCAGTTACTGTATTGTGGCAAAGTCCTGTTTAGTGCTCGAACAGCTGTTGATAGTCCTTTGGAGTAAAATTTGGAGAACAGCAAATAAGATGGCGGGTGAAGTGATACCCTTTGGACCTGAAATTGCCTTGCTGGGCCTGTTTCCTGAGACAAAAAAGATGTTGGCATATCAGAAATCTTGCAGGGTTTTGTTTTTGGCTGCGTTAAATATAATAGCTAGGCACTGGAAATCAGAAGATCTATCCCTGGAAGAATGGTCATGCAGAATGTGGTGTATCTTTAATATGGAGAAACTTCATGCAAGTCTGCAGAATAACTTCAAGAATTTCGAAGAGACTTGGTCGCCTATCACCAATGAACTGGAGAATAAGAAAATGGATATCAAGGCCTAATTCTTTTTTTAACAAGTTTGCTGTTGACCTCCACAACATCCTCTGGCGATGAGTTCCATAGGTTAATTGTACATTGAACGAAGAAGTACTTTATTTGTTTTAAATCTACTGCCATTGTGTAGATTGTATGGTTCAGCTCCTTCATTCAAATGAATTAATCCTTCACAATTTACCTTCTTAGTTCAGCTCAGGTTCTGATCTATGCAAATTGGCATTACCCTTGGGATGGTAGTGATCCTACTTATGCAAAAAGATGGTGGTGGTGATGTGTGTCCAAAGCATTTCCCACATCTTTGTATTTAAATGTCCATTCCAGCTTTTGCACTCCAGAAGTTCCTTGTCCTCCCACCATGAAACTTGTCACTCACATCATATTAATGGCTCAGCGTTGACAAGCCAAGCATAAAGTCGATCAGCTCATGATTATGAGCTGAGAGCCAAGGGACTTCTGGACATTCCTTTTGTCCTAAAAATAAACTTTGGATGACATGAGCTTCAGATCATTTTGCAGGAAACTCTTAAGTAAAGTGATCATACAAGTAACGGAGAATATTGCACTTTTCATTTGCCCAAACAGATGGGGAGCCTGGCTTGAGATTTAATCAGGGAATGACAGGCAGGTAGCACTTCTGAACATCTCAGATGGAGACTCCTTTCAGAAAGAAGCTACTTAATATTCAGTAGCCTCTGTATCACTGTTGGTGCCTGTAGATAGTCACAATCTCATACCACTGCTTTGCTTACTGAAAGTTTCTTTGTGAAAGTCATTTCTGAGTAAAATGTGTACACGCTGAATTACTTTGTTAATTATAAGAAGTATGCTTTGTCCCTCTAATGCTGCAGTCCAGAACATGTACAGAAACATGTCTGTGGGTGATCATGTAAGTAAATAACTACTTTAACAATCCAGGGGTCATGGAGCTTTGACCTTATGCTTTTTAGCTAATCTTTTACAAAAAGATTTTGATAACAATTGTTTCCCTTTCCCCCTCCAAAAGCATAATACCTGGTAACCTAAGCACATATAATCTGCTTCAGAACAGGGGACTTGGGCAAGTGCAGTGACTGGTGTATTTTAATGTCACCACAGAGATTATATTACCTTCCTAGAAACAAAATCCCCCCCCCCCCTTCAAATGGAAGTCCCCTGATACCCCCATCGGAGACTATTTGTTATGCAGAGTTTTGTGAAGCAATCAAAATTAATTCACAGTGATCTTTCACCCAAAGCCCCAGCTTCTAATAATGGCCTTTCTCAACAGGTGCTCATTGTGGTAGTTTGACTTCAAATTGCCAGACTAAAGATTTTATTCTTTAGCTATTTTTTTAAAAGAAAAAAAAAATCCTGAACTTGTAATTTACTAATCTTTAGCAGCTGCCAAGAAAGGCACACCTGCCTTAGAGAATGATGACTTGTGTCTTTGAAATTCAACCCTTCAAAATGTTTCCACATTTATTTGTTTGTTTATGAATTTAATAAAACCTGATTTGAAAAGTGGTAGAAAATCCTCTCAGTAGAATGATGTACTGATATGTAGGGAGCTTATCCTGCAGTCTTTACTACAGCAAAGGATTTTTTTATTTATTTACTGACTCATGCAAATAAAAATCCTGTCAGAGTTTAATAGCCACTACCAAAAAAAACAAAAAAAAACAAAAACACCCCAAAGAATGAAAGCAAACAGAAAAATGCCCCTGGTTTGCTTAAAACGTTGGGCTCAAATCTGCAAGTGAGCGTCAAATTGGACTCTCCTGTTGTGGAGAGTTCACTTTCCTTGGTGCAGGAGCATTGCTTACTAGGCAGAACTCATTAGGCTGCTGGGGCTCTATTACAGTATTACTCAGTACGGTTTTGATTGCAGGTTTCTTACTTCAGTTAGGGTGGCCATGCCTCCCCTTTAAAAGAGGATGCTTATGCATCCTCTTTTAAAGGGGAGGTATGGCCACCCTAACTACAGTGCACTGGCCTGAGCCACTTTAACTGTGCATGCAGTGCTGGCATAGATAGCAAGAGAGAAGGATGCGGGCAGGAGAGACATTCCTGTCTCAGTTTTCCAAGGGGCAACTGACTCTCTCAAAAAAATTCAATCACCCCAGAAACCCTCAACCCGAGTAGCAGCAGTGAGGGATACCTACAGAGTGTCAACATCTGAATCAGTAATGGGAGGATTCCTCTGAGGAAGTGGGAGCAAAGAATTTCCCCCAATCTAGCAAAGGGAACAAGGGATTCTTTCTCAGACCTCCCAACAGCCCCTATTCAGGAGGGACAGTCCCTCTTTAAGTGCTGAATCCTACTGTCTCTCTTTCAGGAGAGGGAGACCAAATGACCAAAATTCAAGCCTCAGGCACCTCTTTCCTGGTTGCCTCCCAGGAAAAGCACCCGAGAGGACAATGTAGAGATGATGGAATGTAAAGAAACTAAGTGGAATGAAAAGCAGGAGGGCTTCACTGCCTCTTTGTTTACTTGGAGTGTTGGGATTGTGTGTGTGTAAGTCTACAAGAGTGGGGAGGTTATTCACTGAGGGGGCAGGGTTTGTCCCACTTTGGCCACATGAAATATTGGGAGGAATATAACCCTCACTCCCCCCAGCAGGAGTAGAGGTTTCCCCAGACCTTCCCTGGTAACAAGAGGAGAGGGTATCCCCTAGGAATGGCCGGGGGTGGGGGGACAAGAGGGAAGCACTAAGGTCAAGGTGTGGCTTCCTGAGGGCAGTGGATGGGACTTCCAGGGATCTGGAACACCCCCCTCCCCCCTCCCCCACTATGTGCTGGGACCATTGGGTATTTTCAGACGTGACGGGGCTCAATTAGCCCTGCCACGGAAACACCCTAATGATTCCCCACCGGGGCCAAGACATAACGGCCAACAGATGTGTTGGCCGCTCCCGGCGGGGAATCCAGGGGTGGGTGGGGCTGCGCAACATCCCCCCATGCTCCCTAGGCTGCCCACCCTCTTGGGAGACGGGCGGGCACCATGGCCAATGTGGCTGCAGCGCCCGCCCGCATTGACCATGGGCCAAAATCCTGCCGCTGATTCTGGGCCGTGGTAGGGGGCCAGACGTTACGGTCCCCTTCATCACGGGGGGGCGGGGAAATCACATTCAACACGCAAATGGAGATGGTCGGGCCAGGACCTCCATTTGCATGTTGAATGTGATTCCCCCCTGTGATTCACAGGGGTGAACATCTCGGGGGGGGGAACTTCTATTCCCTCCAACAGACGTTACGGGATCACGATTACCATGTGGGGATTCACTGTGGTTGAACGTGATCTTGTAACGTCTGAAAATACCCATTGTTACTACCCTGGTATGCAATTCAGTCTGTGACAGATTAGTCAGTCCCTGTGTCTAGGGTGGCCAGATATGCAAATTTTAGAGGACACATATAAGAAATACAGGTTGAAGGACAACACTACCCTTGTCCACTTTTCTTATACTTATTCATGGGTGATATTATTTGACCTGTTTCATGAGTCATTTCAATATCTTCTGGGAGGGATTACTTAGACTTCTAGACTCACCACCAAAATATTTTTGCAGTTATACTTCTATCCATGGATGAGGGGGAAAATATGTCCATTGCTAAGTATATGGAAGCAGGTATATGGTATCTGTCTTCTCCCTCTGACTATTACTTATCATTTCTATAGTTCTTTCAGTGTTGAGAGTGCTTTACAATCATTATCTTGTTCATCCTTACAGCAGTTCTGTGAGGTAGGTTATTATTATTCCCATTTTACAGATGGGGAACTGAGGTTGAGAGATAGTGACTTGGCCAAAGCCACCTAGTGAGTTCATGACTNGGCCCTTTTTACACAGACGCTCTAACACCCATAAAATGGGTGTTACATTTTATTATACATGTTGCAGGGCACCACTGCAGCCAATCGCCATGGGCCCTGTGCACACATGATGCCTCCACCCAGTTCCTCTGGGTGGAGATGGGTGTTGGCCATCCGTTGCTCCGTGGGTGGGTGTGGGTGAAGATGGATGTTGGCCGGGAGCAAACACTCACCAACACCCACCGAAAGTGGCGTTTACACAGATGCCTCCACCCATCTCCACCCAGGGAAATGCTCCCCACCCACTGGCCAACACCCATCTCCACCTAGAGGAACTGGGTGGCGGCATCATGTGTGCACAGGGCCCATGGTGATTGACTGCAGTGGTGCCCTGGACTGCATGTATAATAAAATGTAACACCCATTTTATGGGTGTTAGAGCGTCTGTGTAAAAAGGGCCTTGGGTGGGGGTGTAAAAAGGCCCCCCATGGGTGGGGGGATGGGAATTTAGACACTCCTTACTGGACGGAAGTTGCCCGGGCACTGTTGGAAGCAGCAGCACTAGGCAACTCTCAGAAGTTTTGAGATACAGACTAGGTACGTCCCCAATAGCCAAGGTCTTACCAGTCCATGTCTCAAAATGTCCAGGAGCTGCCTGGCACGGCTGTTTCCAACGGCACCCCGGAGACGTCCGGTCCAGCAAGGAGTGTCTAAATCCCCCCTCCCCCCAGCTGCATTTTTTAACCTGAAGGAGCAATCCTGCATGTTTAAAAATGCCCTATGAGAGGATTTAAACTTGGGTCTCCCGGGTCCAAGTCCATCAATGAATCCTGATACACTGATTCCCTCTGAATTTGGGTAGTCAGCTTGATATCAATAAAGAGTCTGAAATAATCTGAGGCCCCTGACCTCCCCTTTTTCCGTAGACAGTGTAAGGCCTGGCTGTTCCGCCGGGCCTTTGGAGAGGGAGATGGGTAGGGTGGGGTGGGATGGGGAGGGGGAATTCTGCCCTTTTCGTTCTTTTTAAATGTTTTTAATGATATTTTATGTGTGCTTTTATCGCTGATGTGTTTTTTAAGCCACCCCGAGCTGCTCTTGAGCAGGAGGGGGTGGGGTAGAAAAATAGTAAAATATAATAAATAAATAAATAAATAAATAAATTCATCTTTTTTCAGTGGTTTGAGGTACTAGTTCTTTGATCATGTCTCCTCAGCAGCCTTGGGGAAAGTGGTTTGCCTAAGGTCATACAGTGAACCCACATCTAAAAGCAGGTTCAAAGCAAAGCAACCACCTCAAGCCCCATTCTCCAGCCACCAGACCAGAACCTCTGTAAAACCCAAGAACAAATGTGATTTGCTTCCTGGGTACTAAAATCCAAAACAAACCTTATCACCCTCAAGCTCTTGGGCAGGGACTGTGTCTATTTTATTCTCTGTAAAGCAACAGGTACATCGCTGGTGCTATATAAAAGCTAATTAATAATAATAATAATAATTAATAAATAATAAATAAGTCCTTTAACTTTCCAGTGGACCTGATGAGAGGGAGTAGATACAGGGTACAATTATACTGGCCCCCAAGCACAGAGTCCCCTCCCCTCCAAAGCTACAAAAATGTTCTTTCTTAATATACATTAAAGTATGATGGACAAAATAATCATCAAAAGTAATGTGTGTAAATAAGGTACCAGTGTAGCCTTCAGAAATAGATTTCAAAACTTATGGCAGGGGGTGGGAAATAAGAGGTAGGGAGCCCCAAACAAATGGGATGTACTGGGGGGGTTCAAATTTTCTAGGTGGGCCTACTTGTTTCCACCATTGCCTGCTCCCCCTGCCATTGCTTCACTGTATCTAACTGCAGTGCAAATCTCTTCAGCATCTACCAGGGGAGGGGACAGAGAAAAACAAATTTAAACTTGCCAGTAGAGAGAACCTGAGCCTGCAAAATACTAAGGGTAAAAACTAGGGCTGAAACTCGATCTTGCGTTTTTCTCTGTTATCATGAAGAATCATGGGGTACTTTCAGACGTTACGGGCGGCCGGTTCACCACAGTGAACCACCAGGGGGGGCGAACAGCGCAACCACGCCCGGGGGTTGGAAAACGACCCAAACAGACGTGCCGGGAACGGGACCACGGGCCGGAACCGGGCCGCACCATCGCGGCCCGTGGCAGCACAACAGACGTGCAGCCGAACCCCCGCCGGGCGCTAAACCCCCACAAGGCACCGGGCAGGGGCGGGACA
>QEPC01001804.1:526342-572813 GCA_003113815.1 Sphenodon punctatus
AATCTAAAAATCCTACTCAACACCTGCTGTTCAGGAACAGTGACTAGCTCAGAAGGTGTTGGGAAGGGGGGAGGCAGATAATTAGTTTTGTTTCTTGCAAGCCTCTCCACCCCTGGTGCCTGGAAGTCTGCTCCTCATTGACTGACACCTCCCTGTCATGTTTGACCTTCCAGTGAACCTTTTTTGCCAACCAAACTCACCGGACACGATCCGAACTGACCAAACTGTTCAGCCATTTCGCCGTTTGGTGTTCAGTTTGTTCGGTATGTTCGTGTTCGGGTTCATGTTCGAGTTCGGTCATCTGAACAGGCTGAGTTCGGGCCGAACTCTGAACTGCCGAACCGCGTTCGCCCATCCCTAGCTCTTGCTGGAGGTCTGCTGGTGCCTTCATGAGCTGTCTCGCACCTAGATGCCAGATGGTGCTGGGCCCAGGGCAGACTCCCATGATGACTGTGGTACAGAATCCTGTTCCCCCATTCCATTGTCATATGGTGAATAAAACGGTTACATGTTATTTTCCAATATGCTGTCCATATGTTTTCCCCCTAGGTTCGTTCTCCCCTCCTCAGCTGCCTATCCCTGTGGCTGCAGGGCTCCCCTAATGTAGCAAGGTGTCACTGTACCACGGAAGGCCCAAGGTTACTGTCTGTGATACGGTTGCTTGAGAGAAGCCTCTCTGCATTCCTGGGGGTGGGGGTGGGTCATTATCTAGAAGGTTTGGGGTACTGCTGCATCTGGTTGCAGGTGTCCTGGCCAGCTTATAATTGCCTGCCATGCCCATGAGGCATTCATTGCTTGGTGTGTCCATTACCTGTCAGACATGTCCCATGTCCTTAGCCCCCCATTGTGTGGTGGATACAGTGGATTATGGTGTCTGTGCAATGGTGACCTTAGATGAACTGTGGCTTAGAGATGATGTACAACAGTTGTTGGTTGACCTTTCTCCATGCATGATGTTTATGATCTGTTGTGAAGTCTGTTGGTCCTGGGACATTGTGTGTGTAGCCGTGATTGCAGTGAAGGACCAGCAACTTGGGGTTCCATGTTCTGGGGCCCTCTCAGAATGGGCCACCAGCAGGAATGCTGCTACCATGAGAGGTGAGTGAGAGCCTCCCCAAGTTCTGCATGTGTTTTTTTTTGGGGGGGCTCTCCCCCCTCCCTCCCCATCACCTTTTCAACTGTCATGATGTGAGCCAGAGGTTACCGGAGAAAGCAGGACAAGTGCCAGGATTGTATGCATGAGTTGTGGTTGCTCATGCCCCTGGCTAGGGTTCCCCACCTGACAGGAGTCTACTTCCATGGAAATGGCTTTCCTGTTTGGGGATGGGAGTGGACACACTACATGTTTGGGCATTGTATATTCCTGAACGGCCATGACTTGTTTAATGGATCGTTATGTTCTTTGTATTTGATTAAGGCACATGGCATTGTACTCTTAAGTAGGGGTGGAGGGCAAAATTAGGTGAAGGAAACCCACCTTGGGAGTTTGGGGAAGCTATACCTTGAGGGGCAGGTCAGGATAGGGCAATGGGTGCCAATCACGTCTGAGCTCTTCTCAACAGGGCTGCAAGCGTACCTAACCAGCCCCATTTTTCAAAAAGGGACCTGGGGGTGGGGAAACTCCTCTCTGTAGCCGGACGGATGAAGACTGGGAAATCTCAAGCAGATTCAAGTCCCAGGCTAGGAAAAGGTATATCAGCCCTTCTTCCCAAAGGACACTGTCTTCTTTCAACCTGCCACGCAAGGAGATCAGCCAAAACAGGGGAGAAGACCCAGCCCTGGGATAAGGAGTTGTGGGCATACCCAGATTAAGGAGAGCCAGATAAGGGAACTGAGTACCAATAGAAACTTGCATGGCTTTGCCCTTTGAGATCCTGTGGTTGCCTTAAGCTTGCCATAACCTTGTCTTTGTCAGACCTTTCTTACCAATTGGCTTTGTTCATATACTTTGTTGGAATAAACTGTTTTTCCTTTACTACAGTAGGGTGTGTGTGGTCCAATGCCCCTTAGACCTCCAGGGAAGCCTGACTCTCGGTCTATCCTTCTTCCATACCCAAGTGATTGAGCTAACCACTCTTCAGCTCTGCCTGCCCAACCCCGTGGGGGTACAGCTGGCAGCATCAGGGAGCTAGGGCACCAGGTAGTTGGGAATCAGGAGTATCCACCCGAGTGTGGGTAACTGATCGGATTTGGATGCTAGAGGGGAAGCTCTGCCAAGCCGAAGCCCTGCTCAGTCCATCACAGTGGCACCCAACAATTTGTCCTTGTTTTTCTGAGCTGCCCATGGATTATATGACATGCCCCGGGGTTCTGTGTGTTGGCACCCAGTGCCCTTAGGTTGTGGCTAGTGGCCTGTACTGCACACTGACCAGTGCATGGGTTCACCATCCCCTGTCCTTCCTCCCCCACCCTCCGAGAAAATGCAGTGAACACGAGCCCCTGTCTATTAGGTGTTTATTTGAAGGAGCTTGTCTATGCTGCGGACTGGACATGCTGCAAAATCCCATTATTGCCATACTATTACCGCTTTGAATACTCTGTCGTTTTTTATTTTCATTCTTTCCTGTTCAAGCCAATATTAAATCAGGGCTTTCAGATTCCATGAAAAGTTTAATTCAACCATGGTTACTTTTTATTCCCCCAAACTCTCGGCAGTTGGTTACTACTCGTTAACTAAATAAAATTTTAATATCAAATAAAATGGAGCATCAAGAAATACAAAGTTAAGGGCAAATCAAGTGCCAACTACTTCAGACCCATTGGTATAGATGCATTGGGCTTTTAAGTTTTTTGTGCTTCACCAACAAATTTGGAGTTAGAAAACCACACTCCCTGCTCTGTTCCAAAAGAATGCCTCCAGAAGAATAGCATAACAGTCATCCCTGCCATCCTCAATAACATCAAAGACTTATTTTTGTTCTCCTTCTCACCACCTCTTTCACTATTTAAAACTGGAAACGTAAGACCGAGATTAGTACAACATATACTGCAATAAGTTAAAATTTCTTGTAGTATTGCAAGATGAAGCATGAATTTTCATGATGACTCTATGACAGCAGCTCTGAAAGGATACCTGAAAAGTCCCACCTGAGGAAGAGCTCTGTGTAGGTTGGTACCTTGAATGTTCTCTCTGACAGAAATGGCCCAATAAAAGGTACCTCCCTAACCATCTCTTTTGTACTGAGCACTAACATGGTGACCACCCAGTAACAGTGTGGCTCCAGTACTTAGAACCAAATCAGCCCCAATAGAGCTGAGCTAAAGTTGCAAGAAAGCTGCAAGCAAGCTGCCAGCAAGCTGCCAGCAAGAGAATGTGACCTTAATTGAAAACAGCAGCCTGTGCACTTCTGCAGCTAGCTAATTAGCTTCCAGCTACTGTAGCAGACTGAGGAGAAACCTGTGATTGCCCTGGCCAATCCCTGGAGAGAGAAAGAAGCAGGGAGGAGCTTATAAACAGGCAGTTTGCCAGATGAAAGGAGGAAGGCTCCGGAGTCTAGCAAGCCTAAAGTCTGTTAAGAAGTTGCAAGAAGCAAGCCTCAAGTTATAAAAAATAAAATAAAATAATAATAAAAAAACCTGGACCTGCAATCCCACAGCCTGGACATTTGCAGACTTCATAAGAGTTCAAGATGGGACTTTTTTTGTTACCTGGCTCAGAAGAGAGCCTGAGACTTTGTTTGTTTGAAGCCTCACAAAAAGACAAAGAATTGTGTAAAAGAAGCCAGGAAATTCCCAGAGCCCTGGGAACTGTACTAAGGACTTGAAGTTGCCTATGGGCTTACAAGGATTGTTTATCTCCCAGTGGGGGAAAATGTAATGTTGTTATACTTTATGTTTGGGTACCCACTTTTTGGGAGAAGCCCCGCAAACCTGGTGGAATGTGCCCAGCTATAAAGGGAGACGTGGAGGCTAGGAGGGCATAAAAACCCTAGTCTGGGGTGCAAGACCCCGAGGTAACTAACCGAATCTATTTGAGAGATTTGGCTGGCAGCCCCATCAATGGCTTATGCTACTAGGCGTTACTGCTGGTACCCCTAGTTGGGTTGATTATTGTAAGCCCTGCAAGGGCTAGGAAAAGGACTATTTGTGCGAGCTAGTTCCCTAACTGGGTCCTCCAGAACTGGACAGCCAACCCATCCACACACACACACACTCATTACATACATACACACACTCTCCTTACATTCTTGCCTTAGGAGAGGAAAACTACAGGGTCAGCTAGAAAAAGGATTAATTGTGACTCTGAAAGAAATTTTATTGGATAGTCCATATCTTGACATATCTTCCTCACATGATCCAAACCCAATGGAATTCAATGGAAACTTGCCCATTGGATTCCATGGCTTTTGTAACAGGCCCAGAAATCATGTCACAGAGCAATTATCCAAGTAGCAAACTACAAGGCAAAGTCACCTTGAAACATGAGCCTTTCCAAAAGCTTTCAGCCTAAATTATTTTCCGACAGTGTCACTCTCCCTAACTATTGGTGTCACAAAGCATTACGCCAAAGACATTCAGCTGTAATTCGTTTTCTTAAACGTTCAACTTTAAAATGTGTGCCAGGCAATTTGCATCATCTGTCAAACAACTGTCACAGAAGGCCAAGAGGGGAACACCTGAGAATAGTCTTGTGTTGAAAAACCTTTGATAGGAAATGCTGGGTTCTGAAGGGACCTTGGAAAGACCACTGGACTTTAGAGCTTGCTTGGAAACATTAAATGATTATTTGGCTTCTTGTTGTGTCTATAGTTTGCTACACACAACATGACTGTTTGTGCCCATTAAGAATCTAATGGGAGTTTCCAGTAGGAAGCCGGGTGCCAGAGGAAGTGTTTTGACCAATAGTTTGCCTAAATCCCTGAAGTTCAAATGGATTACTTTAAATGAAAAGTCCTTTGATATTTTATTGCAAATTTAAAATCCATCTTTGGAAGTACTTAGTGATGATGTCATTTTGTGTTGCACCTCCAGGTAGGTTTGAAAATTCTATAGGGATGATATAAAAAAGGATGATAAGGGATTCAGTATTGAACCCTATTGGCTTCATCCCTGTGCAATTTTATGGGAATTTTTCTATAGGGAAAGATGAGAATTCTTATCTGCCTGATCTCAAGTTTTGTTTAACATCACTGTCTACTTTAGAGCAGTCACTACTTGTTCACTTCTGCGATAGGCACATTCTATCCTGGGGTGGGGTGGAGTGTATGTAGTGTATATATACTACTTCAGACACCATTGAAATGTATCCATCCCTTGAATGAGCAATGGCAGATGTGGTGGCTAGGAAGATCACACAAAAGTTCAGGACAGGAAGTGAAAATTATTTCTCTCTCTTTCTTTAGGTTCAGACTTATAATGAGCTCCATGCAGGAACACATTGAAGGATAAGGAATGCAATTTGTAAACTGTTTTGTTAAGTAATGTTTCTAGAACACTTTGAGAATGCAAGATGCAGTATAAATTTATTGTAATGATTTTGCAGATTGTACAGATGAGATTCTTGGGTCGCAATCCGCAAACCGATGGGACTGCTCCAGAAAAAACAGCTTGTGGACCCATAATAGCCATCGTCTTGACCCATAATAGCCATCGTCATTACCACTGCATTAAGTTTACACATTTGCCAAAATGAGGAGGAACGGATGCATTAGTGTGAAGATCATCTTATAGGGATTCCCTTTTAAAAATGATAGGCAAGCACAATAGCCTTAAAAGCTATGGAAATGTTAAAATTATGGTTACTTTACTGTTACCAGTTACTTTAATAAACTAATCAATCCATATAAAAAGAGCAATCCATATAAAAAGAGCAGATTAAATTGACTGACCCTCATATATTTAATGATTGCAGCCATTTGACCACGAAACATTTCTCAGGAAGCAGCTTGTCATGGGCTATCAATATTCTTTTAATCTCATGTTAGTTATTGGTGCACTTTGTTATTCTTAAAGATGGCCTGTCTCAAGTGGTCCCTCCGCTTGCGCAGCAAGAAAATGAGATGGTAAATGGTTGCACAAACAATCTGATTATAGCATTTAATTCCTGTCCTATGGATTTCTGAGCTTGCTGAGCCTTTCTTTTCTTTACTTATTACTGTGCTTTTTTAATGACCTTCCTTGCTGCCAGGAGTATTTAATTTCTTTGTATCAGATGTACTGTACTATTATTAAAGTACTATGTTCTCTCCAAATAAAAATGCAAGCAATTGTTTTGCTGTTTGTTTTTTGTTTTGTTTTTTTGCTTTGTTTTTGTTGTTGTTGTTCTAGTAAACTCCTGTGCTGGCATGTTTGTAAACAGACATATAGAAATTATCTGCTGTAATTCTTTTTTCAAGAGTAATTTCCTAAATCAAGAACAAAATAACGTTAAATGGATAGTGGGCACATTCCCTCCGGTGGGAACTGAGCCATTGACTTTATGAATGGAGGAATGCCCCTCTTATCCCATGCATAATGGGGAAGTGTATAGCAGTGGGGCTATAATATTGTCCCCCTGACCAGGATGGTGAGACTGAATATGAAACGTTAGTGATGATTAGACAGGCTACTAAATTCATAAATACAATAATAATATGTGACTTCAATTACCCTAATTGTAATGAAGGGACAGGTCAAAGCTCAGAGGTAATCGAAGGAAGGGCCCAGAGGAGACAGAACAACAGTCCTAATAACAATCAGAGGGGTTGGAGCAGGAGAAAGAAGACCTCTCAGCTGCTACTCCAAACTCAGGGAGAATGAAGCTTGTCATAGAGGTCTTTAGGGAGAAGGAATCTAAGAGAAGGAGTATGGGACTTACGGATAAGAGTACAAAGTAACAGGGTCGAGGCAACTGAGCAGAGGCCAAGCGGAGTGGGGCAAGGGAGAGCCAGAGCTAGAGTCAGGGAACAAGGAGCTGGAGTCAGAGTCTTGGAGTCAGGAAACAAGGAGCCAGAGCAAGAGACTAGGGGCTAGAAACCAGAGAAGAGGAAGGAACAAGGAGTCAGACAAGGAAGCAGGAACTGGTGCCAAGAAAGGAGAGAGAGAGAGAGTTCCTCTCTTGAGAGAAGAGTAGCAGTACGTTGTTTACTTACCCTGCAAATTCCTGTTGCTACCAGCATGCCTTTATACTTATTTATTTATTTGGTCAGTCAATTTCTACCGTGCCCCCTCACCTGATGGTGACTCGGGGCAGCTCACAATCACAGTATTATACAATAAAATCAACAATAAAATGAATAAATATATAAAAACATCAATATTATAAAATCCAACTCTGCGCAAAAAACAATAAACACTCACCCCAAACCATCCCACCCTCCCCCACCCGAAAACACCCGATGGAAGAGCCAGGTTTTACGTTGCCGATGAAAAGCAAAGAGATCTGGGTTGAGGCAGATCTCTACCAGCAGGGCATTCCACAGCAACCAGGGCCAGCCTTACCATGGGGCAGACCAGGGCGGCCCCCGGGCCCCACTCCTTGAGTGGACCCACACTGCCTGCCTAGTCAGCCAGCTCTAAGTCTCTCTGCTGCAGCCTGTGTGCTGCATGGTCAGGAAATTGGCTGCCGCTGGTCTGAGCAGAGACAGCCCAAGCTTGAGCCTCACCTCCAGCTGCAGTCTGCACTCCCCAGCCCACCCCCACCCCCTGCAGCATCCCACTGCTTTGGCAACAGGCCAGCAGGCAGCTTAGGGGTCGGTTGCACCGCTGGTGGGGTCAGAGTTCAATTTCAGTCAGTTTGCTGACTGACACTGACCAGTTCCCTTTAAGCCCTCCCTTTAATCTAGCCAATTAGCTGCTGTGGAGGAGGGGCCCTACTGAACCGGTCAGTGTCAGTCAGTGAAGGGGAAGGCTTCGCTTCGTTGCCTGGAGTCCACCCCCAGCGCAGCCCTGCTGCAGCGCCTGTGTCGGCTGCTTCTTCCTGCCAGTGGCTGGACCCATGTAATGTGGTGCATGTGTGGTCACTAGGGATGTGCGAACAGAACGCGGTTCGGATGTTCGGCCGTTGGGTTAAAAAACCGAGTTTGGGTTCGGTTGTTCGGTTCGGCAGAGTTCGGTTTGGCTGAATGTTGCCGAATATTCAAAATAGTGCTATCGGTACCGATATTGATACCGATTTTTTTTTTGGTATCAGTATCATTTGGCCCTGAGACCACCCCTGGTCTCCACTTCTGGTGCCAGGAAGTCTGCTCCTCAGGTGCTTCCCCCTTCCAGTCATGTTTTTCCCACCTGAATGAGTCTTCCAGTGATGGTTTTTCCCGCCCCGAACTCATCCGAACTCACCCAAACATGACCGAACCATTTGATCATTTTCAAGTTCGGTTCAGACATTCAGTTTGGACGTCTGAACAGACTGAGTTTGGTCCGAACATCCGAACCGCGTTCACACATCCCAAGTGGTCACACCCTGCCCCCCAACATAATGCCTTAGTTTTCATGCTGATCCTGCAGTGCTGGCTGGAAGTTTCCTGGAGGCCTGGAGCTTCTGGCTGCCTTGCTTTGCCAGCCTGCCCTTCCTTGTCTCCAAGACATGATGCAAGAAGGAGGTGGCACCACTGAGGCGGAAGGAGTTGGAGGCTGCTGTAGCAGCTTGCTAGAGACAGAGTTCACAGAGAGAGGCTGAGTGTGTGTGGGGGGGGGGGACAATCCCTGCTGGGATACTGGAGGAAGGGGCTAGAGGTGCTTGGGCCCGGGCCTGGACTGGGCCTGATGAGGGAGTGCTGGCAATCTGGGGGATTTAATTTGGGGGACAGGGCTGATGCTTCCTTGGACCATCTGGGGGGCTGGGGATTGGGTTCCGAATGGGACCGGAGCCATGGGGAGGGCTTAGAAAGAGGCTGGGCTCCAGATTAATCTTTGTTTGAATTTTGAACTCTGTGTGTGTGTGTGTGTGTGTGTGTGTGTGTGTGTGTGTGTGTGTGTGTGTGTGAAAAAGGGAAATGCTCAAGAGAACAGAGAAGTGGACAGGGCCGAGGGAAGTGGGCATGGCCAAGGGGCCCCCCACATTTTTTTCTTCACCCTGGACCCCACAGTTCCTAAGACCAGCCCTGGGAGCAGCCGCTGAGAATGCCCTCCTGTTTGTCCAGAACTGTCGATATTGTGGGTCCTCCAGGAGGGTGTCCCCAGGTGACCACATGTCCCTGAGGTGGTCCCTCAGGTAAACAAGGCCCATGCCATTTGGGCTTTAAAGGTCAAAACTAGCACCTTGAATTGGGCCCAGAAGATAATTGGCAGCCTGGAACATTGGTTTAATGTGCTCCCTGCAACCCATCCCAGTAAGAAGACAGGCCACCACATTTTGCAGCTTCAGCCTCCAGACCGTGGGCAGTCCCACGTAGAGCACAGTACAGTAGTACACATTAATTACAGTTGTCACTCAAGATGACAGATGCATGGATGACAGCGGCAAGATTGCAGTCAGAGACATATGGGTGGAGCCTCCTCACCAGGTATAATTGGTGAAAGGCACACCTGGCCACAGCTGACACCTGCAAATCCAGGCACAGCATCCCCAGGCTCCGCACATGATGAACTAGCAGAGGATGGACACCACCAATAATGGGGATCTACCCAAGATCACTGACCCCATCCACCAGCATCACCTCTGTCTTGTTGGGATTGAGCTTCAATCAGTTCAACCTCATCCAATCGCCCCCAGTGGTCAAACATATATGCCTATATACAGGATACATGACACAAGCTCTGGGACAGCAATGAGACTGCAGGGCCTGGGTCAGTTGAAAAAGAAAGATACAGCTGGGTGTCATCTACATATTGACAGCAAACCCACCCCCCACCTGCGCACAACCTCCTTAAGTGGCTGCATATACATATCAAATAAGAGAGGGGACAAGATTGAACCTAGTGCCACTCGCTGAGCTCTATCTGCTAGGTAGAAACAGAACCACTGTGTCGCCAACCCCAGCCAGGTCCCACAAGCAATTCACCAGCATCTCATGATTCATGGTATCAAAATCCGTAGATAATTCCGCACGATATCAAAAGCTGCAGATAGATCCAGGGTCATACAACTCCTGTCCAATTCTACAAGGAGGTTATCGACCAAGGCCACAAGTGCAGTCTCAGTGCTGTAACCTGGGTGAAAGCCAGATTGCACGAGTCAAAAAACCTGATGCGATCTATATGTGTCTGTAGCTGACAGGCCAGCACCCATTCAATAACCTTCCCTAAAAAGGGAAGGTTAGAGACAGACCGGTAATTCACCGGGGCACCAGTGTCAAGTGATGGTTTCTTGAGGAGCGGCAGGACCACAGCCTCCTTAAGGCAGTCCAGCATGCTGCCCTTCTAAAGGGAGGGATTGATCACCCCCATCAACACCAGCCCCAATGTCTCCCTGCTGGCCTTCACCAATCAGGATGGGCAAGGATCTAATTCACAAGTTGTGTCCCAAACAGACCCCAGCACATCAGCCGCTTTGGCAGGTATCACAGATTGAAATTCATCCCACAAATTCAGACTAGACAGGGCATTCCTAACCTCTGGCTCTGCTACTGCCTCTGAAATGGCAGAGTCAAAGTCATGCTCAATGCAAGCAATTTTATCTGCAAATTGGCTACTTCTGGCAGCCAACCAGGAAGCTGAGAGTCAGGACAACAGAAGAGACGGACAGGAGGAGAAGTGGAGTCATGGCCAAATAGGGCATGACAAGGGGAGAAAAGCCAGGCAAGAGGCAGACCTAGGCCGTGGTGCCAATGGTCGGCAAGTGCTCCAGAGACCAGGGGTTTGAGGTTGGGGCTTTACAGTATCCACCCTTCAGGGGTGTTGTGACACAGCCTAGGGCACAATCCTCCCTCAGCATCCTTGAATTAGCTGGCCCACTGCCACACAAAGCTCTACTTAGTCCCTTGGGTTTAATCCTGTTTGGCTTGGGCAGGTTGGCTCTTTAGAAGCTGGCCTCACTTCACCTCTTACAGCCAGTCCTAGTCCTCTTAGGTTAGGGGCTTCTCCCACAAACAGATGGGTTCCCAGGGGTTTCCTCTCCAAACAGCTCTAACCCAGCTAAGCCAACACACACACACACCCCAGGTAACCCAGATAGATCACATCTTGTAGTCCAGGGCAGCTCAGTCACCCAGTTGGGTTTGCTGGGAATAGCTGCTCCACTCCCTTGGTTCTCTCCAGCAGCCCTAACTGCAGGTTGTACAGAGCTCTCAGCTCTCCTGCTAGCACAGCACAGTGTACAACCCACACTGCTAGTTCCACTCATTCCCACCTAACTCCATCTCTGGCTTCTGGGCTTTTCACTGAGACCCAGCCCAGGTGCACACCAGGTGCTTTGTTAGCTCCACTGCTTCAGGCTCTTAAAGGGGCAACACTCTATTCCACTAGTTCATTCTCAGGGTGCTTACCTTGCAAATCACTGTAAACCTGTTACAGGCACCCACTGGGCACCACCACCCCTTTTTCTGAGACCTTGGACAGTACACCTGGGCAGGGATGGGGGACATGAAACTACAAGGACACGGGGTGGAGGCTAGGGCTCCCAGAGGCAACTACAGGGCAGACGAACAGAAAGAGAGGCATTCACAGGCCAAGTAATGGTCCTAGTGAAACAAGAAACACAGCTAAGAAGATCAGCATGAGTGCCCAACATGGGCAGTCATTGGGTGAGACAGGTCCCTGGGTGTAGGCAGCTGGCACCTGATGGGACTGGGCAGAGGCCAGCTGATGGGACCATGCATTTTGAGACATTCTTCTGGCAGACAATGACCAGCTTGATAGTAGGGTCATACTCACTACCTAGAGCACCTTTGGTGATATGAGCAGGCAATGGTTGGGTAGGCATGGCATCAGGAATCAGAACTGCTGGCAATGGAATTGGAAGCCCCTCTGGGGACCGAGCAAAAGTCACTGGTACTGTTGGGGGAGGCCAAACATTGGCCACTAAAGCAGGAGTCTCAGGTGGTGTCAGTAGTGGCCAGACTGCAGGTACTACAGCAGGAATCTCAGGCACTGTTGATGGAAGCTGAACAGTAGGCACAGGCACAGACATTGGGAACACTGCTGGTGGCAGCCGGGCAGTGATAGGCAGGACATTGGGGGTGCTGCCGGCAGCTGTTGGATAGTGACCTCAGGTACAGACATCAGGGGTGCTGCCAATGACAGTGTCTGAGGTACAGTAGATGGGGCTGAAGACAGAGGCATGGGAGTTGGGGCCAGTATTGGGGCTGTAGGAGGTCCAGTGCTGACAGTGGCATGTGGAGGAGGAGGTCCTCATAGGCCAGGAAGGCCTGCATCTCCTGGTAGGATGCCCACTGCTGGGAGGTGAGCACAGGTGTCCCTGCATCCTCCTGGAGGTAAGACTCTATGGTAGGTCACCCAAGCTAACACAGGTCTGGATCTTCCTGTAGAGGAACCTCTCCAGGGGTAGAGTCAGGAGGTGGCATACGGGCAAGAATCAGCAGTGTGGAGCAGGAACAAGAGAGTATGAGGCAGATAGCAGCCAACACCATGACCAGAACAACTAGAGACAAGATCCAGAGGGTTGAAATAAAGGCAGTTAATAGGAGGGAATGGAGTGTTACAGAGGAGTGAGAGTAGGAGGCCATAGGATATCAGAGGTAGCTGAAGGAAGGACTGTAGAACAGATCTAGTAACAATCAGATGCGTTGGAGCAGGGGATGGGAGATCTCTCAGCTGCTACTCCAAACTCAGGGAAGGCAAAGCTCTTCATAAAGGTCTTAAGGGAGTAGGAATGTAAGAGCAGGAGCACAGGATCCAGGAGTGAGAGTATCAAGGAACAGAGTAGGCAACTGAGCATTGGACAAGTGGAGCAGAGTGGAACAAGGGAGAGCCAGAGCTGGAGTCAGAGCTAGAGTCTGGGGGTCAGGGAACAAGGAGCCAGAGCAAGGTACTAGGGACTAGTAACCAGAACAAAGAACCAGAGCTAGAAGCCAGGAAAAGGGGGAGGGGGAGAGGGAGAGAGTATGGGTGTGCAATTCGTATTGTTTTACTTGACTACAAAAACAAATGAAGCCCTATTCATTTTTGTAATGAAAACAAATGAATAAGTAAACAACATTTATTTGATTTCATTTGTTTTCATTTTAATGTTTTTGTTCTATTTTATTAAAAATAATAATAATAATAATAATAATAAAAACACTGAAAATGTGCAAAAAGGATGATGGGGCCATTCTGCACGTGCATGGCCCGTTTCCAAAATGGTGCTGGCATGGACAGACAGGCTGCCCTTTTTCAAAATGGTGCTGATAGTACTGCTGCTATTTTGGAAAAGGTGCGCATGTGCAGAACTGTCGCAGTGCACAGTGATTAATTAATTAAATTTATTATTATTATTATTATTATTATTATTATTATTAATTTTACTGCTGGTAGTCAACTAGGAAGGTGGGATGTAGGGGGAAAAAAGATGGACAGGAGGAGAGGCGTGGGTGTGATAAGGGGCCAGGCAGGGTGTGATAAGGGGAGCAAAGCCAGGCAGGAGGCAGGGCTAGGCAGTGGGTGGGTGGCCAATGGTTGGCAAGTGCTCCACAATCCTGAAGACCACGTGTTTGAGGCCAGGGATTTACGTTAATAATATTGACTGGGTCAATGTCTCCTCAGGTGGGATGTGGAGGTAAAATTTCTAGATACCATAAATGTCTGTTTCTTGGAGCAGCTAGTTATGGAACGTGCAAGAGAAGAAGCTGCTTTGCATCTAGTCTTATTTAAGTGGGGTGCAGGACCTGGTGCAAGGGTGGAGCTGCTTGGCAATAGTGATCATAATATAATCAAATTCAGCACACTTATAGGAGGCAGAATGACAAATAAAACCAACAGTAACATTTAACTTTAAAACGGGGAACTATGTAAAACTGGGGAAACTCGTTAGAGAGAAACTAAAAGCAGCAGTTGCAAGGATTAAATGTATGCAAAAGGCATGGAGATTATTTAAAAACATCATCTTGGAAGCCCATATTAAATGTTTTCCACAAGTTAAAAAAGGTAGTAAGAGGACCAAACATCTATCAGCATGGCTCAATGGTGAGGTGAAGGAGGAAAATGGGAAAGAGCATAAGCATTGCCAAATTAAAAGTAAAATGTTACTAGGCAGACCAAGAGGGAATTTGAAGAGCAAAGATGAAAAAACTAATAATAAAATCTTTGTCAAGTACATCAGAAGCAAGAAGCCTGCTAGATATTTGGTTAGGCCATTAGCTGACCAGAGGGTAAAAGGGGTGCTCAGGGAGGAGAAGGCTAAAATCTGCCACTGTACCCAAGGATTGGAGGGTACCGAATGTAATGTCAATATTTTAAAAAGTCTCCTGGAAACTACAGATTGTTGAGCCTGATGTCGGTGTCAGGCAAACTGGTGGAAACAGTTGTTTAATATATTCATTGATGATCTGGGAAAAGGCAGAAAGAGTGAGGTGATCAAATTTGAAGATGACACAAAATTATTCAAGGGAGTTAAAAACCCAAGCAGACTGTGAGGAATTGCAGGAGGATCTTCCAAGACTGGGTGACTGGACAACTAAATGGCAGATGAAATTTAATGTCAACAAATGCAAAGTGATGCACATATGGAAAAATAATCCAAACTATGTATACAATGAATTCAGGGCTCTTAATTAGGGGGGTTACCACTCAGGAAAAGGATTTTTGAGTCTTTATGAAGACTCAAAATCCCATTGAAATCCCAAGCTCTGTGTGGCAGTGGGAAAAATAGCAAACCAAATGTTAGGAATTATTCAGAAAGTGATAGAGAATAAAACGGAACATATCATAATGCCTCTATACAAAATACAATCTATGGTGCAACCGCACTTTGAATGTTGTGTGCATGTTGGTTGCCACATCTCAAAAAATATATAGTAGAAGGTTCAAGTTCAAGTTTTACTTTATTGCTTAGCCAACTCGGCCATTGCACATGTATACATATATACATTATTTTAATACTATGCATACTAATCAACTTAAAAACAATCAAACAAAAACACATACAAAATTTTTACATATTACTTACACCATTTATAAATTAAGACTTCCATCCGTTACAACCCTCCAATTTAAATTAAAAGTATAACCGCGGAAAAAAAACATAATATCCCCTTTTCTACCTAACAATAACAATAACCTTTTAGATACTAGAAAGTTCACACTCTAACTTCTCAAGCCCTTAATATAATAAACATTTGCACCCTTGCCATTTCTTTATTTGTAACCAAGCCAGAAAAACCCCACCTTGGAGCACATTTGAGTAGGAACACATGGTACCTCCCCCACCTCCTGGGACTAATACTTTTTTGGGTAAATTCCCACAATCTCTCCTCCAGTAATACCTAAAATCCTCCTGTCTCCTTGACAGTCTGGGCTTTATCCTTAGCATGTTTTACTAATGTCAGGAATTTGGCCACTTTCCCTGAAACTTGCTGATTTTTATCTTCCAGCAGGAATTTTTCTTCCAAGCCCCTCATTCCTTGATCTCTAAAGAGTGGCGCAATAAGTATCTCCCTCCATTTTTTATATGCGGGGCAATCCAACAGTATATGCGCCATTGTCTCAACACAACTTTGATTTATGCTGGTGCATTCCTTGCACAGACGATCTTCCTGCGCCTGCCCTCTCAGTCTACCCTCTGTAACTGCCGAGGGGAATACATTGAATCGGGCTAAAGTCAATGCCCACCTTATTTTCCTCAGCCTATACTCGGATAGATAGGTAGCTCCTTCTTTGGGGGGCACAATATTTACATATAACTTTGCAACCTTCTGCGAGCCGAGCAATGCATGTTCGATCTGAAGTTCCTGGTCTAATATCCGCATTTTTATTTCAGACCACGCCCTTTCGACTGGGAGGGATAAAAGATATACCACTGAGAACCCCAGAGCATTTAGGGTCGTATTAATATATTCCACCCAGCGCCCCTGGGCATAATATATTATCTGGGATGCCAATGAGCCTGAGTCTGTTTTAATTAGTCGTAACCAGTATTTTAACGTTGCCATTTTTGCATACAAGGCAACTCGTTTAAACCCTGTCTCAGCTCTTAACAGCACTAAAGGTACATATTTGGGGACATGCAAAATATAACGTAGCATCCTATTTTGTTCTATTTCCAACTCCTTTTGTTTCCCAATGCTCCAAATTTGAGCACCATAAAGAAGTTGGGGGACCAGCTTGGCTTTTATCAGTTTTTTACTTGGATTATATAATTTCCCCCCTTGATTCCAGTAATAACTGGTGATGCCCTGCCCAGCTGCTCTTACTGCTGCCCGTACCACTTTCACATGAGCGGACCACGTTGGATAAGCCGAAATAATGACCCCCAAATATTTATATTTAGTCACCTGTTCAATTTCTACCCCTCCCATGGACCACCTATATTTCCTCTGCCTTTTCCCAATCCTCATTACTTTAGTTTTCATATAATTAATTATCAAATACTCATTTTTACAATAATTACTAAATGCGTCCATCAGCCTCCTAAGGCCCACCTGTGTCCTAGCAATTAATGCTGTGTCGTCAGCATAGAGAAGCAAACTTATTTTCTGATCTCCTATTTCGGCCGGATGGAATCCTGAATCTTCTAGCACTCCATTCATGTTGTTCAAATATATGTTAAACAAAATGGGGGCAAGGATACAACCCTGCCTAACCCCCCATTTTACATTTACCGGCTCGGACAACCCCCCTATATTGTTAACTCTCACTTGTAATAGATTGTTGGTGTGCAAGGCCCGAATCAGAAACAACAATCTATGCTCCATGCCATACTTCAACAATTTAAACCAGAGTCTTTCCCTACACACTGTATCAAAGGCCATTTGGAGGTCAACAAAGCATAAATACAGATTGGTACTTTTACCCTTGAGGACATACTTTGAGATCAACTGTTCAATCACAAAAATGTGATCCACTGTTGACACTCCCTTTTTAAATCCTGCTTGTTCCACTCCTATTAGCTTTCTTACATCCACCCATTCTTGCACTTTGCCCAATAAGTATCTGGAATACAGTTTCCCCACTATACTCATCAAGCTGATAGGACGATAATTCCCCGGCTCCTGTGTATTCCCCTTTTTATATATCGGGACCACCACGCTATCTAGCCAAGTGCGCGGAATTTTTCCCGACTTGTTTACCTGCGTAAACAGACAGGCTAATATCTGACTCCACCAGTCAATGTTCCCCTTCAGAAGTTCTGATGGAACAAAATCTTTCCCCGGGGCTTTATTTATTTTTAGCTGTGTAATCAATTTCTTTACTTCCTCTGCAGTAACTGGATTCCATTGGGGTAAGGACTCAATTGAGAATTTTAAATGGTTTTCTAATTCTATTTGAGGCTTGGAGAATATGGCGCTATAATGTCTTTCCCAACTCTCCGATGTTATATTTACCTCCTCCTTTTCCCTACCTGAGACCCAGGTAGATCTGATTAATTTCCAAAACTCATTTTGGTTCTTTTCTTCCGCCGCCCGGATAAGCCTATCCCAAAACAACTGCTGAAATGCTTTTTTCTTTCCTTTAATTAATCTTTTATAAGCACCTCGTGCTTTTAGAAAGTTCCCCTCCCACTGACTTCCTTTAGCAAAGCTCTTAGCCTTCCGGTTTAAACGTTTTAAATCCCTCCTGGCTCCCCTACATTCTGCATCATACCACCTTGGGCCCCTATTTCTACCCTGCCCTTTTCCCCCTGGAATTGTTAAAAGGGGTAAAAGCTGGGCAATCAAGTCCTCATATTGCTGCTGGATATTCTCCTGGTCCCTAAGGACCCTCTCCATTAGCTGCAAGGTTAGGATCCCCTCAGCCAATACATTTATCTGGGGGGACCATCTAACCCTCTTTAATCCTACTCTTCTTGACATATCCTTTCTAACATCTGCACTATACTCCACCCCCCACCCCACTTCCGACGATATCTGAGGTCGACACAACGTTACATTTAAGGGGAAATGATCCGAATCCACCGCTTCCAGTACTGCAAAATCGACTACCCACGGGAGTAAACCTTCTGTAATCATAATATAATCAATTATACTTCTTCCAAGCTGTGAAATGTAAGTATAATCACCTTCCTTATCTCCTGGCCATCCTCCATTTAGGATAATTAACTCTACCGAGTCTACCAGATCCTGTAGATGAATTCCCGCCATGTTTGTTATCTTGTCCTTAGATGCTCTTACACAGGGGAACATTGAGTATGAATAATTTTGCAAATTTTCATGATCTGTCTGATTTGCTCCCTGACCCAACCGTGCATTGAAGTCCCCTGCCATTATTATCCCCTCTGTCGGGAACTTTTCCTTCAATTCCGTCACTGTGTCCTTAAGCCTTGACCAAACTTCTTCCTTATAATATAAGGAGCTCGTTGGGGGAATATAAACATTTATAACTATTATAGCCTGAACAGGCTGGTTTTTGACCAATTTCCATACAGCGTAAAAGGGAGGAAAGCCTGTAAGGCTATATACCTGCAATCCCATATATTTTGCCACGAGCAAGGCTAGACCCCCACTTAACCTGCCTTTTTTTTTCCCTTGAAAGGCTGCCGCTGGAGTTACATAAACCTCAAATCCAGTAAGGGAAAAATCCCCCGCCATCCACGTTTCCTGCAGGCATAAACAATCAAACCTCCTTATTTGTTCTAAAAACCCGGGG
This sequence comes from Sphenodon punctatus, assembly GCA_003113815.1. NCBI lineage: Eukaryota > Metazoa > Chordata > Lepidosauria > Sphenodontia > Sphenodontidae > Sphenodon > Sphenodon punctatus. The sequence goes on from QEPC01001804.1 coordinate 544,943, forward strand.
TCCCAAGCTTTGTTTTCCCAACCTGCAACATTCCAGGATGCAAAAGACCAATCCTGGGCATTTACCTTATGTCAATTAGACAAAGCCCTCAATGGCTTTCTTTGCGGAGTCACTAGCCCATTTACCATCTCTTCCAAGCCCACGGAACTCCCTTCCTTACTTGGATTTAACCCCAAACTCCCACCCAAGTTATTTCTCCTTTCACCTAGTCCCTGCTTGGCACTTTCAGGGGCTTTCCCCTTTATCTGTTCCTCCCTAGGTGATCCCCCCTTTCTATGGGGGACCCCTATTACTATTTGTTGTAAGGCATCCTCATGCCCCAAGGGGCTAATATCCCCCTGACCCTCCACTACTGGTTTAATTTGTTGAAATATCTCCTGCATGTGCCTTAACCTTGCCAAAATTATTCCTTGCTCTGGGGCAGCCAATGCCTGAAAAGACGCAGACCACAAGGGTTCCTGCTCCTCGAATTTATCCGCCCCCAAAGTTAAACACTTTGGGAAAAAAGGAAGTAAATCTGATGTCAGCTGGGGCCCTAACATGTCCCCCTCCTTACCTCTCATATCGTTCCTTGCTACCTCCTCCTTTGGGACTTGATACTCCTGCACCCCCCTAATGGGACCTTCTTCCTGCCCTATTTGTCCCCTCAACCGAATTTGATCACATTCCTGTTGTTCTCTCTGGATCTCCCTCGATTTCTCTTGGCCCCTCCCAATTTCCATCTCTTCAATAGTAGGTGAATTTGAACCTTGTAATACCTGCACAGCAACTTCTTTCTGATCAGTCCCCTGTACGAGATTATACATTTCCCTCTCTCTCTCATTTCCTCCTTGCTGCCTGGATTGTTCTATATTTCTCTCTGGGGGTTGGGCTGAGCAGACCCCCAATACCTGAATTCCCCAGGAGGCCAGTAGTTGTCTTTCCATAAAAATTTTCTCAACTATCCGGGGATCCCTAAAGAAGATCATCAATCTCATGGCTTGATCAGTAGGTGGAAGAAAATAAAATTTTTCAATTTCTGCCATTTGAAGTTGGTAATGTAAGAGGGTAACCAAGTTTCTCCGGATAAGGAATTTGGAGAACCAAGCTGGAGTCACACCATTGGGCAGTGCAAAGATTTTTAACAAAACAACCCTACGATCGGGTAACATATTTTGTTTACCATATGACCCATTTGTCTTTTCCTTATTACTTGTATCGCAAGACCCTCCTGTCTCTATCTGGGCCAGACTCCCCCGAGACTTCTTTGGAGCAAAACATGCCCCCACTGCTTGTAACCTTGGAGGAGCCATGGTGAAGAGATGTGAAACTAAACTTTTAATATCTTTAGCCATCTCCTGGAGACATTGGTGCACTTTCTCCATCGTTCCCTTCATCTCCACTACCCCTGAGAATAGACTCTCAATTGAGCTACTAATTAGCATACATTGGTCTCCCAAAATTTTTAGGGTGTTTGGAGAACTGTGTATGGCTGAATGCAACATCTCTTCATTCCCAAATACCTCCTCAGATTCAATTAGAGATTGCTCACCAAAATCAGAATTTCCTCCCAGAATAGAAAAACGATTTGAAAGTGGCATTTGGAATGAAGATGTAGATTGTCTTCCCACTACCCCAAACCCCAGATCCTGCAATTTTAGTTGTTTCATATTTGGTCCCTCATTATCCGGCGAGATAACCAACTGTCGCCCCCTCTTTTTAGATATAGCTCCCAAATTCTCCTCAATAAGGGCAGTAGCCATGTTTGCCCCTTTAGACCCCTAATCACACACTCCTCAGACACACTACCTTTTAAATTCCTTCTATAATGTTTACCCCTGACTGTTTTCCTTTCTTTTATTCTTCCTACTATAGTTCGATTTATATGGTGGTCCCCCACTGCTCCCTTCCTTCACAAGGGAGATTTACACCGCGTTATACAAGGGACTAAATCGCCACTCGGGTGTCCCCCTTCCCGTTTCCAATTTCACTCCAACCCACTCTTCAATTTTCCTTCCTCCCCTTCAAACTTTGGTACCACCCAACCCCAACTTTTTTCTTATTCTAGTAGCTATAAGGTTTACACAAACTTTTAAACGAACAACCAAACCCAAATAAAATAAAAAGAGAAGAGTGGAAGAGGGAAAAAAAAATAATGAGATAGTCCCCTCCTTCACTAGCTCGGCCCACAATGAGTCCTCCAAACTTTACAGGTTTACAATGTCTGAGCTCCTGCTCCGATACTTGCGTGGCCTTGGCTCACAAGCGACTTTGTCTCTGTCCCCGGGGCTCAGGCTCCGCCCCCTGCTCCACTCCGCTCGCCTTCCCAGCTGTCAGGTAAGTGCTTGAGCTGGTTTCTGCGACCCTAGCTCCCCGCTTCCTCCGCACTCACACCTCAACGAGCACTCCTTCCCAGTCTGACCAGGAGGTGGGGCACTGCACTGCGGCCCAAGCCTAACGGGCCCAGCTAATGGGTGACACCCTTTGGATGTCGCCCAAGGGCTGACGCCCAAAGGGGCCCCAGCCCCTGTTTAAGAAATACCTGTGAGAAAAGAGAGCCAATGAAGGCCAGGCAGGGAAATCCAGAGCTCCTCCCCAAGCTACTCCTTCCCCCAGCAGCTGCACAGGACACGCCCAAGGGGGCCCCAGCCCCTGTTTAAGAAATACCTGGGAGAAAAGAGAGCCAATGAAGGCCAGGCAGGGAAATCCAGAGCTCCTCCCCAAGCTACTCCTTCCCCCAGCAGCTGCACAGGACACCAAATATATAGTAGAACTAGAAAAGGTACAGAGAATGGCAATTAAAATTATAAAAGCTATGGAACTCTGGATAAAAGCTATGGGTAAAAGAGGACTCTTCAGCTTGGCGAAGAGATACTTAGAAGAGATATGATAGAAGCTTATAAAATCATGAGTGGTGTGGAGCGAGTAAATAGGGAGTGGTTATTTACCCTCTCAGAACTAGAGGACACTCTATGAAACTAACTGGTAGCATTTCAAATGAATAAAAGGAAGTATTTTTTCACTCAGTGCATAATTAACTTGTGGAATTCATTGTCAGAGGATGTGCTCAAGTCCAGTAGTATAGTTGGGCTTAAAAAAGGATTGGATAATTTCTTGGAGAAGGTTAATTAATGACTATTAGCCAAGTAGATTTGGGGAACGTAACCTCTGAACGTTGGGAGTTGGGAGTGAACAGCAGGGATTGCCCCATACCATTGTGACCTGTTGGGTACTTCTCCCAAGCGACCGACATTGCACACTGTTGATGACAGAAAACTTGGCTTGATGGACCATTGGTCTGACCCAGTTTGGCACTTCTTATGTTCTTACCCCCATTAGTGAGTATTTACTCCACTGAAGTCCGCATGACAGCCCTTGTGAAGAGTTCATCATCTGGCTCCGATACTGTAATACTAACCCATTCAAATCAAGGAATTTTGCTGTTCACTTCAATGGGCTCAGATTTGTAAACCTAAGTATTCCTTGTGACAAAAATTGGAGAGGGCATTCTCGGTCACTGTACCTCATTTATGGAGCTCTCTCCTGGTGGAGGTCTACCAGGCCCTGAATCTCCCCTCCTTCAGGCATCAATGTAAACCCTAGGTTTTTGGGGGAGGTGGTTGTTATGACCCATATAAAGCTCTGTTGTTTTATTTTTATATATATATTGTATGCCACCCTGGGCTGCCTAGGCAGGAGGGGGGCAGGATATTAATTTTTTTAATAAATAAATAAATAAATAAAAACTCTAGCCTGTGCAGTGAGGGAGTGGAGAATCCTTGTGAACACTGGCAGGTGAGATCCTGGGGCTTTTTGTAAATGCTTACAGTGCACTTCTCCATCCTTTGAAGTCAATAGCTCTAAGATCAACTCCCATTGGCCCTAATCCAAGGTTCACTTGCATGTGGACCAAAGCTACGCTTGCATGTATGCACACAGTGAGCATGCATAGGGTGCCCCTGGTAAAACCCCTGTCTCCTGACTATGCCTACACCTACACCAGCCACTACAGCCCTGCCTTTCCTTTTCCTGGGTGTTAACAAAGGAGCCAGAGGCCTCTGTGTGGTTTATGGAAAAGAAAGGTGGTGTAGAGCCAAAAGAAGGTCCCACGTCATTACTAGAGTCCCTGTGCTGGTTTGTTACCAAGGGAAGGTGATAAAAGAATCTTCTGCCCATGCATATGTGTAGAAATTGATTGAAACAGATCCTCAAGAACTTTTCACTCAGTGTCTAGTTAACATGTCTTGCAGCATTCTGGACTTCAGACTGGACTGCAGCAGGCTTGGGGCTATGCTCATTAGGGGCATGCAATTCATTTTTGTTTTGTTTAGTTACTAAAAAGAATGAGGCCCTATTCATTTTAGTAACTAGGAAACAAAAACAAATTAATTAGAAAACAAATGAAAATGAAAACAAATAAATTTTCATTCATCTTCATTTCATTTGTTTTGTTTTTGTTTTCCTAAGCCTGCTGAGGCTGGAAACAAAACAACAAATTGGAGGGGGAGCCCAGTCACAAGACAGTCAGGAGGTATATGATTGACATCTCCGTTGGCCAATTGTCATCGCAAATACATCTCAGTGATCTCACATCACCATGGCAACAGTGGCACACACAGAAGATATGTGATGGCCTTCAGCCAAGCATAAATAATAAAAATGAAAAAAGAACACACAGAAGATCCCTTTAGATGGGTATTTCCTTGTGAATGCTTCCAGTGAACCAGGAGGTCTTTGAGGAGGGCACTGGAATCAGTAAAAGCTTCTGCCACTCTTCCCCTGCCAGGCCACTCTGCTACAATTCCTCTAGGCACTTCACAGAGAGATAGTCATGCACTGCTTTGACTTTGGAGCTTTATTACTAGTGCTGCTAATACCCTTTGTCTCAGATGTGCTGCCCTGTTGAGGTGATCTCTTCAAGTTAACCCCCTGACACACTTTGGGGTGTGAATGCCAAAGCCACTGCCTGCTGCTCCTTTCTCCTCCCCTTTTGCTGCTGCTGCTGCTGCACTGCCTGGATGGGTCTCTCTCTCACCTATCTCCTGCCCTCCCGGGGTACTCCCTGCAAGGTGATTCTGACACTCTTTGGGGTACCAATGACAAAGCCAGTGCCTGACTTCTACTCCTCTCTTCCCACCTCTTGCTGTTGCTGATGCCTGAATGTATCTCTCTCTCTGTCAGGTATATCATGTCATCCTGGGCAGGGGGGTGATCTCTGTAAGCTGGCACCATGCCACACTTTGGGGTGCCTGCCTATGCCAAAGCCTGTGCCTGCCTGCTGCTGCCAATCTGTGTGATGATTGTGTGTGTGTTTCTCTCTCTCATTTCTTCTGTCCCCCTGGGCATTCTCTGCAAGTTGAAGCCCAATATATTTGGGACAGCAAATCTCCTTTGCCAGTTCCTACTGCTTCTCAGTGCCTGCCTCTGCGTACTAGGCTCTGTCTGATATTGCTGTTTACTGTTGATATTTTGGCATTCTTGCTACTGATAGTTTGTGACATTTCCAACAATTTGTGCCACATTAGCAACATTTTCAACAATTTGTGCCACTTTAGCAACATTTCCAACATTTAACAAATATATGGTACTTTATGGTAGTTTTGTGACATTTCTGACATTTTGTGACAGTGTCTGGCTTTTATGACAATTTCCCTCTTGCTTTCTGGCAGCTCTCAGTATACAGACTGTAAGGCTCTATGTAGCCTTTTTGTTAGGCTTCTATGTGGCCCTTAAAGATTGTACATAAGCTCCGCGTGCTGTCCTGCAGTTCTGTAAGGGGGGGGAGGAGGGTCCATGGGGAGCGGGAGGAACGTTCAGGGGGACTGGAGGGGGGCCCTTGGGAATCTTTGACACCCTGGCACACTGCTACTTCCCCCACACTGGACGGGGAGCCCCAGGCAATGAGGCCACACAGGGGATTTTTTTAGGGACGGGAGAGGACAGTGAACAGCAGGTGAGGGCACAGGAGTACAGGGAGGACATTGCCCTGAGGGCACTGAAGAGCCGGGATGCAGAGATGGGGGATGGAATGCAGGAGGGTGAGGGCACAGAGTGCATGCAATAAAGTGCAGTAGCAAGTAAGCTTACCAGATAGAAGGTAGAAGGCTAGATCATGAAAAAGGAGCGAGCAACCATTGCTGTCAGGGAGGGATCCCGCAATTCAAAATTAGCTGCACGTTCCAACATTTGCAACACATTCTGACACTTTGCAACACAGTCTGACACTTTGCAACACATTCTGACACTTTGCAACACATTCTGACACTTTATGGCTCTTTCCGAAACTTTACGGAGCTTTCCAAAACTCTGCAACACTTTCTGAGAATTTCTCTGCTGCTGCTAAAATGGCTACAGGCAATGGTGGCAAGTGGCAGCAATTATTGGAGCAAGTATCGGACTTGCTGGGGATGCCGAGTTGGGAAAACTGCAACAGATGGGCAGTAACTGGCGCAAACTGTGACATGTCATTTCAGGCCTGCTTCTGGAAGCATTTTGTGCAACCTGAAGCCTTGTCAGATTTGGGGCACCACCATCTCCTCCTCTGCTAGTGCCTGCAGCTTCAGGGTCTGTCACCCGCTGCCTGTCTGTGTCTGCTCTGCCCTGCCCACCTGCTGTGTGCCAGTCTCTCTTTGATATTTCTGCCCCCCTGGGGCAGTCTTTGGGAAGGGCAAGTGTTGTGGCAGGACAGTAAAACTGCTACTGAAAGGCATGGAAGTTCTGGAAAGTGATTCCCATGAATATCAATAGGTAACGAATGTCAACCGAAAACAAATGAGTTTTTAAACGAAAAACAAAAACAAATGAAGGGGAAACAAACATGAATGAAATTTTTAAAATGAAAACAGGAGGGAAAATGAAAATGAACGAGGTCTCTTTTTCACACCCTAACCCCAATGGTCCATGTCCCAATGAAGTAAAGAAACTCCCATTAACTTCAGTGGATACTAGATCACACTCACAGTCACCATCTTCTTTGTCTCATTATTTATATCATATTCATCACCAAAATAAATAGCTTGATCTTGCAAAGTGCTGAGAATTCTGGCCCAGATATGCTTACGCACATGCATACATTTAAACATGTAAATATATCCTGTTGAAGTAAATGGTGCTACTAGGGTTTTTTAAATTATGTAATAGTTTTCTGGAATCGCTGGACCAGAGCATCCAGCAGCTTTTAAGACTGAGACCTTACCGAGGATGTAGCTAGAAGAATAGTGACAGGTGGTGCCAATGCCCACAAGCCTGAGGAGAACCCATGCTCCCTGGTGCAGCTGTGTTCCCTGCCCCATTCTGTTTTCTCCATCAGGGCCCATTCCAAGCTAGCCATGCTCCTTGCTGAGTACAATTACACAACTCTACCAGTTTGCTTTGGGTCAGCTCACCTGGTGGGTATAAGCAGGATTCCATGAATTTTGCACTGATGCAGTTTCAACAGTTTTCATAACATTTGGCACTTGGGCAAATTTTTGAAGAAATTGCCTCTGGAAGCACAGGAGTACAAGCTAAGTGGGGAGCAATGAGTTAGGCAATGCAATGCCGGAACTGTGAACTACTGGCATATATTTTGGCAGGCAGGGATAGGGTTGGGTGGAGGGGTTTAGCAACAAGGGTGGGGGTGGCTAGGGGACTTTTATAAACATTTTAAATGTGTTTTTATATTTTGTAACATTCCCCGAGCCTAATTGGGAAGGGGGAGGTAAAAATTAGGATGAATAAACAAATAAATCTGAGGGTCCTTGGGATCCCTCATCACAGCTCATGAAGAGGAGTAGCCCATGACCTCCTGCTAGATATAAAAGCATAGGATGCATCACTGAGTACACAAACCACTTATTCTGGAATAAGAGGTTTGAGGATTGCAGCGAGATTCTTTGAGACGTCTGTGTAGTATTTGGGGATTATTTTAAAGATACGAGATGTTCAAAACTGATGGAATGGAATGCTGGGAAACATGATTATATTTTTAAAATGTGCATACTGTGGTTAATATATTCTACCTGCAAAATGCAGATTTTCTACTGACAGAATTTGGGTTTGATTTATGTTTTTTTCCACAGAGTCCAGAGGGAAATGGGTCTAGGCAATATTTTTACTTGTTGGACATCTAGGCCCTTTCACACTGACTGCGGTGGGTGGGGGGATGGGTGTGCGCCCGTGGTGGGTGGAGGTAGCTGTGCAGCCATTCTAACAGGTGCACACCCATCTCCACCCACCTCCACACATGGAGCTATGGGCAGTGAAGGTGAGTGGAGATGGGTGGAGCACGGGAACACGCACACCCCCGCACCCACTGTGGGCACCGTTCCCACGGATGCTCCAGCACCACCCACCCACCGTGGGCAGTGTTCGCATGCCCCCCCCCAGCACATCTGCTGTGAAGTGGTCACCCATGTGAAAAGGGCCTAGAGGAACCTCTATGCCCTGGACCAATTACAGCCCGCTCTCCTTTTAAATCTACCCAGCTGTGGCTCCTTCACAGCTGCTATTGTTGTCACTGTGCTGCAGGGTGCAGTTGGAGTGATGGATTCAATTGGGGGATCTCTGTTCCTGCTGATCAACTGATTAGTGGGTAAGCACCAGAGCCCTCTCCTCACCCTTTAAAAAAAAAAAAAGATGCAGCCCACTGGCCAATTTTAAATGACCAACACAGTCACTAGTCTAAAAAGTGTCCATATGCCTGAGCTAGGACCTATTTAATCTAGGGTGCTAACTCACGTGCATGATGTGGGATAAACAAGCATCTGTTCCAAAGTAAGCACTCCTCTTTCTTTATTATGCTTAGAGCTGAAATGTGAACTCAGAAAACTGGGTAAATTTGTTGGAATCCACACTACCCAAACCAAAAATGGCAATTCAGGGCAATAACAGATAGGTACTCAAGTAGGTGTTTCTCCTATTCTGCTTTGTTTTTTTCAGGTTTTTGTTGTTCTTCTTGTTGTTATTTTGGTATTTCAGTCATTTGCTATTTTGAAGTCATTTCACCAATATCTGTACTATTGTGCAGACATCATAGCCAAAAATGATGCAACCAAAATACCAAAATGGCTGGAAAGAAAGAAAGAAAGAAAGAAAGAAAGAAAGAAAGAATCCACACATATTTAGGTCACACAAAGCCCCAGACCCTCTACTCAACCACCTTCATTCTTCTCCCTTCCGCCAAGCTCCACAAAAGGAGCCATTTTCCCTTTATACTTCCCCCATTTGGATCATTTCACCTTCTGATATACAGAATCATGGGGTATTTTCAGACGTTATGAGATCACGGTGAACCACGGTGAATACCCACCTGTGGTCACCGTGTCGCGAACGTCTGTTTGGCGGCCGCCAGATGTTCGCCACGGTGAATACCCACATGGGATCAATTTGAACCACGCTTCCCGGGCTAGCCGGGGGAATGTCCCAGGAAGCGTGGTCAAAAAGATCCCCAGTGGGCACAAGAAAAAGTCACGTCTGGCCGGTTGCCACGGCCCGGGATCCCCGGCGGGATCCCGGGCCATGGCGCTTCTGGCCCGACACGGCTGCCGCAGTGGCCCCGCTGCCCGCCCATCTCCCTGGAGGGCGGGCGGCGGGGTGCGTGGAGGTGGCGGGGCCATGCGGCCGCACGTTGCGCCGCGCGGCCCTTCCCCCTCCCACATTCCCCGCCGGGATCCCCCCGGCACGTCTGATATGGCGTGACGGGGTGACCCCGGTGGGGAATGAAAAGGTTGTTTTCAGTACGGGGCCAAGCGGCCCCGTAACGTCTGAAAATACCCATGGTTACCACTATTGAGATACAATGGAGAACAGTTTAATTAAATGCAGTTTTCTGCCTTAGCCTCACTTAGACTATGGGTGAAAACAGACATGACGTTAACCACCCTTTAACCACCCTTGGTGGTCATTTATGCATGTTTCAGGGCTTCAAAGGACACCAATACAGCCCTGCAACATGCTTAAATAACCACCAAGGGTGGTTAAAGGGTGGTTAGCGTCATGTCTGTTTTCACCCTATGAAGAATAACAAACTAAACATGAGATTAGCAGTTTGTATTTCAGTCTATGCCTGCAAGTTACTGTATCACAAAGGGTTCTGAGCTGCCCCTGTCACAAAAAGGCAAAAAATAATAATTTTTAAATGTTCTTTTGCAAAATATTTCACTTCTCTTAACTTGGAAACAATTGGAAAGTGAAATCCTTCCCAAGATATATGCTTGGGACTCTTAATTTTCCTCAAGGGAAGCAGTGGGTTATGCATGCAAGGACAGACATCAAACTAAAAAGCCCATAGTTAAAAAAAATACACCAAAATTCAGGGGTGGGGGGAATATACAAGAAGTTGACTTTTTGAGAATTTCGATGGACTTACCTGCAGCAGGAGACAAACATTTTTTAAGCCTGGTTTCTCCCAGAAAGAAGGTTTATGATAGAACTGAAATGGCTAGTGGGTTTATCCATTTATTTAACTTTTTACCCCACCCATACGCAAAGGCGCCAGGTGGCTTACAAAAAACATAAAATATAATTTAAAAAAACATTAAAATACATGAATTTACCATAGAAAACAGCCATGACCCACTCCACCCCCCAACAGCCTCCCACCCAATTCCTATCCCCACCCACCCAAACACTCCCTACCCTCCAATCTTGCTCCCTAAACCCTGTCACCCAGCCCCATCCACCCCTATCCCTGCCCATAAAATGCCTGGCCAAACAAGAAGGTCTTATATCTCCTCCAGAAAATGAGCAGGTTTGGTCTTAGGCAGACCTCCACGGGAGGGAGTTCCATAATTGTGCAGTGGCCACTGAGAACACCTCTCTGCATGCCCTTGCTGTAAAAACTTTTCAGGCAGTTGAGACTCACAAGAGGGCACCCTCGGCTGACCTCAGAGACCATGATGAAACATAGAAGAAGCATTCCTTCAGATACCTGTGGCCTGAGCCATTTAGGGTTTTATAGGTTAAAACCAGCATCTTGAATTGTGCCCGGAATGCTATTGGCAGCCACTGCAAATTCTGGAGCACTAGTGTGCCCCAGCAACATGCTCCCAACAGAAGGTGGGCTGCTGCATTCTGCACCAACTGCAGCCTCTGAAAAGGGTTCAAGGGCAGCCCCACATAGAGCACATTGCAGTAATCTAGCCTTGAGGTTAAAAAGGCATGGACAACGGTGGCCAGATCCAGATCTGATAAAAAAGGTTGCAGTTTTCTCACCAGATGAAGTTGGTGAAAAGTGCTCCTGGCCACCACCACCACAACCTGGCAATCGAGGTGCAGGAGTGGATCCAAGAGCAACCCAAGGCTGCAAACCTGAGTGACCAAGGGAGGCAGGACCCTATCAATAACAGTGGTTCCTATGTCCCGCAGGTCACAAGTTCGGCCAACCATCATTGTCTTGGTCTGGTCTGGATTCAGTTTTAATCAGTTCGCCTGCAGCCAGTCCCCAAAGGCAGCTGGGCACTGGGTAAGCATCGGGACTGCAGGACTTGAGACAGATGAAAAGGAGAGATAAGGCTGGGTGTCATTAGCATATTGATGGCACCTCACTCCAAATCTCCAAACAATCTCACCCAGCAGCCTCATATGAACATTTAACAGGAGTGAGGACAAGATGGAACCATGTGGGACCCTACAAAGGAGCTCCCAAGGGGATGATGAGCCACCGCCCAATCACCACCCTCTGGGTTCTCCCTGCCAGGAATGAGCTGATCCACTCAAGGATGGTCCTGTGCACCATGGACAGGTCTTGCAGCCATGTCAAAAACACCCCATGATCAACTGCATCAAAGGCTGCCGAAAGATCTAACAGAATCAACAGGGTACAATGTCCCCTGTCGATTTCCAAGCATAGATCATCAACCAAGGCCACAAGCGCAGTCTCAGTGCCATGCTCAGGATGAACACCTGATTGGCATGGGTCCAGGACTCCAACAGCATTGAGAGCTCAGCCAAAGAACATTTTTCAGATGCTATAGCAGCAGCAAAGAAAGCTTTTCTCACTCACTGCCACCACAGCCATGCAGGAGGCTATTTGCAGGAGGTAGTCCCATTTTTAGGTCATCTTTCGCATTCAAATAATATGTGCAACCAAAATAGGTATTCACATATCTGGTGTTTTGAGTATTCTGTTTAGGTTTTTTCATTTGGTTCCTTTTATTGTTCAGTTATTTTTGTATTTTGGTTACATCATTTTTTTGACAATTGTGCATGCGTAATAATGCTAATATTGCCAAAATGATGTAACTGAAGTCATAGGCTACCGGTAACTGTTGATGGTGGTGGTGGGGGGCACAGAAGTGGAGTTCGGGAAAGGTTCTATAGGGTTCTGTAGGGCATCTGAACATCAGGGGGGCACAAGTTGCCTATGACTGAAGTAACAAAATGATTGAGTAACTGAAAACTGAAAAAACCCAGAAAAATTGAGGTGAAATAACTGAAATGAATCCCCAACAGAGAATAAATGGTTATTGGTTATTTCCTGAACCACTATTTCTGGATCAGGGTATATCTGATGGGTTTATCCATTTTTTTCCTGAGTATTTGTTTCAGTTCTAGCCATCACTGTGCATGTGAATATGGGTGTCCCTCTTTAATTTTAAATCCCAGATGCTGATTTTAGCCTTATATGGTAGAAGGGAGGAGGGTCCAAGCATAAATTCTGTAATATTAGGTGCACCAAAAAGGGAGAGATGGTTCCCTCTTGTAACTGGAAAAGACCATTGACTTACCCCAAGTCTTATTCATCCTTAGGAAGCCAGACTTCACTTATTCAGCAGCTTGCTGCACAGAAGTACTTACTTATACTTTAATGAAGCTATAGTTTGTAAAAATGTAATATTGGTGCTTAGGCCACTGAAAGGGTAAAACCCATTTAGGTATTTACTATTTCATGGTTTTATTTCTCCCTTGTGTATCATGTATCACTGCTTTCTTTCCCTAGTGTGCATTTTTGTTATGAATGCTTGATGTTTCCTACAGGAGATGTATAGACAAGCCAAGTGTGCTGGGGTGGGGAGTGATCTTGGGTTTGGCTTGCATATCACCCCATAGCTAACAATAATATTCATATGAGCCTTTTGCAGTTGCCCTGGGATATAAAATTGCTGTCAAAAAAAGTTCTCCTGAGCCCAACTCTTACAGAAGTTTTGACTCATAGTGCTATTAATCAAACTTCTTTCTTGACTTCTGGCATAGTCATGTTTCCTTTTGTATTTAGATTTACAAAAGAAACAAATCCATGAATAGAATTTGTAAGTAAGTAAATTGCTTAATGAGATTATTTGAACTATTAAACTGTGGGGGTGTTTGGGAGGGCAGACTGAATTCTCACCTGACACCCCTGAACTACTGGAATAGCCCAATCTACAAGGTGCTCCCCTAGTGCAATCCCCATTGACGTGAATGGAGTTTATTCCAGCAGAGAGCTTTGAGGATCAGGGTATTTTCATACATGACAGCTGTTAGAGCTGCCACACATTGATCCTGCCCGTAGTGAGACCCCTCACCATAGGCAGGATTAAACCTGGCCACTGAACAAACATCCCATCAACCAGGGCTGGGGAGAGGGTGGGGTATGTATGGACGTGGGTGTGCATGACCCCGCCCCTGCCCTACTCAGCGCAGCCCTGCTTGCTCCTCGATGGGTGGATGTGGCAGCCTATGAGGCCACCGCACCCACTTGGAATGCTCCAGACACCAGATGGAGTTAGGTGGAGCAGGCCATCAGATACGATGGTCAGATCTACCACCGTCCGGGGTTGCCTTCCCCGCACTGTGGCAGGGCTAACTCTGGGATGTATGCTGGCAGGGAAGCCAGTGCACATCCCAGAGTTAGCCCTGCCATGGTCTGGGGTAAACTCTGCTCCCACCCACAGCAAACAGGAGGGAGCAGATGTGACATCACCATGGGTGGCCACGCTGGGGAAAGCATGGCCGCCCATAGTAGCATCACATTTGAAAATACTCTCTGTCTGACTATTTTATGTGTGTGTGATTGCATGCCACATGTTCTGACACATGAAATTAGACCTCAAGGGCTTGTAGCACTGTGGCCGTGTTGTGTACAAAAAGGAGGTCAGTCAGGGGTTTCTAGGTTTTTTCATTCTTTTTTTCTCCTCTTTGGGGACATTCCCCTCCCTTTAAAAAAAATAATGGAATAGTGGGCATTTCATATTTTCATTTCATACAATCCTGTGCCACTATGTTATTTATTCAGTAGAGGAGTAACCTCTTTCTTTCTTTCTTTCTTTCTTTCTAAGAATAAGCCTCTCTCTCTTCTGCTGTCATCAAAGAAAGTTCAAGATGGAACTCCCTCAGTTTGAACTAAATAAGACTGTTATAAGAACATTTACCATGATGCCTTTTACTTCATCTTTTGATCCAAGAGGACCTAGCTCAGTCTTGGGTTGTATTCCTCATTGGGGTCTTCTGCTGCCTTTTTGAAAAGATGAGGGAGCAACTCAGCTCCTAGCCTTGTAGTGCAGAGTACTGGCTGAAAGAGAGACATATAGAAATTACAGTTATTGGAAGTGAGATTAAAACCCATAACCTTCTATGCTCCAACTTGGGAAACATCCCCCAAGGCTGCAGGATATGCATGGCTGGAACTGCTGACCTCTGTCTCCATCCCTTTGGTCTTCCCTGCTGCCAAAACTAAGGGTAATTTCAGACGTGCTGGGCCTCCAGGCCCAACACACTGAAACCCGAACCGAGATCCATCTCGGATCCTGGTCAGTGATAAAGCCAGTCGTCCTTTAGACATGCCGGCTTCCATCACCCTGGGGAATCATGGAGGAGGCGGGGGCCATGTGGCGCAACATGCCACCGCACAGCCCTGCCCCCCTCACTTCCCTGACCGCCAGCCCTCGGCAAGACAGGCAGGTACAGCAGCCAATGAGGGGCTACAATCCATGATGGGCCAAGGTAACAGATGTTACTTTTGACCCATCACAGATCATGGTCCAGCTAACCATGGTTCTGGGGATGGGGCCGACCTCAAACCCAGAACCATGGTTAGCTTTGACTGCTGCCAGAGATTCACTGTGGTGAACATTATTATTATTAACAAACATTTATATAGCGCCAGCAGTGTACCTGGCACTTTACAAAGTAATAAAATAGACACGGTCCCTGCCCCTAGGGCTTACAATCTGAGAGACAGGAGCTGGGGGAGAGACTTAGGAAGGGGAACAGAGGGAGAGACAAGGGGTCTAACATTCATGAAGATGCGAGGTCTCAAGTGCACGTACTTGGCTTGGTTACGATGAGAATGACAGCAGGCAGGTCCATGTTGCAAGGATAAGGGTAAACCGATCGTAGGTATAGGAATAGTGGCTCAGCAGGATAAAGAGTCAGACAGAGCAGAGCGAAAGAGGTGAGTTTTAAGGAGAGATTTGAAGGTATGAAGGGAGGGGGCAAGGCGGATGTGGACAGGGAGGGAGTTCCAGGCATGGGGGGCAGCAAGTGAGAAGGGACGAAGGCGCTTAGGGGAGCAGGGAAGGCGTGGAAGGGTGAGAGAAGGGACAGAGGAGGAGCGAAGTGCACGGGCTGGAGTATGGAGGGCGATAAGTGCAGAGAGGTAGGGGGGAGCAAGGTTGTGAAGAGCTTTATAGGTGAAGACTAGGAGCTTGTGCAGGATTCGTTCAGGAAGGGGAAGCCAGTGAAGCGAAGAGAGGAGGGGCTGCACATGGTCGAAGCGACTGGCGAGGTAGATGACCCTGGCAGCAGAGTTTTGGACAGAGATGAGGGGAGAAAGGTGAGACCGGGGAAGGCCAGTGAGAAGGAGGTTACAGTAATCGAGGCGAGAGATGACCAGAGCATGAACAAGAGTTTTGGCAGACGAGACAGAGAGAAAAGGGCGAATCTTAGCAATGTTATGGAGGGAGAAGCGACAGGATTTAGCAACAGAGTCAATGTAGGGTTTAAAAGAAAGGGGTGAGTCAAAGATGAAGCCTAGGCTACGGGCTTGGGGGACAGGCAGGATGGTGACTCCATCAATAGTTATTGACAGTGAGGAAGGAGAGGAAGGATGAGGGGGGAAGATAAGGAGTTCAGTTTTAGCCATGTTGAGTTTGAGTTGACGTTGAGACATCCAGGTAGAGATGTCAGAGAGACAGTTGATGAGACGAGCTTGAACAGAGGGAGAGAGAGAGGGAGTAGAGAGATAGAGTTGAGTGTCATCAGCATAGAGGTGGTATTGGAAGCCATGGGAGGCAATGAGTTTGCCTAAGGATGAGGTATAGATCGAGAAGAGGAGAGGGCCAAGAACAGAGCCTTGAGGAACACCAACTGAGAGGGGGAAGGAGGAGGAGGCGGAGTTGGAGAGAGACACATTAAAGGAGCGGTCAGAGAGGTAGGAGGAGAACCAGTTATGGACAGAGCCACAAAAGCCAAGGGAGTGAAGGGAATCCAGCAAGAGTGAGTGGTCAACAGTATCGAAGGCAGCAGAGAGATCAAGGAGGACAAGAATGGAATAGAGACGTTTAGATTTAGCCACCAGAAGATCATTGGTGATCTTAGCGAGAGCAGTTTCAGTAGAATGAAGGGGGCGGAAGCCAGATTGGAGGGGGTCAAGGGAGGAGTTGGAGGATAGGAAGTCAAGGCAGCGGGAGTAGACAACACGTTCAAGCAGCTTGGAAGCAAAAGGAAGGAGTGAGACAGGACGATAGCTAGAAGGGTCAGAGGGGTCAAGAGTGGACTTTTTGAGAATAGGAGAGACTGTGGCATGTTTGAAGGCAGAAGGGAAAGAGCCAGTAGAGAGGGAGAGGTTGATGATGTGCAGGAAGGAAGGGGCGACAGTGGGAGTAATGGAGGTGAGGAGGCGGGAAGGAATGGGATCAAGGGGGCAAGTGGAAGGGTTGGAGGAGGAGAGCAGAGAGGAGATTTCCTTAAGGGAGGCAGGGGAGAAGGAGGACATGAGAGAAGGAGGGGGAGGAGGGAGAGGGGTGGGAGTGGGAAGAGAGGAGTGGGAAGCGATGTCGAGGCGGATCTTGTCTATCTTGGAGGTGAAGAAGGAGGCAAGATCCTGAGCAGAAAGGGAAGAAGGAGGGGGAGGACAGGGAGGCTTGAGGAGGGAGTCAAAGGTAGAGAACAGGCGGCGAGGGTCCCGAGAACAGGACTCAATGCGGGAGGCATAGTAGTGTTGTCTAGCAAGGGAGATAGCAGAAGTAAGGGTGGAGAGACAGAATTTGAAGTGAAGGAAGTCAGCGTGAGAATGGGATTTGCGCCAGAGTCGTTCAGCAGCACGAGTGCAAGAACGGAGGTGGCGGATACTAGGGGTGAGCCAAGGACGGGGGTTGTGGGAGAAGGCAGGGCGGGAAGAGAGAGGGGCATGGGAGTCAAGTGTGGAGGAGAGAGAGGCGTTGAGAGCAGAGACAGCGGAGTCAGGGGAGGAGGAAGAGAAGACTGTAGGAAGAAGGGGAGAGAGAGAGGAGGCAAAGTCCAGGGGATCAATAGCTTGAAGGTCACGGAAGGGGCGTAGAGAAGGGGAAGAGGAGGGGGGACAGTGGGAAATGTTGAAAGAGGCAAGGAAGTGGTCTGATATAGATGAGGATCGAAGGAGAGATCAGCAACAGAGCAGTTTCTAGAGAGGACAAGATCAAGATCAAGATAGGCGGGTTTCAAACAGACATGCATGGGATCACAGCCACCACCCTGAATCCACTGTGATTCAGAGGGTGATATCAGACGTTATGGACGGCAGCATTGACCCCGGGCCGTGGGGTGGTTCAGACCACGGGCGGGGGTGAAGGGGTGTGCCAACAGATGTTCGCCCCTTTGCCCCCGGTCGTGGGGACCGCCGAATCATGGCCCAGGGGCAATGCTGCCGGCCATAACGTCTGTTGTGCCACACACCCCCAGAGGGGGCTGGGCCGCACGACGCAACATGTGGCTGCACGGGCCCCGCTCCCTGCGCTCCCCGGCCACCCACCCTCCCTGAGACAGGCAGCTGCAGCGGCCTATCTGGCTGCTGCTGCTGCCGCCCGCCACCCGCCACCAGAACTCTGGAACGCGGTAAAGGTAAGGTAACAGGGTAGAGGTCATGTCTCCATCCTCCTCCTCCTTTTACATTCATGGCTGCTCTTTTCAATTAAGTTTTAATTTTGTGCCATTTTAAAAAATAATGTAAATGTCCCCAAGACATAGCAAAACCGCATTGTTTTATAAATTTCCAAAAAACAAAATCACAATTTCATGAGAAGATCCTTATCTTTAATTATCTAACTAAAATCATTTTTAACACCCTCCCCTTAGAGGGATATTGCTGCACAATTGGTGCAAGCCAGAAAAAATAATATGGCCACTTGACTCTTATAAACTTTCCCCAATAGACCACAAGCTTAGGGTCAGAGATACATCCTCTTCCCAGTATCAAAGCTTGAGCATCTGTGCATATCTCTAATAAAGGTTGCTAATCCAGTATGGACAATAGTAGTCCAAGGTTTGCTTGGGATTCGGTGATATAGCAAATGCAGTATCAGCTTCAGCAGCTTCAAAAGGTACTTTTTGGATAAGCAGTATGTGGGTTATCCCTACAATAGACAGCTTCAGTAATTACTCTACCCAAAGTAACTGTCTCAAATAAACCATTTCACACTCCAAAGCTTCTGTAAATGCACAAGGGCTTGAAATGTCCACCTTCAACAATTCACTATCCTGTTGGTCTCATCCTTGTGTTTAAGACTACTCCAGGTCCTGAACCACAAAAACTACTTCTATTCCCAATTCCACAAACCATCACTTCTAAAACAACACCCCAAATAACAACACCTCAGAACTGTAAAGTTTTCATTCCACATTAGTTCTAGAAAAGAGAAGAAATTATTGAATTCAAACTAGATTTGCTCAGTCCGTGTCTTAATTATATTGGCATTAGAGGAGGCATAACAAACAGCTTTAAAAAAACATAAAACCCAGCAACTGAATAGCAATTGTTTCAGTCTAATAACTAGATCAGGGTATAATCACCAATGTGGTTTTTAGTGTTGTAGAATATTCTCATCGTTGTGGATTCATCTAAGCCTCATTCACTGACCCTTGTAGCAACAAGTTAATAATACTGAAGTGCCTATGTAGTGCTTTGAAAATGAGAATTTTGCCCTTTTTCTGCAAGTAAATTGGGTCAGAGTGTTCCCAGAATTTACATTTCAATTAAAAAACTAATAATAACACATTGTGCTAATAGTGAATGATTCCTGCTTAGGGAAAGATGATATCTCTTGCCACTTTGTTAATGAAAAGCCCCTTCATTCAAAAAGGCCACACATCAGTAACAAGAAATCTTCTGCCTTGTTCTGTCCTCTTCAGCTAACTTAAATAAAGCATGTAAGAGCAATTTTAGTGCACATTAGTAATACATCAGGTTTTTCAGTACCTAGTTTAAGTATATTTAGACTGGTAAATTCTTTTCCCTAATGATCTTGTTTTCTGTCAAGTTTTTTTTTTTGGTGAGTTTTCTCTTTGAAAAAAACTTACTTTTGCATAAGGACTTTTTCTTTCCTTTGTATATATTTTTAAATCTCCATACTGGAAAAGGTAGGTAAAAGGCATTGTCTTCTCTTTAGAGGATAATCCATTTGCTTTAAAAATAAAAATAAAAAATTAAGTTAGCATTTGCTTCATGCTTGTAGTCTCATGTGC
This sequence comes from Sphenodon punctatus, assembly GCA_003113815.1. NCBI lineage: Eukaryota > Metazoa > Chordata > Lepidosauria > Sphenodontia > Sphenodontidae > Sphenodon > Sphenodon punctatus. Next base: position 564,539 of record QEPC01001804.1, read on the forward strand.
CGTACATGTTTTACAGCATCTTAGTTAAAATGCTTATGGGTTAATAAAGCTTATTTTAATCCCAATTTTAAAAGAACAACATCAATCGCCAAAGCAAGTGCAATAATAAAAAACACTTTCTTGTTGCTTGATTCTGAGAAGAACAGTCACTCTCTTTTTTATACAGTGTTTGTTTAGGGTTTCTTTTTTAACACTATTTAAAAAAAAAAAAAAAAAAACCAACCACCTGCTCTGTTTTTAGCAAACAACATTTAGGCCCTTCTTAAACAGGCCGCAGGTGCAGGGGGATNCCCTTGCTCTGAGCTCATTTTTTCAGTGCAGGGGTGGGGTGGGGGTGTTAAGAACTAGTTCCAGGGGCTAGATCAAGGAAATAGAAAGGGGTCAAATAAAAAAGTATCCACATACCACGTTTGGACCCTAAGTCCAAGGGTTCATACTTCTGCATTACATCTATGCACACAGTACAATAAAAATACATGCAAGCAATCTATTTGATCTCTGTAGTACTACAGAAATGTGACACTGACTCATGGTTGCAACATGCTACTGCACTGGTTGCAGAACTGAAACGAATATTCAAAGTGAGTACTATATTTGGCAAGTTCCATATATTAAATCCATCTTATCAAAGTGGATACAAAGGATACTTAAATGGGCACTGAGGCTGCCTGCCCCTGGAGCTGCTTGGGGAGTGCACCCCCTCATCCAGTCCCTCCTTGGTTGGGTTTAAATTGACCCAATGAGTTCCCTGACCTGCAGTAAACCTGCACGGCACCCCTCCCCTTACATCGCAGAGTTGTGGGGGACCACCTTGCACTCTAGCCTGCCACCCGCAGCTCTAGGGGGTTGCCCAGGGCAATAGCCAGCTGGAAGTGAAGCTGTGGCATGGGTCCGCCAAGCAGATGGACTGCAGCTCTTCCTCAGGCTAGTTACCTGGGGTTTTGCTGGCCAGCTCTGATGGCAGTGCTCTGGAATGTTCATGAGCACCGCAAGCATGGCTGGAGCAGAGCAGGTGCTACCTGTAGATGGATGGGCCATGCGGTGCTGGCATGTCTAGTTTCATTTGCAGTTTCAAATTTTTGCTTAAATATTTTTTGTTTTGGTAACTTCAATACCTTAGTAGATTTCATATCCACTGTACTCTCCTGTTATGATCTGGGTCTGTGGAAAGCAAACCAGTCCTGATCTGGTCTGCCATCCACCAAAAGTCCAGACTTTAACCTCTGGCTCTCCCCTGTCCTCCCTGCCCCCTGTACAACCACCACATTGCCATTTTGTGCATGTGCAGGGGGAAAGGGAAGAGATCTTCAGTTATTCTCTTCATATGCACAAAATGATGCCACACACAGGGTAGTCACCTATGCACAGCAGTAATTTGGACATGCACAATGAAAAGAAAGACACGCACAGAAAACCCTTTTTCTCTTGTGTTTGCATAAAATGAGGCTGAGGCGATTGAAGCCTGATCCAGATAACTCTGAAATGATGATGGTTGGCCAACCTTGTGACTTAGAGGGGATTGGGACTTCTGCCACTGATGGGGTCTATCCCCTTCTGGACTGTGGGTTGTTTCTGGATCCCTGCTTTCCCTGGAACATTAGGTTGAGACAGGAGTGTAAACTTTTCAATTTTCAATGGAAAACTAGGGTGGTCCACATTCAGGGGGCGGAGACACACCCAGAGGGTGGAGTCAAACCAAGGTGGTGGAGCCAAATTCAACATCTATGTGCTAGGGGAGGGAAGGGAATGACCTGAATGCATTGTGTGAAAAGCCAGCAGGGGCTGAACCCACCGGGGGAGGGTCTTGAAAAGCCAGGGGTGTTGAGCCACTGCCCTTTTGGGGGGGGAGCATAGCCTCCCCAGGAGGGGCAGGAGCCCTTCAACCCCACAAAGTTTACATTTATTATTATTTATTAGTTATTATCCCGCCTATTTCTGCCCCGGCAGCTCTAGGTAGCTTACAGTCAGAAAAATGTTCAACAAAATACAATATAATATAAAACAGATAAAAACATTTAAAACAATAAAAACCAATTCTGGTGTGGAAAAAAAAGGAAAATGACCCCCACTCTTAAACCTCCCCAAACCCCTCCTCATCACCAAATGCCTGGCAGAAGAGTCATGTCTTACATTGGCACCTGAAGCCGAGAAGGTTAGGGCTGAGACATACACCCACCGGGAGCTAGTTCCACAACACAGGTGCAGCCGCTGAGAATGCCCACCTGTCAGTTTCCACCAATCTATAGCAGGAAACCTCCAGGAGAGCACCCTCTGACAACTGCCAGAGCTGTCCCAGGTCATGGGAAGTGAGGTGGTCTCTCAGATAGACAGTACCCAGGCCATATAGGGCTTTGGAGCACCAGTTAAATGTGCTCCCAGTGGCCCATCCTCGTAAGCAGATGGTCCGTGTCATTCTGCACCAGCTGCAGCTTCTGAACCATCACCCTGGGGAGTCCCACATGCATTACAGTGATCCAGCCTCAAGGTGACAAATACATGGATGACAGTGGTAAGATCAGAGTCCGAGACATATGGACTGAGCCACCACACCAGATGTAATTGGCAGAAAGCACTCCTGGCCAAAGCCGACACCTGGACATCGATGCACAGCTGTAGATCCAGGAGCACCCCTAGACTCTGAACGCAAAATGACAACTCCAGGAGGACCCCATCAATGATGGGAGACCCCCCTCGCCCAGATCAACTGTCCCATCAATGAGCATCATCTCTGTCTTGTCATGATCCAGTTTCAATTGACTAGTCCTCATTCAGTCCCCCACAGCTGCCAAACACCAGGAAAGCACTGAGACTGCTGGGTCTGGGTCTGATGAATAAGAGAGGTACAGCTAGTATCATCATCATATTGATGGCAACGTACCCCATCCCCCCACACACACATACCAATGCATCCCCACTCACGGAGCAATCAGCATTTTGGCCAATTACTCTGTGAGTGGGCGATGGGTGGAGGTGGGTGTGCATGTGTGTTTCGCGGAAGCGTACACGCACACTCACCCGCTGCAACAGTCACAGGGGCAGCAACCACTCATGCCCATGCAGCAGATCTGCATGGACATGAGTGCACCGCCTCAAGGCCTTGCAAGCAAAAAGGCCTTGCAAGCTGTTGCTGAACATAATAATAATAATAATAATATTAATAATAATAGAAACGGTTGTAGCAGACTGATATGCCAAGACAGTGAAGCTGCTTTCATCCCACTCATTCAAAAACAATATCAAGGAACAATAATTAGCTTATAAATTTTATTGTATTTTATTGTATTGTTTTTATTGTTGGAAGCCGCCCCGGGCTGTTCACAGGAGGGGCGGGGTATAAATGTATAAAATAAATAAATAAATAAATAAATCATGAGGTTTTTTTTTTTTAATGACACCTTTTCTTTGCCTGTTTTTAAGCCTTTTGGGTAAGTGGTTCAGATTTTCAGATTTTTCTCTGCAACCATGAAGATCAGTAATTTGTATTTATTTTTAATGTCAGTCGAGATTCTCAAGGCTACACATCAGTAACAAGAAATCTTCTGCCATGTTCTGTCCTCTTCAGCTAACTTAAATAAAGCATGTAAGAACAATTTTAGTGCACATTAGTAATACATCAGGTTTTTCAGTACCTAGTTTAAGTAAATAGCTTATGTGAAAGATTATAGTTCCACAAGCTGGCTTTTGGGGGGGAAAAGAAAAAAAAACCCACCCAAAATCAGAATGCAGGAGACAGCAGAGCCAAGTACTAACGAGACTTACAAATTTTATCTTTAAGAAACAGGATTGAGTCAATACGATTATGAACAAAATGTGAACCATCTTATAATAAACTCCAATGTGGTAAAACACCTTTTGCAATGCTGTCTCTCAAATGAAAAGAACCTTAGTTAACTACTCTGGGGATAGGCATCAAGTTTGCCAACTCAAACTCATCAGCAAAAAAGTTCAAGCCAAGGCATTTTACTAGACCTGAAATGGGTAGTGTTTTAGCATTTATAGTTATTATTCACTTTTTTTGGGTATCTGTGACTACAAAGGGTGATTTCAGAGGTTATGGGCGCCCAATTCACCACAGTGGATTCCCAGCGGTGGCGAGCTGGCTAACCACCCCCCGTGGTCAAGAGAGGCCCCAAACAGACGTGATGGGAGCGGGACCACGGTAGGGAATCGGAACGGCAGACCACGGCCAGGGGTAGCACAACAGACGTTACACTGATCCTGGGCCATGGTCAAAACACCCAGAAGGCACCAGGGAGGGGTGGGAGGCAGACATGGCCGGCAGCTGTCTCTTATACACATCTAGATGTGTATAAGAGGCACGGGGAATGGCACCCAGAACCCCCACAACAGCACAGCATGCACGGGCACCCCCACAGCTACACAGGCAGTCCTGGAATGGGGAGACCCCCAGGGGCAGAGCACAGGCACAGGGGGAGGCCACACGGAACAGGGAGCAGGCTGGGAATGGTCCAGGAGGCTGTCAGGGAACCCATGCTCCATCCAGGGTGCAATGGATGGGAAGGAGGCGAGCCGGGGCTGAATAGCAGAGCATCCCTTCCACAAGCTACCCCCCCCCCGGGAGGATGCCAGTAGGTGCAGTCCAGGGGCCCCAGAACCCCACGGTCACAAATTCACCAAAGGGGGTGAGGGGCACGGGCACAAGAGGGATCGAGGCTGGACCTGGAAGGTCAGCAGCACCTGGGGCGCTGGGAGCCACCTCAGCATTCAGGAGACAGCCACAGGAAACAGCAGCCATGGAGGGGAACACCAGTTGCAGAGGTGGATGGGAGGGGCACGGAGGGGCACAGAGCCACAGGCAGGGGCAGCGGGACCCCAGGAATCAGCCAGCACAGCAGCAAGCCAGGGACATCATGGAGGGAGCGGGTAGTGACCTGCCGCAGTGGGGCGGAGGCGGGAGCTCACAGCAGGGCCAGCATCCAGGGCACAGAAGGAGAGGGGGGCCTCACAGCCAGATGCAGGGGGCCACGAAGAGGCCCAGAGCTGGGTGGCCCACCAGGTGCACAAAGTGGGGCCACTGAAGCATGCCCTGATGGTATTCCAGTGAGGACATATGGTGGGCGACGAGGTAGTATGCGTCAAAGGGATCTTGCATGGCGAGGCCCACCTGCACATCAGAACGGGACCACACACCAGCCAGCACTGACACCTCCACTTCAGAGAGCTCCGACAAGCCTTAGTCATCAGCTGGGGGCCACAGAAGGTGACCCAGTTCCAACAGGCAGTGATAGATCACCCTGCGGGACCTCTGGTAACCTCAGGCCCCGTGAACACAGCCAAAGAAGGACACAACTGGGCAGGACCCCCCTTCGCAAGATGGCCATGTAAGCAGCCAGGCTGTACACAGAGAGGGTGGACACGGTCTCTGTCACTGACCACCCCACATGCGAGCACCAGATCTCGGGGCTGTGCCCATCAGAAAAGGGGCACAGGCCTAGCGTCTCCGCATGCAGCCAGCAGTTGCAGGCGCTCACCACATAGCTATAGTATCGCATCCCAGAGCTCATACTCTCTAAGGCACCTGTGAGGCTGTCCAGGCAGCTCAGGAGCAATTGCATGGCCGGGGAATGCCACAAGTCACACAGGGCCATGGTCTCACCAAAGGTCCAGCTATGGGGGCGGGGCCAGGGGTGCTGTTGCCCGAAAGCCATGGGGAAGAGCGGCCAGCCATGGTCCAGAAAGGGTCTGATACTAAGTGCAAGGAATGGAGAGCCCCACAATCCCTGGAGGGATAGGAGGGGAAGCAGGGGAGCTCCAAGGCCAAGCGATAAGGGCGCAGGCCACAACATTGTACAGCTACACAGCGAGGCGTGGGGTGCGGACCCAGCCCAGCTGCTGGAACAGATCACACAGACAGGACACCCTACACACTAAGCAGGGCAGTGAGGACAACAGGCAGCCGACACAGAGAGGTGGGAGGTGATGACAGCAGGAATGCAGCTGCTGCCCGCACATGCCCGGGTGAAGGCAGGATCATTCACCAGGTCCCCTGCAGGGAAGGCAGGTGCACGCATTGTGCTGCCCGCGGCCTCCCCGCCCTGCTCGCCCTGCAGGAGCCGGACATGCCTGTCTGGGGGGCAGCCAGGGCAACCCTGGGCCCCGAGCCCGGTTGGCAGGGCATGACTGGGGGACAGGGCTACACAGGCCCCATCCTATAACAGATGTGGCTCCAACCCACCCAGGGCACTGGTCACCATGGAGCTGCGATGGTTGGGTGCCTGCGGGATGAATCTAGCCATTTGCATAGAGTGGTACTGCTCACACACTGACCTCCTGCATATCCAGACCACTGAGTTGTACCTGGTCACCCAGCTGCAATTGTGTATGACCAGGAGTGCTGCGAGAGCTTGGAGAGCCCACCACAGGCACAGGTGCTCCCTGGCCTGCCTCAGGGCCCAGTGGGTGACTGGGGTGGCCCAACAGGTCCTCCTCCATGCCCAGGGATGGGCTGCTGCATTCTGCGAGGCAGCCAACTGGCTCCAGTGGTGGAAGGAGAGCATGGGGCGCACAGCCCTGCTCTCTATGCCCATTGACCGGTGGGTATAGGTCATGGAGAGGACACAGGGGTGGTGGGCCAGGGCACTGGCCCAATGGGACGAGGCCGCCTGGAGAGCGCACTTTTGGATGGACAGGTGCATCCTCATGTGACTCTCCAAGCTGTTAATGTCCTGGCTGGAGATACAGGACACCCCATGCGGGCCCCCATTCCCATGGCCCAGTGGGTGGTCATCAGGGTCTGGGTCCTTGCAGCACCCGACTCCTGCTGCTCTGTCTCGCAGCACTTCAGCATTGGGGTGAGCACCATCACCGGGATCCTGCGGGACGACTGCGAGGCGGTGGAGGGTGTGCTCCTGGACCGAACAATCCAGCTGGTGGACCAGGAGGCCATGATGGCTGGATTCGCAGGTGGGGGATTCCCCAACTGCATGGGTGCCATGGATGGCACCCACATAAAGATCCTCCGCCCATCCACTGGAGAGGTCTCAGAATATGTCAGCCGACACGGGTACCACTCCCTGCAGCTGCAGGCGGTCATGGACCACTGGGGTTGGTTCATAGACATTTACACAGGCCACTCTGGTCACAGCCATGATGCCCAGATCATGACCATCTCTCCCTTCTATGCCCGGATGTACCGCGGAGACTTCGCGGATATGGGGATGACCCAGATTAAGGGGGTGCTGATGCCCTCCTGCATCCTGGGGGACCCGGACTATCCACTTACCCACTGGCTGATGAAGATGTATCCAGTCGCCAGGACCCCTGCAGAGGCAGTCTACAAAACCCGCCTGTGCGCGAGCAGGACCATGGTCGAGAGAGCCTTCGGGGCCCTCAAGTAGCACTGGAGGAGCCTTGAGGTCCAGCTGGACTACACGGTGGAGACCTCTACCCTCGTGATTGGAGCCTGTTGTGTGCTGCACAACGTGTGTGAGACCGATGGGGCTGCCCTCAACTACCCAGTCCCCAGCGCCCTCCCGGTCTCGTGCCTCTTTATGTGAACGCGGAGAACCCGCGGGAGTACCGATACGCAAAGCGCATCCGTGCTGCCCTGGCTAGGCAGATCAGCCAGGAAGCATAGGCTGAGGCCGCACACCCCCTCCCCACCACCCCGGGGCCCCCAGAAGCACCCTTGGCTGCACCCCTACACACCTTTGTGCCCCCTGCCCCGGGCCCATGAACAGAAACACAGAGGCGACTTTGGTGCCCATGCATTTATTGTATCTCCCTTCTACATGTTCTCCCACCACCTCCCCCATGCCCAGGGCCCCGATTCTTCTGAAATTTTTTCCCCAAAATACTGCGACCCCAAATTGAAAATTCTGTGACCCTAAATTGAAAATTCTGCAACCCAATAAAGTTACAAAACAAGTCTAGTAAAATTTAAACTGTCACATGGCGATCCATTCCCTTGTACCAATGAATAAAAAAATCTGCTTATATTTTTTTGTGTGTATGGGTATTTCAAATATCAGGCAACCCCCAACACATGGCATGGCAGAGGGCACAGCAGGCAACCCCCCCAACACAAACACATGGCATGGCAGAGGGCACAGCAGGCAACCTCCCCACCCCCAACACAAACACATGGCACTGCAGCGGGCACAGCATGCAACCGCTCCCCCCCCACAACACATGGCACTGCAGAGGGCACAGCAGGCAACCCTGTCAACACAAACACATGGCACTGCAGAGGGCACATCAGGCAACCCCCCACCCCACAACACATGGCACTGCAGAGGGCACAGCAGGCAACCCC
>QEPC01001804.1:636650-671254 GCA_003113815.1 Sphenodon punctatus
CACACACACACACACACACACACACACACACACACACACACACACACACACACTGCCCTGAGGCAGTTCCTGGATGCATTCTTCACACAAACACTGACCTGAGGCAGCCTAAAGTAGCCGCAGCTGTAGACGTGACAGGCTGCCATGGAAATCAAGTGACCACAGATGCCGAGCAAAGCAGTTTACCAGGAGAACTTTTTACACACAAAAGTTCTGGGAGAAGTTCTACACAGAAGTTCAAAGAGCTGAATGTTTACGATCTGGGTGAGTGATTTAGACACACAGAAAGTTCAGGATGTAACAGCAAACATCCAGGAGAAATGTGTGTGTAAAAACACCCTATGTCTCCTGATTGCTGGGATGCTATCCCCAAAGTTCCAGTTATGTCCATTCTATGCCCACCTGAGGGCCGCCCTCTATGGGTGATTTCAGACGTTACGGGGCCCTATTCATTCCCCACCAGGGTCACCCCGTAATGCCACAACAGACGTGCCGGGGGGATCCCGGCGGGGAAAGTGGGAGGGGGCGGGGCCGCACGGCACAACGTGTGGCCGCACTGCCCCGCCCCCTCCACGCACCACGCCACCCGCCCTCCAGGGAGACGGGCGGGCGGCGGGGTCACTGCGGCCGCCGTGTCGGGCCGGAAGCGCCATGGTCCGGGATCCCGCCGGGGATCCTGGGCCGTGGCGCATGGCCAGACGTTACTTTTTGTTGGTCCCTGCCGGGGGTCCATTTGACCACGCTTCCCAGGACATTCCCCCGGCTAGCCCGGGAAGCGTGGTTCAAATTGACCCCATGTGGGGATTCACCGTGGCGAACATCTGGCAGCCTCCAAACAGATGTTCGAGACACGGTGACCACAGGTGGGTATTCACCGTGGTTCACCGTGATCTCGTAACGTCTGAAAATACCCTATGTCTGCCTCAAAGCCACACGATTGGTCCTGTAAAAGCTAAAAGCATGCAGTAATTGGTCAGTGAAAGTATATGTCAGTCTTTTGGGTTGTTCCACATCCTCCCTCCTACATCCTCCTTCCCATTGTCATGCCAGGTGCCTGCCTCTGACTGGCACTGCATGTGCTGCTATTTATCTGAATATTCATCTTCAAGAGGACAAATTCAATTGCTTATAAAATTGGATCCCTTTATCAAATTGTCCTATAATTTTGCAGAGATGGCAGGAAACATATACGGTACATTCGTGCCCAATACCCTGTATCCAAGATGGAATATGAAAATGTTACAGCTGGAAATGTATTTTCAAGTTAATGTCTTATACCATCAGGACCCTTTATCTAATCATTCTGAAAATGGGCAGGACTATTAAGATTATGAAGGGACATAAAATTACTGGTTTCATGCAAATTGAATGGAGATAAAGAAGTTGTAGCCATGAATGTGTATGGAGCTTTTCTTAAAATCACAATATTCACTTGCTTCTAAAATCAGTTTCCTACATCTAATTATTTAGAAAATTGCTACAAATGCTGCCCACCATAATGGATACAATATCCATAAGTCTCATAAGAATTGAATAAGAAACATAAAAGTTATAGCTGGAAATACATCTTTCAGTTTTTTCCCTTTATTTCCAAAACAAAATGTTATTTTTGTTTCTATTTTCATTATTATTAATTGTCGTTTTTGTTGTTGTAATAATCTTAACTAAAATGACAATTTTTATTATTTTTATTGTAATAACAAAAATGACATGCAGACCCCTAGCTAATGGTCCTATCCTCGAGAAACTTTTCCAACCCTTTCTTAAACTCAGTTTTACTACTGGCCTTGACCACATCTTCTGGCAACAAATTCCACAACTTAATTGTGTGCTGAGTGAAAAAAAACACTATATTTTCTTAAATACTTACTTGACCATGTCTTCTGGCAACAAATCCCACAATTCTTAATTGTGCATTGAGTGAAAAAAATACTACTAACTAGGGACAGCATGTATACTGCAAAGCAGCACAGGGTCCACTACCTCCCAGAGTTTGATGAGGCTGCAGGCTGCTTATCCCCTGATCAGCTCCCCCTTCCTTCCACAAGTTCCTTTCTATTCCAGGTTGCAAGTCAAATTCTTTGAGCTCCCTATTTCCATTGGCACTGAACTACTGAGTTGCAACAAATAACAAATTAATTAACTGCACAACTTGAACAACCCATTAACTGCCCAACCTGTACATTGTGGGGGATGGCACTACAAGAAAGGCAAAAAATAAATAAAGTGTTTGGGCTCTGGCCAATTTCCTAGGGAAATCCTTCCTGGTCCCAATTAAGGCAATCAGTAGAGCCTGTAGTGCCAGTCCAAGCAGGCAGGTGGGTGGGCCTTCACATTCTGGAGACATCTCAAATCAAGTGGCCAAACCTCCTCTTTAAAAGTGGAAGCTTATGGAAAATACATGGTGCAGGACTGCAGTGAAACTGATTCAGCCTGGCAGTCTGGCACCATGTATTTTTCATGTGTCCACTTTTAAAGGGGAGGTATGGTCACCCTAGTCTTAATGCTTGGCTGTGAGCCAAGCTTCAGGGCATATATGCCCTCTTTCAGGGGCAGGTCCCGCCTCTCACCTTCCTGCCAAAATTACATGGATGCAGCAATGGCTCCTTTTTAAATACCGCCCTCCTCCTATCCCCCCTTGAACCTGCTTTCTCCCTTTCCTGCCACTCTGCAGAAACAAAAATGGGGAGGAGGGGGAAGATTGAAGGTCACAGCAAGCACCCTCTGCAGCCTCACTTTCATTAGAGTGTGGTGTGGACAATAATCCTCCCACACACAGATTGCGGGAGCAGGGAGAGAAATTGTCTAAAGCAAAAGGATTCAACTCAAGGACAATAAATAAATAACAACAAAACAACAACAACAAAAATAACAATAATTTAAAAATATTTGTATGGTGCTCCCTACCGAATGGTGCTCAGGACACTTTACAACATTAGTAAGAGTAAATAAGGATGGTAAGGAATTAAGTAAATATCTTGGTAAATTATTAAATATAGATAGAAAATGTGGACATAGGGTGAAAACAGACATGACGCTAACCACCCCTTAACCACCCTTGGTGGTTATTTATGCATGTTGCAGGACTGTATTGGTGCCCTATGCAGCCCTGAAACATGCATAAATGACCACCAAGGGTGGTTAAAGGGTGGTTAGCGTCATGTCTGTTTTGTTTTCACCCATAATTTTCAAGCTTTTTGGCATTTATGTTTTGTTGTAATGTATGTTGTAAAATTATTATTATTATTATTAACAAACATTTATATAACGCAAGCAGTGTACCTGGCACTTTACAAAGTAATAAAATAGACACGGTCAATCTGAGAGACAGGAGCTGGGGGAGAGACATAGGAAGGGGAACAAAGGGAGAGACAAGGGGTCTAACATTCATGAAGATGCGAGGTCTCATGTGCACGTACTTGGCTTGGTTACTATGAGAATGACAGCAGGCAGGTCCATGTGGCAAGGATAAGGGTAAACCGATCGTAGGTATAGGAATAGTGGCTCAGCAGGATAAAGAGTCAGACAGAGCAGAGCGAAAGAGGTGAGTTTTAAGGAGAGATTTGAAGGTATGAAGGGAGGGGGCAAGGCGGATGTGGACAGGGAGGGAGTTCCAGGCATGGGGGGCAGCAAGTGAGAAGGGACGAAGGCGCTTAGGGGAGCAGGGAAGGCTTGGAAGGGTGAGTGAAGGGACAGAGGAGGAGCTAAGTGCACGGGCTGGTGTATGGAGGGCGATAAGTGCAGAGAGGTAGGGGGGAGCAAGGTTGTGAAGAGCTTTATAGGTGAAGAAAATGATTTTTGAGAAGGGATGAAGGCGCTTAGGGGAGCAGGGAAGGCGTGGAAGGGTGAGAGAAGGGACAGAGGAGGAGCAAAGTGCACGGGCTGGCGTATGGAGGACGATAAGTGCAGAGAGGTAGGGGGGAGCAAGGTTGTGAAGAGCTTTATAGGTGAAGAAAATGATTTTTGAGTTGGTATTGAAATTAATTTTCATGGTTTGGGGAGTTTAAGTTAGGGGAAATGTATGTTGTGAAATGGTCTTGAAAAGGAAAAGTGTTTTTGTTTTGGAAATGGTTCTGCCTTTAACATTTTTTTAAACTGTTGAGTTTTTGTTTATGAAAACCCACATAAAAACAAAAACAGTTTAAAAGAGCAAGGTAAGGTGGGAAGGAAACAGTACGCTAAAGGGAATCAGCGGTGAATCTTCTAATACTACCTGGAGAATAGAAAAGTCTTCAGGTGCTTATTGAAGTTCAGGAAGAATTCAGATTAACGTCTGGAGGGAGTAAGTTCCACACTGAGAGCAGAGGTTCTGAACCTATGAGTCAGGGTTGTGGGGTTGTGCCATCTGCAGATGAGGTTTTGATTCCAATTGATATTTATTGCATTCTGCATGTCTTCGTTGCTGTATGAAGCTGCAGGATTATTTTTAAGACTCAAAATTTTGGAAACCATTGATCTACAGGGAGGTGAACAAGTCTGCCCCCTAAAGTACACGATGTGTGTATAACCAATACACTGCAGCTTTAGTACTTGTATCTGAACTCTTTAAGGCAATTGAGTATCTAAGAAGCTGCATACATCTGCTGTTAGTGCAGGGCAAAGAGACAGTGTGCACTGAAGCAGAGGCACTACTACCTGATATCTGCAGGAGGTTTTCACGTTTGTGAAGCAGATTGATATTTTTTGGTGAGTAGCAAAATATCAGTTGCATTATTGTAACACGATGCACATATAATCAGGACTGTATGTGCTCCTCCAATCACAGCCATTTTTGCAGAATTTGGCATTTGGCCAAATTGTTACAGAAATTAGTAGTGGCAGCCCATATTTGCAGTCTGAGTGCAAAGCACAGTGCACTAGCCAATGGGATGCTGGCAATTTTACCCAACCAATGAGATGCCAGTTCTGTCAGCTGCCAGGATATATCCTGGGGACATGGCAACCCCTGTTACAATTGCCTCTGTTACAACTACCATTGCCCATGACCAATGGCTGGAGAGAAGAGCCCCTCCTCTACCCACAAGAAGTCTGTGTGGTATTTGTTATTTTTTAAGATGTTAAATGTTTAAAAATGATGCAGTGGCATGCTGGGGAACTTATTTGTATGAATCTGCATAAGTTAAAGAGTTTGATTAATTTGCATAATTTATTCTGCTCACAGAATCTGGAATTTATATTCACAGAGTTTAGGTTTTGTGTCTGATGATTTTAGAAAAACAAATGCAGGATACATGAGGATCTGCACATAACACCCCTCCCCCAGACATGCCCCCCCCTCCTCTTTCTACCAGAGTCTGGTTACAGGCCCAAGGACCAGTTATTTGAGCCATCTACTTTCAACAAAAGTTCTTGCTATCACAATTGCTTTGACTCAGTGCAATGTTCTTAAAAGGAAATGAACAGCAAAGCCTATTCTGAATCAATCACTCAGAACAAGATACATGGTAGCTCATGTTTACCAATGAATATTTATCCTAGCTATAAATGTGGTTTAGAACAGGATTACAGCAGTGACATGGTTCTTACTTCTCTACAACACTGATGTATTCTAGCTTCCATATTATTGGAAAGAAACATGATTGCAAGCAATCCTATGGGATGGCATGGGATGTCAATTACAATTACCCTTGCCTGCCATGGTAACAATGCCTTCTGCATTATTACTTACTAGATATGGCCAGTCACTCAATGCCTACTATATGCACTTCAGTCCATATTCACAAAGAGTAGGGCCAAGGACATACTTATAATTTAAATCTGAACGATGGGGCTCTATAAAACTGAAGAGCATGTTGAACATTCTTTAGGAAACCTCTTTATGTGGGTGTTGGGGGAACAGTGGAAGAGCAAAAGCAGCTCTTAGGACACAGATTTTCAAACTGTGGGTTGAGACCCCAAATGGTGTCACCCCATCTGTGGACAGGCCCACAACATGATTGACATTTAATATACTTTGCATTGTCTTTGCTGATGTCGGGGGTCACAGAATTATACATATGTCTCAAAATGGGGTCACACAAACATTTTTCTTTTAAAACTTCTGTTTTAGGGAGATTATCCAGTACATTGTCTGAATCCAGCTTCTTCTAACTCCCATCATCCGTTTGTTAGAAAATAGTACCTGTTTCAGAATCTCACTGTTGTAGACCCAACTCGTCTTGCTGAAGAAGCTGGGTATTCAAGTTATGGGACACTTTTTTTTACATATCTATCAAGCTGATGATGGGAGTTAGAAAAAGCTGACTTCAGACAATGTAGTGGTCTGGATAGTCTCCCTAAGACAGGGGTAGTCTGTCTATGGCCCTTTTCAAATGGGCTTGGGAGAAGCTGCGGTGCGGGATGGATGGATGTGCTCCGCGGTCTGTGGGCTACGCGTGTGTGGCCCGTCACATGAATGCACACCCATCTCCACCCACCTCCACCGATGTCCACACATGGAAGCACCTCCGTTTTGTCCAATGCCTCTGTGCATGTGGGATCGGAGGAGTTGGATTGCGCATGCACCCCCACCAACTGTCACATAGACACACCCCCTGCCAGTCGCATATGTGGGCAGGAGCGGTATCTCATGAGAAAAGGATCTATCTATCTATCTATCTATCTATCTATCTATCTATCTATCTATGCTACAAAGTTGGAGATATCTCTCTCCAACTTTTTAGCCTCTTCTGAACATCATGCTTCTAGCACCTGAGGCATGACATTATCTCTTTGTAACCCAGAGGAGGAGTAAGACTCTCTGAGTACTGTAATAATAGTAAATTCTGAGAGGGTGCCCAAAAATGATAAAAGGACTTGGGCACCTTCCAACATAGATGTTTTTTTGCTGTCTAAAGCAGGGCAATTTAAAAGACTTTAAAATCCCTTGTCTCGGAGTCTGTGTCCCTAACTGGAATCAAACTGGAACCAAATTCAAATGAAAGTTTTCCAAGAATTTGCATTTTTCCAATATCTGGATGAGATTAGTATTGGAATTGTCAAGGCATTGAAATAAATGCAATAGTTCCCAAAGCAATGTGATGCACAAAAGGCTAGCATCTCCCTAGAAAGTTTATTCTCATTATAATTCTAGCCAGGTTTCATAAACAGAAAAATCCCCCCTCTAAGCGCCTTGTGCGCTGCGGGGGAAGTTTGGGCCCGCCTCTAGGGGAATGAGGCTCCATGTGGGCGTTCCTGTTCTTTCCCGCTGTGCGCGGGGTTGCAGCAAATTGGTTGTCTTGTTTCTTAACAGGTTATTAATTAAAATTCGGATTCAATAAAACAGCTGCGGCCAGTTTTACCCATATCCTTTGTGTCTGAGTCTTATTCCTAGTGCGGGGGCAAGCCTGGACCATTTTTAGAAGCATTATAACCGTTGGATGTTTTTCTGAGCCAAACTTGAGCCTCTGAACTTCAGAAAGTTCTTCAACTAACAATTTAAATTGGCTCTGTATCATAAAGCAGTGTTGTTCCTAATTTTATTTAACAGAACACTATTTATGTCATTGTCAGCTTAGCAGCATGCAGGACTTTTTGGTGCTCAGGCAGTAAATTTAATTTTATACAGTAAAGGCAAGTCATAAATGCATCAACTCTCTTTAAATTGCACAATATTTCCTGATGGACATTTCTGTTGTCTTATGTGCAATAGAATTGTAATCACCTGTATTTAAAACTAATGGATTTGAAACAACCTACTGGCTTCCACTTTAATGAGAGTTAGATTAATGAAAAAAGACCTTTTGCCTCAGATTGCATGACAACATTTTCAAATTACATTCCTGAAACAGAGAATTCACTTATTCCGCGTAATTGGATGCTGACTAGGGTTAATACGTACAATGTCCTTAAATGAAAATGTTCTATTGTAAGTGGGACTGTATGATACCTGAGGCATTCTCAATAGATTTGGTTGGGCTCTGAGTTAATTATACTGCTTGCTATTTTTTGAATGAATTCAAGCATGAATTCTACACAGTAAAGATTGGGATAATTATATTCAATTCTGCTTGGTGCCCTGCTGAATGAATTGACCTTTTAGATAAAACTAGTCTCTTGAGCAGGAAACCTGAAGAAAGCCTGTACAAAAGCAACCAGATGCAGTGGGGAAAGAAAGCCGTATTATTTTATTTTTTTAAAAGGAAAAAAGAGAAAAGAAATAGCTTAAGGAACAGTAGCATCAGCAAGATTGATTTTTGTTTTCTTTTTCCAAATCATGGAAAAAGCATTCCTGTTTTGGAGGTGGCTTTGTGTACTCAGTACATAAAGGTATAATTTAAAGGCATTGATTTTACTAAGCTGTTTTCTCATCAGCAACAAGACTAAAAAGTAACAGTGGTAAAGCACTGGAAAAGTTCAGCACACACAGGTGTCCCACGCTTCAGCAAGGTACTGTAATCACAAGCTGTGACTGCAGACGTGGTGGCAATAATGCTGACAGCGAGACCAGCTGTCTTGTTGCACAAGCAAAGACTAAAATGGGAACTGCTAGAAAGACAATGTTATCAAAGGGGTTGGTTTTAAAAAAGTCAAACTACAAGGACCGGAGGAACTCTTACTGAGTGTGTGCAAACCTGCCGAATGTTCTCCAGGAACTCTTTGAAGTCTGCAGAGACTGTGCTGCGTTAACCAGTCAACTGTTGCATTCCTATAAAGTCTGGAAGGGTTCAAGAATTAGTGTGTGGCATTTCTTTCATGGTCTGTGGTTTTTTTTTCTTGTTCTTGGTTGTGTCTTCTTAACTTTAAAAGGTGACAGTGGCATTAAATACAACAACCCCAACCCTGCCCCTCTCGCCCGTTTATTTTTATCTAGTCACATGCAGCCTCATGAGGAGTGCTGCATAAATGCTTAGCTAGATTGTTCTGAATTTTACAAATTGCAGGGTTTAAAGACATTTTTCCACCTGGAGAAATATTACCCTTTAAACCATATCTACCCCTTTCATTCAGGTATTTCTTATAAAGGTGTTTAATGCACAATGCTTTAATATCTTTTGCTATATAACAGGAGAAGGATAGAGAAAAGGGGTGGTTGATGTGTTGGTCGCAGACATAAGAGCTGGAGACAAAGGGTGCTAACAAACATGACATTCACCCACTTTGGCCCATGAGCCACCAGCACATTTGTTGTTGCACCGCCAGATTTTGGCCCAGGATTGCTCCTGGGCAAGTCAGTGGCGAGCCTGAACTGTGATCCCGGAGATGTCCCGGGTCACAGTCCAGGCTACATTCTTCCTGGTTGGGACAAAGCAGGCCACAGCAGGCTATCACATGTGACCTGACCCGGATCAGATCCACCAAGACCAGATGTATCTTTGACTGCAATGGTTGCCCATCTTGGCAGGGGCTGGGGTGCTGGGCGCAGTGCAGGGGTGGAGTCAGTTGACTGGATGTTCTTGCAGTGGCCCACCCACTGGCATATTTGTTGACCGACCTGACCCGGTCCAGATCATATTGGTGGTGGGTTCCCGATCCGGGTCGTGATGGCAGTGCTCTGCTGACATGTTTGTAAGCACCCGAAGTAGTTCAAAAGATCTTTTTTACTGGCCCAGGTGTAGTTGGTGAGCTTTTAGGCCACACAGAGCCCTTTCTCAGGAATGTAACAAATCAGAACTATAGGAAAAGGACAGTAAAAAAATACAGGGTTATTTTATTTTTTTAATTTATTTATATTAAAAATTTTATGCCTCCCCCTCCTGCCTCAGGCATCTTGGGGAGGCTCACAGCATATTAAAAACCTTTAAAAACATTAAAATAAAAAATAATCATTCAATTAAAAACAATATAAAACCGCATCCCCCTCTACCCTACCCTAACCCAACCCACCCATCCATCTCCCTCGGGAAAGGCCTGGTGGAACAGTCAGGTCTTACATTGTCTGCGGAAAGAGGGGAGGCCGGCAGCCAAGTGGATCTCCGACAGGAGGGAGTTCCACAGCCCTGGCACAGCCACGGAGAATGCCCTCCTCATAGTGGACACACAGGAAATCCAGGAGACCTCGAGGTGGGCACCCCCAGCTGACCGCAGGGGCCACTCCAGGACCTGGAGGGTGAGGCGGTCCTGCAGGTAGGTGGGGCCCAAGCTGTTTAGGGCTTTAAAGGTAAGCACCAACATTTTGAATTAGGCCCGGAAGCCTACCGGCAGCCAGTGCAGAAAGCGAAGCACCGGTGTAATATGCTCACGTCGGCCCGTCCCCGTCAAAAGATGGGCCGCCATATTATGGAGGTTGCATCTTTATCAATAAGAGAAAAGAAAATTTGAGAATTATCCAGATTACAAAGAGACAAACAAAATAGTTCAAATGATTAATTAAAAAATAAAATTAATGAATAATATCCAATTTTTTTAGTCTGATCTTGCAGCCACTTGCTCACACGAGTAATATTTAATCATGTGAATAGTAAGCCATGGCTCATCAACTTCTTGGCTACTGCAGGCTCGATTGTCTTATAGCAATTTGCAGGTGGGCTGAATGTAGAAAAATCTCTCATCATCGTACAGCCAGTGTACATGATTTCTATACTGTAGGAGCAGTCACACCCTGCTTAAACTTTTCAACACAAATTGATGAGGTTCTGATGGAAGCCTACTGTGGGCCAATTTCAACTTGTGGGCTGTCATCTGGACAGCCCTGCAGTAATCTATTTGGTTTGATGGGTGAAATCCCAACCCTGTTTAAGTCCATTGGTGTCTTGCCACTGAAACCAATACAGCTCAATTTTTCTCCCCAATGTGACTCCACACATGAGTAAGACAAGTAAGATTTGGTCTTAATGCTGGTTGAATTTATGATTAAGATCGAGCCTTTTTAACAACTTTTTTGATAGGGTTCCAGTCTCTTAAATGCGTACATTATCTGCTACTGATATATCATTTATGCAGAGAATACAGTTGTCACTCACTTCATTTAATTAGATTATGGATGCTAAATTATCTGCTAACATAAAATGTGCTTTTATACTGCAGATTACAAAGGTTTTAAGAAGTTTAATATGCCACTTTTTAATTGGTGAACAGTCCCCTAAAGGATTCCTAATTTTTTTTTACTGCACTAGCATGAAAACGTACCATCATATTACTAAAGAAGGTTAGTTTGCAAATGGGTTTTGGGTCAGTGAAACCGGCTATGATTTATTGTCTGTGAGGCAGATCAAGGACATATAAAATGGTAAATATAGTAATCAAAGGCTTATATTTTGGCGGCAAGATTTCTGAATTGAAAATGGAATATCTTCTGTAGTTAGCTACAGCTATTTGGGTAGGCTAACAATGTATTTATTGCATACAGTTCCAAGCCTGTAATGATGATGACTATTAATGCATAACAGCCCGTATTTTTGTCTGTTTTCCAAACCATTAAATATATAATCGTTTATGTATTGGGTGCTACCATGCCTTCCAGCAGAAATGCTTTGCCTTATTTATGTCTTCATTTAGTTGTGAAGCTGGGAAGGTATTTGTTTGGTAGGAGGAAAAAGGTTCTTTTTGATTCTCAGACTGTGAAGCAGGGATTCACAAAATGGTTATGCTCGCAATAAATTTGCTTGGGATTGTTGGGAATGACAACTTGGTTTCATAGAGCAACTGATGCTTGCTTTCTAAGTTCTTTCCATGTATTTTACGGTTGAAAGATCAACAATTTTGAAATATGAACAGTTTAGTTATTGTCAAGAACCAAGTCTTGAACCAAGAATAGTGCTCCTGGTGTATGTTGCCTTTGGACTGACTTCTGCTCAGTAAAGCTGGTTTCCAGCACCCTGACCACCCCCACCCCCCACTTCCTGGTTGGGGACCTGACTCAATAAAGGCCAGCCAGCTCCAACGGGTAGCTGATTTACAGCTCCAAATGATAGTACTTTGGGCAGGGCTAGCCTTATCACAGCACGGGATGACCAGGCTCCACTATTTTCTCTTCTTCCAGAAGCCCTATATTCACCAGGGCAGGATGTGGGCCCCCCACTCCCTCCCAGCAGGGCCCCAAACATCACCACATCTAGAGTCCCAGTGGAGGGTGCTCCTGAGACAGCAGGGTCATGGGGGAGGAGGCAGAGCCACCGCATTTTATCTTTGTCCCGGGCCCTGAAAATTCAAAGCCCAGCCCTGACTTTGAGTCTCTAATCAACTTTCCCATGGGAGATAATCGTTGTGCCTTGTTCTTCACATGTGTTATTTCTCTGGTGCCAGTTCTCTCCTCCCTGCTTTAAATCTTGTCACACATAATCCCCCAGCAATCCCATGATTTTGTGTGTGGCTGCATCTTCTATTGCATTATGTGGAGCACTTGTTACTTGCATGTGTATTTCATGCAAAGACCGCAAAGAGGTAGGAGATAGGGGGCAACCACACAGACTATGTCCCCAAAAGTGTGGCTCTCTGATACTGGTAGAGTGAAAGCAGGAAATGTCAATTCCCATGTTGCAAGAAATGCACAGGAGGGATTTAGCAGTGCACTATTGCGAAAACTTGATTTTTGTCCTAACAGTTGTGGGTTATTTAGAAATCACAAGCACAGGATCCTGTGAGGTAAATCCATTCATAAAGGTAAGAAAATTGTGGTGGAAATAGTTTATGTTGGGTTGGGGTTTTTTTTGTCTCCTATAAATGAACCCTTAGATTATGCAACCCTTGAGTTGAGTTGTATTTAATAATAATCCCAGTGAAAGATGCTTCCCAAAGCCAGTGCTTGGAGCAGGTGCCCAAGCCAAGTAAATGCCCATAGGGAGCCAACCTCTGACTGACCATCCAGCTCCCTGATTTGCTTCCAAGCAGCTTTCAATTGTCTAGGTGACAAATTTCAGCTCTCTTCATCCTATCTCCCATTCTGCACACAAATGTACTGTAATCTCTAGTAAATAAATCCTTGAGTCAAAACTGGCAGATAGATACGCACTTTCTCCACTTGACTAATTTCTCCAAACGGGTCTCTGAATAATATTTCACAGGACATGCATACTGTTGATGAGTTAATCTGGTCTCCTATCTGCTCACTACCGATGTAGAATCTAAAGGGCAGAATTCTCCTCTCAGATTTGCTTGTCTGATAATCTGTTCTTTGTGGGCAAAATTCATAATGGTATTCAGGGAGGACTAAGTTGTGCACCATTGAAGCACCAGGCTCTGTGTGTGCATGCATGCATGCATGTGTAGCAGATGCTTGCAACTTGACCCTAATGGGACCCAACTGGTCCAGTCAGGCTTGGGTCACATTGAACAATCTGTCTGCTTGTCACCCACAAAGCCTTGTACCACTGGCACACCATCACTGCTCCTCCTCAAACAGATACAGCAGTGTTATCCTCCAACCAGAATGGCACTGGGCCACAGTTGGCACCCGCACTTGGGGTGGTGCCAGACCACAGATAGCACTGACACTATGCTGTGTGTTATGGCCTCGTCCAATGAGGAGAGGCCCTGGAGCAAAAGGGGAGGAGCAGGGAAATTCCCTTTCCTACATAAGGGGAAGAGAGTTGGTCCCTCTCTGGCCTGCTGACTGCATGGATCTCCTGCTTTGGCTCACTGCTATTAGCCTCTGTTCCCTGGTTCTGGCAGCCCCTGGGTTTCTTCTCTGAACCCTGTCTCCCGCATCCTGCTCCAGTCCCTGGGTTCCTTCTCTAACTTCTGTCTCCACTCCAGCCCCCTGGATCTCTTACACTGGCTTTTAGTACCCTCTAGGGGCGTGCATGTCATTTTTGTTATTACAATAACGATAATGACGATTGTAGTTTTCATTATCGTTATTACAATAATGAAAACGATAATGTTGTTATCATTGTTGTTATTATTAGTGACACAGTTGCGGTTTTGTTTTGATGGAAATGGAGAGGGGAGGAGGGAGCAGACCTGTCGGGGCCCTAAAAAGGCTTGAACTCTTTAACTGTGCCTGTGGTGGGAGGGGTGAGCACCTCAGCAGTATCTGATGGATGTTTTGCTGGCCAATGAGCAGCACAAGAAGGCCCCAGCAGTTCCATGGCACTCTATGATTGCTCAATGCCTGGTGCCTCCCACAACCAAGCAGGGGGGCTCTGGGGGAGGGCACTGCAGCCCTTTATAATGGGAGGGCCATTTTCCCCCTCTGTTCTGTGAGAGCTCTATGCTTGTCAGGTTGTGTTTTACAGAACTGGTGCTTGCACACAAAAAAATCCTCCCTAGTCCTCACTGTATTACCAATTCCTTTCCTTCCTCATATACCCTACCTTTTACCTTCTCCCTTTCCCTTCCCTTCTCCCCCTAAATATAATATAATATAATATAATATAATATATACATTTAGGGGGAGAAGGGAAGGGAATGTATATAATATATTATATACATTTAGATTTAGATAGATATTAGTTGTGTACACATAGAGAGAGATTAGATATTTACGTATTTAGGCTAGTCTGTTCTATTATATATATTAGGATTATAGGATAGTAGGATAGGTTAGATTTAGGTTAGGTTTTGTGTATATATAATTAGATCATACCTTACTTCTTTGACTGTGTGTGCACGTGTGTGTACAATGAGAAAGAGAAGGACTACTAGTTTAGCCTTTGGGGCAGGTGACCCTGGTAGAGGGCGAGGCCGTGGGTGTGGACGTGCGTGTGGGAGAGTTGGTAAGTCTGATGCCACTTAAGCTCACCGCCCAAGCTGAAGAGACCTGATTTCCCCCCCTCAAGGCAGTAGGTCATATCAGGGGAACAGACTGCAGCAGAGATCTCGGGAGTGATATCTAGTATGGAAGGAGGGAGCCCCAGCCTTCCACTAGTCGTAGCAGTTGCACTGGAGGAGGGAGCCGAGGGCAAGGGGTGTGTGTGCAACAGCAGCACTACACCCCCCTCCTGAAGCACCAGCAGCAGCAGTTTTCACTGGGGGCAGCAGATGATATTGTTATGGGGAGACCCAGCAGCAATGATGATGATGTGGGTGCTGTTGCTGGAAGTGGTGCAGGGGCAACCACCTCTCCTGGGCAGGCTCCTCCCTCTGACACCCAGGGATTTTGAGGATTTGGGGGAGGATGTATTTGAGGGCATCCTTCCCCACTTTGGCAGAAGCAACCCAGCTTCAGCAAATAGCAGCAGGGCATCCTCTCCTCCCATGCTGCAAGGTGGAAGCAGCAGCAGCAGCATGGGTGCTGTTATGCAGCTGGGAAGCAATGAGGGGAGCGAGGAGAAGGTGGAGGAGACTCCCGTTGATGCCGATCTCCCTGTGGCCATATTAGGGACAAAGGAAATGGCCCCCAGTGGTGGCATGAGGGGTTCAGGAGGGCGCCCCAGGGGGTCTGTGTGGAATAACTTCAAGGAAGTGATCCCAGGTGACAGCAGTCAGGTGGCCTGCCTTCACTGTGGGAAGGTAGTAGGGATGGGCAAACGCAGTTTGGAAGTTCAGAGTTCGGACCGAACTTGATCAGTTCGGTTGACCAAACCGAACTTCCAAACCGAACTCGATTTTCAAACGGAACCAACCGGAATTTCCGAACTCAGTTCTGTTCACCCATCCCTATAAGATAATATTCCATTTAGTTCAATGGAGATTGAATTCCAAACTCTGTTCGGAAGTTCGGAGTTCGGTCGACCGAACTGAACTTCCGAACTGAACTCGATTTTCGAACCGAACTAAACCAAACCAAATTTCTGAACTCGGTTCTGTTCGCCCATCCCTAGAAGGTAGTGTGCCATGTAAGAGGGGGAATTTAAATAATAATGGCATGAATTTCCACATGAGGACCTGGCATAGGGCTTTGCCGCTGCAAGAGACATTAGAGCGTGTGGACAGGAGTGGGTTCGCTGCTGCAGCAAGCATGAGAAGCAGCAGACCTTCCTCCTCTGCTCATGGCAAGGGGAAGGAGGGACAGCAGCAGCAGGTGACATCTTGAATCCCCCTGGCAGCAGCAGCAGCAGCAGCAGGTCACAATGGAGGATCTGGGGTTTGGGCAGTTACAGCATGCATCATCCAGCAGCAATCAAGATCACCAGGCGGGTGGGGGAGATGATTGCCCTGGATGACCAGCCATTTAGAATTGTTGAGGACCAGGTTCTGCCAGCTGCTGGCACTGTTGGCACCCCTGTACCAGCTTCCCTCATGCACCACCGTCAGCAGGCAGGTGGTGCACTCCCTGTACAAGGCAGCCAGGGAACAGGTGAGGGAGGAACTGGTCAGGGCAGGTGGGGCAGTTGTGCATTTCACCATGGACATCGAAGCATCTGGAATGCACAATATGCCTACCTGATCCTGACTGCTCACTGGTGGCAGCTGCAGGTAGCAGGAGGAGGAGCAGCAGGGGTGAGGGGCCAGGGTACAGGTGGGCCCTGCTTCACGCCCAGGTCTTTGACAAGAGCCACATTGCCATCAACATAAGGGGAGCCTTGGACATCATGGTGGAGGGGTGGCTAGGGGAGGAAGCCTCATTTTCCAGGGGTTTCAGTGTCACAGATAATGCTGCTAACATGAAGAAAGCAGTGCTGGATGGAGGGTTCCAGCACATCCCCTGCACTGCCCGTACCCTTCACCTGGTGCTGAGGGATGTCCTGGGCTTGGGGGAGAAGGCAGCAAAGCGCAGCAGCAGCCCCCTTACCTTATTAATCAAGAAGGGCAGGAAGATTACAGGGTACTTTAACAAGAGCATGAAGGGTGGTCTCCTCTTGAGGGAGAAGCAGGTGGAGCTGGGGGCACAGGAGCACTGCCTCATGCAGGATGTCAGCACCAGGTGGAACTTCACCTATAGCATGCTGGAGCATCTGGTGGAGCAGAAGTGGGTCCTGCATGAGGTAGCCTCAGAGGGGAAGATTGGAGTGAAAAAGCCACTAGGGTGGAAGGAATGGACAATGATGGCCCTGGTTGTGCACCGTCCTTAAGATCTTTAAGGACGTGATGGAGAGCCTGAACCAGGCCACTCTGAGCCAGGTAACCCCCCTGGTCTGATGTCTCATCAGGAGGATGGAAGGCTTCCTGAGGGACAAAGGCGGGGGGGGGAGCGGCAGCTTGTACCATAGGTGGTGGTCCTGGTACAAAAGTTGAAGTAGAGGCTGATCAGGTGCTTTGACCCTGTTATATACAAGGAGGTTTATGTACTCTCCACCATGCTGGACCCCAGGGTGAAGGTGAACATGGCAGCTCGCATGACAGACTTCACCCTAAGGAAGCATGGTCTGGTAGAGAGGGTGCGGGCAGTCGAGAGGGTCATACAGTGGCAGCAGAAGCAGGTCAGCCAGGAGGGGCAAAGCAGCAATAGGAGGGCAGAGATGTGGAGCAGTCCCAGAAGCAGCAACTCCTCAACCATCAGGTGCCCCGAGTGGACCGCCCCAGGGCAGGCAGCATTGGCACATGCAATTGGGGAGGAGGTTGCAGAGGCATAGTTAGCTTGGGATGGGCCCAGGGACAAGAAATATCCATGGCCCCCCCTCTTTTTTGTGCCAGTGGTGAAGCCGCCGGCCTGCCTAGGGGTGCCTCTCAGCTCGGCTGGCCTAGGGGTGCTAGGCTGCTGGTGCTCGGGACTTACTTTCTTTCTGCAGAGTCTGCAGCATGCTGCTGGTGACCTGCTGTTGATCGCATCCATCTTCTGAGCCGGCAGCAAGCTGGTCCCACAGTGCACTCTGTCCCTCGCAGCTCACTGCCCACACACTGGGGCCGAACATGGCCATCAGCAGTGCCATTGCTACCCTAGCCCACCCAACCAGCCCTGGAGGCCAGGGACTGGTCTGGTGGGCCAGGGCAGGCTGTGCCGGCTCAATGTGGGGAGTGTCGGAGCAGGAAGGTGCCCGGCGGTGGTTCTTTACTGAGTGGAGCCACCACCAGGCACCTTCCCACTCAAGCTGGGCCTCCCTTAAGTCAGTCCTGCCCAGACTGGGTCCGGACTGGTGGTTGGACTCCTCCTCTGTGATGCGGCATCAGGTGGGCGAGCTGAGCTGCAAGGCTTGTAAGTGTGACCTGGTCTGATGCAGACTGCTGCATGGGACACCTCCCGCTCCCTGCCCATGGTTGCAACATTGTTTCAGACACAATGTTGCAACTGTGGGCAGGGATGGGGCCCACACAGCAGCCGGAAGGGCCCCCAGCCAGCTCAGGTAGCAATTATTTTTTTTTAAAATGGGGGAAAGGGGGCTTAGCTACCTTGGATATTGGGCCACCAGCCAGTACAGGCCCCAGGATGAATATCCCTGTTTGTCCAATGGTAGATACACCCCTGGGAGGTTGGTAGCAGCAGCAGGATGAGGGAGCAGGAGCCTGACACTGTGCAGCAGACAGTGGCAAAATATCTCAAGGAGCTGATGGTGGATCCCAGCAGCGATCCCCTTCTGTACTAGGCAGAGATGGGGAAAATATGGCAGGCTCTGACCAGAGTGGCACAGGAACTACTGTCCTGCCCACCAACCAGCGTGCCCAGCGAACAGGTGTTTTTGATGGCAGAGGACATCATGAGTCCCCACTGTTCGAAGCTGTGTGGAGCAGGTCCTGCTCCTGAAGGTCAACCTGCCACTGCTGAGTTTCCCTGACCTGGCCATGGACCCATAGTGAGGGTGGGGGCACACACGAGGGGGGGAAGAGAGAGAGAGAGAGAGAGAGAGAGAGAGAGAGAGAGAGAGAGAGAGAGAGAAGTTCCCCGCTAATAGAATGAGAGAGAGGGAGATACACTCCTGCCCATGCTGTCACCTGCTGTACATGACCAGAAAGAGAGGAGACAGAGAGAGAGACAGAGAGGATCCCCGCTGCTAGAACAAGAGACAGAGAGGCTCCCCACTGCTAGAATGAGAGAGAGAGAGAGAGAGAGAGAGAGAGAGAGGCTCCCCGCTAATAGAATGAGAGCTCATCTCATCTGAGCTCATGCTCAATGTCCACATCCAGCATCAAACCCACCAGAATGAGATAACATATGTGCTTGTGTGCCTGCCTCCCTGCACCACCACCTATCACAATGATTGAATGAAGTGTGACCAATCATGCACTAATTCTCTCTCTCTTTCTCCTATGCCCTGCTCTCCATGGGACAATCAGTTGGGGACTTCCCAAGGCTCCCCTCTCTGATACCCCACCACTCATGGGCTTCCAAATGACTGTCACCAACAGTAAGCAAAACTAATATCTAATATCATATGTCACCTAAGCTTCCCAAGGCAGCCCCCTGTTGGGCTATCTATTTGTGACCTGAAGAAGACGTCCCACCACTCGGGGACTTCCCAAGGTGGCCCCCCGTGGGGTGATCTCTGTGCATCCTGAAGATGATGCCCTGCTGCTTGGGGTGCTTCTGAATGACTACCAGTGCTGCCAGAGAGCCCCCCCCTCTCTCTCTGGCACCCCCACAGAGAAACATGCCCTACTGCTGCCTCCCCTGCTCCTGCCAAGCTGCCACCTGCTTGACTAACTGCTCCTCCAATGCCACCCATAGCTGCCTGCTGCCAGACAGTCTGTCTGTCTGTCTGTCTGTCTCTCTCTGTCTCTCTCTCTCTCTGGTATCCCCACACAAAAACATGCCCGGCCCCTGACTACTCCCCCTGCGGTGCTGATTGCAAACAGATATAAGTTACCATTCCAGTCCCAAGAACCACAATCAGGGTTCTAGGGCCATTGTTCCAGTCACAGGGAGCTGTCATCCCACTGCATCAAGAAGCAGCCATTCCAGTTCCAAGAACCATCATCAAGGTTCTGGGACCATCATTCCAGTCACGGGGGGCTGCCATTCCACTGCATCAAGAAGCAGCCAGTCCAGTTCCAGGAACCATCATCAGGGTTTTGGGGCCTTCATTCCAGTCATGGGGGGCTGTCATTCCACTGCATCCTGAGGCAGCCACTCCAGTCCCAGGAACCATCATCAACTTCTTGAGCTCCTGTAATATAGAAGGCACCCACTTCTGCCTACTGCCAGAGAGCCTCTCTCTCTCTGGCACCCTCACAGAAACATGCCCTGCTGCTTCCGCCATCACTGCTACTGCTGCAAAGCTGCCACTTGCCTCCCTAGTGACCAATCCTCTGATGCCACCAGCCGCTGCCTGCTGCCAGAAAGCCTCTCTCTCTGTCTCTCTGGCACCCCCAGACAGTTCCATCTAACTCTTTCTATGACTATGAGACAATTCCACCCGGGGATGGAAGTGCAGGCGACATCGCGAGAATGATTAGAGCCAGTGCAAAGAAACTTGTTTCCAAGGTAGCAACCTGCTGCTCGTACCCAACTGCTCACCATGTCATGCCTGATGGCTTCGAGCTTCTCTCTAGGATAAAAATCACCCTCCACTTCAGAATGACAGTTCCTTCCTTCCCTCTTGAGGACTATGAGACAACTCCATGTGAGGATGGAAGTGTGGGCGACGTGGCAAGAATGATCAGAGCCAGCACAAAGAACCTTGTTTAAGAGGGACCAACCTGCTGCACATGCTCATTTATGAGGAAGAATATAATCTTTCTTACGAGGCAGCAACCTGCTGCTCATGTACAGAAAGAAAGAGAGGCTCCCCCCTGCTAGAACGAGAGAGATACGCTCCCGCCCATGCTGTCACCTGAAGTACATAACCACAGAGAGACAGACAGAGAGGCTACCGAGTCCCTGCTGCTAGAACAAGAGAGAGGGGGGTGTGGGAAAAGAGAGAGAGTTGCATCCTGCTATCACGCCATGGCACCAACACCGGCCCCAATGCAGGGAGACCCGGCATAGGCCACGGCAGTCACAGAGCAACACGGGGGGCACCCTGCTTGCTCCACAGGGGAACCCCCCCCAACAACGGCTACAGCCCCTCCCCTCCCGCAGCAAGCGAGGATGCCGGACCCGCCCCCTTCACAAACAGACGCCCCCCAGGTGACAGCACCAGCTCCGCTTTGGTGCAGCATGCACCTAGCGGCAAGACGCACGCCAGAGGGGGTGGGGTTCTGATGTTACAGCAGCCATAGCAAATAAAAGCACTGGTGGGGCACCAACTCCCTACCGGTAATTGATGAGAGAAGCTGACCCTCTTGCTCCCACCTTGTGAACAGCTAAGTGCTTGCTTGTGTGTCCTCTTTGGATCTGTGTGCCTTGCCTTGTATCTTTTCCTTGCTCCCTTCCCCCCGTTTCCTGGTGCGGTGTGACTGGTTACAGCAGATTGTGCTCCATTTCCCTCCACCCCTTCCCTGCTCTGCAATTGGACCATGGGTTGTCTCCTTCCCAGTCAGGGTCCCTCCACCTTTATCCCCCACTTCAAATACGCCAGAGCTACCCTCGCCCGTCCCCATTCCCCAGACACCTCAACCCCTCCTGATTCCCTTACCATTCCCCCCTTCCCCCACTCCCAGACCTGAATCCCTTTACACCCCCCTCCCCCCACTTCCACACTCCCCCACTGTGACTTACACGTGGAGCCCTGGGCCCTCATTCCCCACACCGGGGAAGCGTGTGCCTTATTGTGCAGTTGCCCTTCTCAAGACCCCTTCTCTGGTTGGAAAATTCTCTCCTCCCCTATGATGATATGGGTTGCCCCCTAAGACTGGGGGGAAAGCCCACCTACTATCCTGAGGGGATTACTGGCGAGCCCCGTGTATCTGACGAGAGACGGCCACCCTTACTGGAGAAACCCCTGGTTACTGGTGCTCCCTCCCCCTTTCCTCTATTTCTTCCCTACCTACCTCTAACACCTGCTCAAGCTACCACCTGCCAGAAGCAGAGAGAGAGCTCATCTGTGTTCATGCTCAATGCCCACGTCCATCAGCAAACCCATCAGAATGAGATGGAAATAATACACAACATAATTATGTGCCTGCCTGTATGCCTCCCTGCACCTGCTACCCCCTATCACAATGACTGAATGAAGTGTGCCCAATCACGTACTAATTCTAGGGACATCATTCAGCTCCCATAGGTTGTCATTCCACTGCATCCAGAAGCAACCACTCCAGTCCCAGGAACCATCATCAGGGTTCTGGGGCCATCATTCTGCTCACAGGGAACTGTCATCATTCCACTGTACCTGAAGCAGTCACTCCAGTCCCAAGAACCATCGTTAAAGTTCTAGGGACATCATTCAACTACCATGAGCTTCTCTCTCTCTCTGTGACACACCCACACAGACACAAGCCCTGCCCCTCCTGGTGAGTGGAATACGCTACAAGTGCTGCTGTCAGGCAGGGATCTGACAAGATGTATATAGAATGAGGTTCTGCCATCTGCCAAAAGCAGCACAGAGAGGTAAAAGAGTGGACAGGTCAAAATTGGCTGGTAACAAATATAACTTTTATAATAACATCTTAAAACACATTTTAACTATGAACAAAATAAACATTTTCATTATAACAAGGCATAGAAAGATAACCCAGGCTTCTTTGGGCCTGTCCCCAGGAACATGGGGAAAAGGGGACAAAAGTGAATGGGACCGAGGTGTAGGGAAGTCATCGACCTCTGTCCCATGTCATCCTCTTAATGTCCAGGCCCTCAACATGGACTCCTTCCATGCCACCAGGGACTGGCAGAACCATGTCCTTTTCAGTACGTATATACTGTGTGTAGGCCTGCTGCTCCCTGATCTGGAGTTCCCAGAATCGCTCCACCAGGCTGTCCTCCACATCCCTCGTATGGGCCTTGAAGCCCTTAATATATTTTTTGGAGGGCCTCCGCAGCAACCCCAAAAATGTCCTCACTTTGGGGTTGTCCTCTTTCTGTGGGGCTGGTGAATTGTCTGAGGAGCTGGAGGGGGAAGAACTGGGACGGCGCCTCTTCTGACATGATTTCCTCATTCCTCTGCCTGGTGTTCCTCTCTGCTCCTGCTTCTCCTGCCAGCACGAGACACATCCCTCCTCACCTCGATGAGGTGGGCTGTCTTGACATGGACTATCAGCGCCAGTGTGGTCCCGTGTCCCCCTCTTAAACTTTTTGTCACAGATCTAAAGAACATAAAAAGATAGAAGTGCCGAACTGTGTCAGACCAATGGTCTATCAAGCCATGCCTGCATTCTGTCTCCACAAGTGGGTGGCTGGCCAATCTCTTTCTCTGCAGGGGACTTCCTAACAGGTCATAGGGCAATCCATTTCCTGTTGTTCCAGCCTCCGTTCCTTACCTTGCATTGTGCAAATCCGCCTTTGAGGGTATAGAAATACTTCCATACCACGGACCTTGTAAGCCTAGTTTGACCCTATGACGTCCGCCTTGATGGGCTTTCAGCACCAGCTGCATCATCATCATCTTCTCTGAAACAGGAACACATAAACACCTACATAATATCATGCATGCATGGTGATGCCTCTAATCCTTCCGACACCAATACACATTCTCCCACACCAAGTGGATGGATGGTGCTGCTGCCTACTCACCTCTTTCCCTTTCTCCCATGTACAACACCATTATCTGGGGTGCTGTAGTGTCTGAAAGTTGAGACTTTGGCTGCTGCTGCTGCTGAAAGAGCCCCCCCACCCTTTCTAGCAGACCATGAAATAAGCCACATGCAAATCCTGCCCTTCCTGGAGTGCTGCTGTCTGCAAGTTGAGAACCCTGGCATGTCTCTGGGTGCTGCTGCTTGTGCCTGACTGCCTGCTGGCACCCGCCCACCTGCCAGCCTGTCCACCCACCAGCCTGCTCCTTCTCTGCCACCCGCTGATGCCCACTGCTGCTGCTGCTGAAAGAGCCCCCCTCCCCCTGGCAGAGCATGAAATAAGACACATGCAAATCCTGCTCCTCTGCTTCCACTCTCTGATGCCTGGCCCACTGTTCGTGCCTGATTGCCCACCCACCCACACATCAGAAAGCTCGCTCTAAAAGATAGTAATCTTCTTGTCCTCAAAGTTATATGGAACAATAAATAAATAAAAACAATTTTTACAAACCTGGCAGTGGCACCTCCTCTGCTCTCCTCCTCTTCTGGAGAGGAGCCCACCTCCACCACCTCACGAGATGGTCCAGCCTGGACCTCCATGATTTGTTCCTCCTCCACCTCCACCTTGATCTTCCTTCTCAGGTTGTTCTTCCTACCAGTGCTGCTTCCTTCACCTTCCATCCTCAGATTCCTCACACACACAACCCACACACACACAGCTAGCCACAACACAGCAGACACACACAAGTTCACAGCCAACCACCACACACAGACACCACACAGCCGATCGAACTACCATTTCCAGTTTTTAATCTCGTGAGATCATGATACCAAATATCAATATCGATAACGAAATCATTACCATGATGGGCCCCAGAACCCTGATGGTGGGTCCTGGGGCTGGAGTAGCTGTTTCTTGATGCAGTTGAACAATGGCTCCCCGTGAGCGGAATTATGGGTCCCAGAACCCCGACGGTGGGTCCTGGGACTGGAGTGTCTGTTTCTTGATGTAGTTGAACAATGGCTCTCTGTGAGCAGAATGATGGCCCCAGAACACTGATGGTGGGTCCTGGGGCTATAGTACCAGCTTCTAGATATTGGACAGCCCTCCCTGCCTGTAATGTAGGCCCCAGAACCCTGAGGGTGGGTTCTGGGGCTGGAGTGGCTGTTTCCTGATGCAGTTGAATGATGGCTCCCTGTTAGCTGAATGATGGACCCCAGAACCCTGACGATAGGTCCTGGGGCTGGAGTGGCAGCTTCTAGATGATGTGTATGTACAGCCCTCCCTGCCTGTAACATATGCCCCAGAACCCTGATGGTGGGTCCTGGGGCTGGAGTGGCTGCTTCTTTAGATGGTGGAATGATAGCACCGTGTGCGAGGAATGACGGCCCCAGAACCCTGACAGTGGGTCCTGGGACAGGAGTGGCTGCTTCTTTAGATGGTGGAATGATAGCACCCTGTGCGAGGAATGACGGACCCAGAACCCTGATGGTGGGTCCTGGAGCTAGAGTGGCTGATTCTTTAGATGGTGGAATGACAGTGCCCTGTGCGAGGAATGACAGCCCCAGAACCCTGACAGTGGGTCCTGGGACAGGAGTGGCTGACTGTTTCTTGATGTGGTGGAATGACAATTCCCCGTGAACAGAATGACGGGCCCCAGAACCCTGGGGGTGGGTCCTGGGGCTAGAGTCGCAGCTTCTGGATACAGTGGATGGATAGCCCTCCATGCCTGGAACATAGGCTCCAGAACCCTGATGGTGGGTCCTGAGGCTAGAGTGGCAGCTTCTGGATGAAGTGGCACAGCAGAGGCAGCTTTGGCTGCAGCAGCAGACATTGGATTGCCCAGAGGCAGCATTGGCAGCAGAAGCAGATATTGAATTGCCTGGGCACAGAACCCATTGCACAGCAGAGAAGGAATTGGCAGGATTTGCCTGTGCACAGCACCCATGAAGCCAGGATGGTATGATTTGCCAGGGAAGAGCTCTCATACAGCAGCAGATGGCAGAAGAAGGATTGTGTGGGCACATTGGATTGGCCAGAGCAGAGTGCCCATGGACCAGCAGACAGCAGCAGCAGGATTAGCAGGCCAGTGGGGCACATCACCCAGGGTTGACAGGGCAGGAAGACAGGCACCTTGGCATGAGAGGCAGACTGGTGGGATGGGGAAGGCTTTGAGCTTGGCAACCTGGGTGGGCAGACAGGCAGAGTGGCATGAGAGGCAGGCAGGCAGACTGAGGCATGCTTTGAGCGTGGCATTTTGGCAACATGGGCAGGAAGACAGGCAGCGTGGCATGAGAGGCAGGCAGGTGGGCTGATGCAGGCTTTGAGCTTAGCAACCTGGACAGGAAGACAGGCAGCATGGCATGAGAGGCAGGCTGGCAGGCTGGGGCAGGCTTTGAGCTCGGCAACCTGGGTGGGCAGACAGGCAGCATGACATGAGAGGTAGAAGGCAGGCTGGCGAAGGTAATGGCAACTTGGGTGGGCAGACAGGCAGCGTGGCATGAGAGAGGCAGTAGGGAAGGCAGGCTGGGACCTTGGCAGAGCACTCAGATATGGCTGGCGAAGACTGTGCAGCACACACGAGAAAGAGTCAATCAGATAAGCAGGATGAGATTGTTTAGCCAAAGGCCAGCTGGCAGGCTTGCAGCTTCCCGATTCCACCCACCCAGCATCATGAGATCAGTCAGATAGGTCGGCCGAGACCATCTAGTATGAGAGAGAGAGTCAGGGCGGGCACCGGGCATTGGAAGGGAGGGACAGCACCTCAGCACAGCAGCAGCAGCCCAGATTGAGGAGGAGCCCCATCCCAAGACTGCCCCTGGCATGGGATGGTGTGTGCCCCTGCACCATCAATCCATGTCCAGGGGAAGCTCTGGGAATTCCAGCAGCAGAAGTTCAGCTTTAGGAACAGCAACTGCTCCACCAACTTGGGCCCCAGTCTCACGCAGTGGGGAGAGCAAATGTCCCCTGCCTTGCTTGCCGGGGACACTGGTTGGTGGGCAGGACAAGAGACCCATGGTCACTTTCAACAGGGCCAGCCATAAGTTCGTCTTGCCGGCCCAGAAGGCCAAGGGATCGCTGCTGGGCTCAATGCAGGGCTCCTCCTCCAGGTAGCTCTCCACTGCTGCTGAGGTGCTGTCACATTTCCTCACATAAATGCGCCTCGGCACCACCTCACCACTGCCCTCAGTCATGCTGCCTGCTCTGCTGTGCACGGACCCATGCTCCCCAGAGTGCCCTGCACATATGAGCTTCTGCTGCTGCTCTCAATAGGGCTGCTGCTGGTGCTGCTGCTGCTGGTGGTGGTGGTGGTGGTGCTGCTACTGCTCGGACTGGGGGCAGGGATAGACTGCGCTGGCTGAAAGGGGTGGCTGCTCCCACTCCCACCATCCCCAGGGGCGTCCTGCTGCTGCTGCCACCACCAGACACTCTCAAGACCCCTCTCTGCACACCAGACCCTCTCCACCACCTGAGCCTTCCAGTAGCCATAGACTGGTGTCTGCTGTGCCACACTGCCCTTGCTCCTAGGTCCAGCATTGTTGCCATCACGTATTCCTCGCACTTCAGCAGCTTATCAAACTGCCCCTTCAGCCCTGACTTCAGCTGCCGCATCAGGGCAAACACCTCAGCCCCATGTTTCTTGCCCTCCGGGCCACCATCCTGCCCCTGGAGACTCTCCTCCAGCCTCCTTAGGAGACTCTGGACCAGAGGGGTCACCTGGCTGATGCAGGCCATAGAGGAGCTGATGGTCTCTGTTACAGCCAGGAATGGTTTCAGGACAGACTGTTTGCGACAGGATGTCCCATTCCACCCCATTGTAGCCTGGAGGTGCCCCGCTGTCTGTCACCAGTTGCACCTGATGTAAGGCGGCTTTCTGCTTGAGAAGCTGCTTAAGCATCAGGAACATGGAATTCCACCTGGTGGACACATCCTGCACCAGCTGGTGCACTGGGGTGACTTGCTCTGCCTGCTTGGCCCGGAGGAGCTTGCTGCCCTTCACGTTCTGGTTAAAAAAAACAGCCAGCTTCCTCCCCCACTTGATTAGGGAGCTAAGGGTGCCTGACCCAATCCTCTTCTCCCCCAAGCCCAGAGCATCCCTGACCACCAGGTGAAGGGTGTGTGCTGCACAAGGGATGCAGGTGAATCCCCCATCGTGGACTGCCCTCAGTATGTTCGCCGTGTTGTCTGTCACCACGCATCCCTTGGCGAAAAACGCATCTGGTGTGACCCACTTCCTCACCATGGTGGTCAGGGCTGTCTCAATGTTTACAGTCGTGTGGGGGACATCCATAACTTCGGCCTGAAGCAGGGCCCACCTATACCCTGCTTCAGGACCCCTCCTGCCACTCCCAAAAGCTGCCTCTGGGTCCTGCCACCAGTACGCCGTTACTGCCAGGTAGGCATGCTGGGCGTTCCTGGTGGACCACAGGTCCGTGGTGAAGTGGACAGTGGCACCTCTCAGACCCTGCCAGCTGCTCCCTCACCTGTGCATTTAGAGCCTAGTACAAGGCTGGCACCACCTGCCGACTCAGGGTGGTGTGGACGGCAGCTGAAACTGGGGTTCCAGGAAACCAATCAGGTGCCTAAACCCCATGTCCTCCACCACAGAGAAGGGCTGCCTATTGACGGCTATCATTTCCCCCGACATGCGCTTGACTTTCAGCTGAAAGCCATGCTGCCCTCCACATCTTGCAGCTGCTGACTGACTTGGCAGCTGCCCCCACCCCAGCTCCTCCATAGTGCTCTGATGCTGCTGGCGAGGCTGCTGCTGCTGTTCTTCCCCCCTAGTAGGAATACTGCTCCTGCTGCCAGAGGCAGTTGTTGGAGCAGGACGCTTCCCCGCTAATTCAGGTGGATGACTAGCCGCTGTAGTTGGGAACCCGCTGGTGTCCACTGCCCCCGCCTGCATGCTTATCAGCACAGTGCTGTGGCATGGCTTGAGGTGACTCACCATGGAAGTTGTGCCAAGGTTGGTGAGCACCTGCCCATGCTTCACCACCTTCTGGCACCTCCCTGGGATCATCCGGCTGTACCAATGTAAAATGTGCCCAGACTGAGGATTTTTTGCCCCCTCCTGTCTTCTGGCCCACACCGGGTGACACACTGCTGGGAGCCAGGGCAGAACATGGTGGCACTGGCAACACAGCTCGCAGAAGGGCAGTCATCGCCTCAGCACCAGGTACCTCCTCCACAGAACTGCTGTCTGTCTCACTGTCCCCAATCGCTGATAGACTGCCCACCATTTTTCATTTCATTTCATTTCAATTTTAATTTATATCCCACACTCTCTCAAACAAGTTGACTCAAGGCAACTTACAACATACACAAAAAATATACCAAAACATAAGTATCTAGGTTTTACATCCCACACAGGGGAACCTAGAAATAATAACATCACATAATAACAATATTAAAGCATCCCACACCGGGGACTTCACATCATAGAAAAAGAAAGACCCACCCCATTATTTATACAACAACCCATAATACATCATATCACCAGGGATCTCTCATAAATCACTTCCAGCTGACCCCTGCTGCCACCAGGGGGCATCCCTCCTTCAAACCCCCTCTCACCAGCAGAGATGGAGGCCTTCTCATCAATGAAAACCAGTGGCAATTTACATTCCCTTATCCAACCAACAGTCTCCCCGGCCCCACCTCCTGGCCCAACCAAAGGGCATGCCCCTTTGATTGTACCCTTCGGTCGGGCCCCCGACACGTGCCTCCGCCACAGCCTCTGGCCACCCCTGCTGTTATAAGGAGTGTCCTGGAAGAACACACTTGAAGCCCTGCCCCCGCAAGGGTGGGAGGCCAAATTGCAGCATCCCGTCCCCAGTACCGCAACCTCTCCTCCGATGTCATGAGGGGCATATGTCCTTGTGCGGCCACTCTGCCACCACTGCCTCTGGGAACCCTGGTCTGCTGCTGCTCACTCTCCATGCGGCCACCCCCACTGTTATGTGGAGCAGCCTGGAAGAACACCTCCCTGAGCCCCTCTCTGCTGTCGCATGAGGCAGAAGCCCCATGCTGCTGCCACTCTAAGCAACACTCTCCCTCTGCCCCATATAGCTGCTGCTGCTGCCACTGCTGCTGCTGCTCCGCTCCCTGCTACCATTGCCTGGAGATTGAGCCCTGCCTCTAGAAGCCAGGGTGGGATCCACCAGCCCTGGACTGCTGGGCAGGGGGGGTATCGCTTCTACAATGTGGGACAATGGTGGCCCCTGAGGAACTTCGGACCCAGAATCACCTGTACCTGCATCCACAGATGAGACATCTGCAGCCTCCTGCACTCTAGGTGTTCCAGTGCCCTGCGTGGCAGTGAAGGATGCTGCCAGGAGGCAACACTTAATCACCCCCCTAGTGCCACTTGTGCTGGGAGCCTCGGAAGCCTGTTGCCCAAAATCAGGTCTGTGAAGCTTGGGGCATGGTGATAGGCTTGGGCTGCTGCTTATGCCTGCTGCCACTCTGCTGGCATGGCCCCTACCCCTGCCACCTCTGCCATGTGCCCCATTGCCTGCCTTATGGGCAGCAGACTGGCCTCTCCAGCTTCCCTTCTCCATTTTTCCTCACAAATGTGTTTATATATATACTACACTAACTCTAACTGCTTATTAACTATTCTAAAACCTATGCAACTAAATTTAATATTTTCTAATATGAATTTCTATACAAAGGCCTAGTCCTACAAACACACTAAATATTAAAACTAAATCACTAAGCACTATATCTCTATCACTAAGCTAACTCCTACATCTATCTATCTATCTATCTATCTATCTATCTATGATGGGGGGATACAAAGAACACAGGGAGGGGTACAAAACTGAAATCAAACCTAAATCAATCTAATCCTACTCTAAATAAATCCAAAAACAGGGGAATGGAATCAGGGATGGAATATATAGAGGGAGAGGGAAGGATTCAATGGAGGGGAGAGGGAGGAAGAACACAGGGAGGGGTAAAAAATAAAAATAACTCCTAAATATATCTAATCTAAGGTAAATAAATGAAGCTATGGAGGTAAATGTGTGGAATGGGTGAAATAGGAGGAGGATGGCAATGGATTAGGAACAAAAATTTCTGCGAGAGGGAGACTTCTGAAAACGCCTGCTGACAGGATCAGTGGCTAGCTCAGAAGGTGTTGGAAGTGGGGAGGGCAATGACTTTTGTTACTTTCTGCACCTGCCTTTCCACAAGCCCCATTGGCTCCGTGCAGCCTAGCCCATGGCCAATTGCAGACTGCGAAGCCAGTGGTCTGAGGAAAAGAGGGATGGTGATTGGGCAGGCAGGCTGCTTTTCCAAGCCTCTCCACCCCTGGTGCCAGGAAGTCTGCTCCTCAGCTTCCCCCCCTCCTCCCTGGGCCTGTTAGTCACGTTTTTCCTGCCTGAACTCACCTGAACACAGCCGAATGTGGCTGAACTGTTTCGGGGTTCGAGTGTTCAGTTCAGACGTTCAGTTCGGACATCCGAACGGACTGAGTTTGGTTTGAACTCTGAACTCCTGAACTGTGTTCGCACATCCCTACTGATAACAAATGTTGCAACCTTCTCATCAGATGTAATTGGTGAAAAGCACTTCTGTACACCACCACAACCTGACAATCCAGGTGCAGGAATGGGTCCAAAAGCAATCCAAGGCTATGAAGCTGAGTGACCAAAGCAGGCAAAACCCCATCAATAACAGGGGTCCTTATGTCTCCCAGTCACACAGCTGGCCAACCATCATGTCTAGATCCAGCTTCAATCGGCTTGCCCACATCCAGTCCCCAATGGCAGCCAGGCACTGAGTAAGCACCGAGACTGCAAGGACCTAGGTCAGATGAAAAGAGAGACAGATTTGGGTGTCACCAGCATACCAATAACACTTATTTCCAAATCTCTGTACAGCCTTACCCAGGGGATTCGGATACACGTTGAACAGAGTGGGAGCATGATAGAATCTTGTGGGACCCAACAAGGGAGCTCTCGAAGGGATGTTGAGACACTGCCCATCACCACCCTCTGGATTCTCCCAGTCAGGAATGAGCAGAACTACTCAAAAGCAGTCCCACAAACCCCTACCTACCAGATCATGCAGCTGTGCAAACAACACCCCATGATCAAGTATATCAAAGACCGCTGAAATATTATTATTATTATTATTATTATTATTATTATTATTATTATTAACAAACATTTATACCTAACACCTAGCAATGTACCTAGCACTTTTCAAAGTAATTGAATAGACACGATCCCTGCCCTAGGGCTTACAATCTGAGAGACGGGGGTTGGGGGGAGACCAAGGAAGGGGAACAGAGGAGAGACAAGGAGTGTAACATTCACGAGGATGTGAGGTCCCAGATGCACACACTTGGCTTGGTTACATCGAGAATGACGACTGGTTGGTCCATGTGGTGAGGATATGAGTACACAGACCTTAGGTAAATATCTAACAAAACCAACAGGGTACAATTGCCCTTGTCATTTGTCAAATGGAGGTCAAACCATCAAGGCAAAAACTGCAGTCTCGGTGTCATGCCTCGACAAAATCCTGACTGACGTATGTAAGAATCCAATAACATCAAGATGCTCCTGAAGCTGTGAGGCAACCACCCATTCAATAACCTTCCCT
The DNA here is from genome assembly GCA_003113815.1 of Sphenodon punctatus. NCBI lineage: Eukaryota > Metazoa > Chordata > Lepidosauria > Sphenodontia > Sphenodontidae > Sphenodon > Sphenodon punctatus. The sequence continues at coordinate 668,488 of QEPC01001804.1, forward strand.
AAAAAGGGAAGTTTAGAGGTGGAGTGATAGCTGGCAGGGAAGTCAACTCAAGAGATGGTTTTTTCTGCAGGTGTTGGATAATCACATTTTTGAGGCAGGCAGGCACCCTGTTCTTCTGAAGGGAGGCACTAAAAACTGCACCAATAATGGTCCCAAAGTCTCCAGGCTAGCTTTCACCAGCCAGGATGTGCATGGGTCTAATTAACAACTGATTGCCCACATCACTCCCAGCACACTGTCTGCAGCAGTGGGTGAAAACGATTGAAGGTGATCCAAGCAAATTGGACAAGACAGAGCCTCCTCAGCCCCAAACTCTGACTCTGCATCCAAACCAACAGTTCCAAAGTTGAGCCAAATATGAGCGACTTTATCTGCAAAGTAGGTGGCAAACTCATCACAGTGGGCAACTAATGATTCTAACTCCATGTACAGACAGCCAGGATTTAGCAGGCTATTCACCACCCAGAAAAGCTTTGCTACATGGTGTTTTGCAGATGTTATAGTGGCAGAAAAGAAAGTTTTCTTTACCACTGCCACCATCATGGCATAGTTCTTAAAAATAATCTATGCTGCAGTCAGTCAGCTATGGCGTGAGTCGAGCACCAACTGCACTCTAACTGCTTACCCTCCCACTTTAGCAGCCTCAGGTCTTCCATATACCAAGGATTCCTGTTCTGCCACCATGGAGGAAGCAGATGTCTGGGTGCCACAGTATATGGCCTGAGTCAATATACTGTACCACAGATCAACCAGGCCATCGACAGAGAGGCTGTCAAGGTCAGTGGGTAAATCCCCCGGAAAGTTCTGGAATCCTGTGCAATCCATTAGTGTCCAGGGGTGAACCAATCTAACTGGTTCACCACCTCAGAAGAGCAAAAGAGAGATGGGATCTGGGCCTTCAGAAGGTAATGATCCAACAGTGTCTTACAACACTGGGTGCCTGGGCATGTAACTGGCAAATGAGATTTAATGTGGACAAGTGAAAAGTGATGCATGTAGGGAAAAATAATCCAAACTATGTGTACACAATGCTGGGTACTAAGCTAGGAGTTACCACTCAAGAAAAGGATCTGGGGGTGGTTGTGGACAATACAATCAAATCCAGAGCGCAGCAGCGTCAAAAAAGCAAACAGAACATTAGGAATTATTTGGAAAGGACTAGAGAATAAAACTGAGGATGTCATAATGCCTCTGTAGAAATCAATGGTGCGACCGCACCGCGAATATTGTGTGAAGTTCTGGTTGCTCCATCTCAAAAAAGACATGGCTGAAGTAGAAAAGGTACAGAGAAGGGCAACAAAAATAATCCAGGGCACGGAGGGGCTCCCATATGAGGAGAGGCTTGGTAGGTTGCGGCTCTTCAGCTTGGAGAAGAGATGATTGAGAGGAGATATGATAGAGGTCTATAAAATCATGAGTGGTGTGGAACTAATAAACAAGGAGCAGTTATTTACCCTCTCAGGTAGTACTAGAACTAGGGGACACTCCATGAAATTCATGGGTGGCAAGTTTAAAACAAATAAAAGAAAATATTTTTCCCTCAGAGTATAATTGGGTTGTGGAATCTACTGCCAGAGGCTGTGGTAAGGGCCAGTACTATAGTTGAGTTTAAAAGAAGTTTGGACAAGTTTCTGGAAGATAGATCCATTAGCAACTATTAGCCAGACAGGATCAGGGAACATGACAGGAGCTGGGGAAAAACAACAGGGAATGGATCCCCCATTGTGACCTGTTGGGTGCTAGGGATGGGCGAACGTGGTTCAGAAGTTCGGAGTTCGGCCCGAACTCGAACTATTTGGATGACCGAACTCGAACCCGAACCCGAACCCAAACCCGAACATACAGAACAAACCGAACACCAAACGGCGAAATGGCCGAACAGTTCGGTCAGTTCGGATTGCGTTCAGATGAGTTCGGGTGGCAAGTTTAAAACAAATAAAAGAAAATATTTTTCCCTCAGAGTATAATTGGGTTGTGGAATCTACTGTCAGAGGCTGTGGTAAGGGCCAGTACTATAGTTGAGTTTAAAAGAAGTTTGAACAAGTTTCTGGAAGATAGATCCATTAGCAGCTATTAGCCAGACAGGATCAGGGAACATGACAGGAGCTGGGGAAAAACAACAAGGAATGGATCCCCCATTGTGACCTATTGGGTGCTAGGGATGGGCGAACGTGGTTCAGAAGTTCGGAGTTCGGCCCGAACCCGAACTATTTGGATGACCGAACTCGAACCCGAACCCGAACGCAAACATACCGAACAAACTGAACACCGAACGGCGAAATGGCCGAACAGTTTGGTCAGTTCGGATCGCGTTCGGATGAGTTCGGGTGGCAAAAAAAGGTTCACTGGAAGGTCAAACATTACAGGGAGGTGTCAGTCACTGAGAAGCAGACTTCCAGGCACCAGGGGTGGAGAGGCTTGCAAGAAACAAAACTAATTATCTGCCTCCCCACTTCCCAACACCTTCTGAGCTAGTCACTGTTCCTGAACAGGATTTTTAGATTGCTTTAAGTTTCATTTCACTTTTGTAATGAAATGAAACTGAAACCATAAACTGAAACCTTGTGTTATGCACTATACAGACTCATTGAGTATGTAATGTATGTATTTCACTACAGACTCCTCTTCTATTTGTGAAGATTCCCCCCGGCCCATATATATTGGATGTATATATATCCATATATATTAGGGATGGGCTAACGCGGTTCGGTAGTTCGGTGTTCGGCCCGAACTCGGCCTGTTCGGACAACCGAACATGAACACGAAC
>QEPC01001804.1:672633-703727 GCA_003113815.1 Sphenodon punctatus
CTTAGTGATAGAGATAGCGTTAGTGATTTAGTTTTAGTGTTTATAGGAGTAGGTCTGTGTACTTATTAGATAATCCATTTACTTCATAGCATTTAGAATAGTTAATAGCAGTTAGATTTAGTGTAGACAGATATATATAATATTAGATTTAAAAAAATAAGAAAACCCATATAAAAACCAAAAAACCAAATAAAGAACAAAAGAAAACCCAATAAAAAACCAAAAAAAATATTTTTTTTTAAAAAAAACCCATAACAACACTTCCCGAACGGCCGAAGAGCTGAACAGAACAGCCGAATGGCCTAACCGAATGGCCTGTTCAGACGAACAAACCGAACAGCAGAACCCGAACTCGGTGAACGAACGAACCGAACGAACGAACCGAACGAATCCAAACCGAACAAACGAATCAAACGGACGAACCGAACACAGCCAAACCAAACAGCAGAACCCAAACCGCGATCTGTTCGCCCATCCCTATTGGGTGCTTCTCCCAAACCACTGTGATTGGCCACTGTAGGAGACAGGACGCTGAGCTAGATGGACCACTGGTATGATCCAGTATGGCACTTCTTATGTTAACCATAACAATGGTGTCATAACTATACCCCTGATTATCAGAACCCCGGTTTCCAGGCTGGTGCAAAATTTTAAATCCAAGGTATATCCAGCCTCATGTGTTGGACCAGGTATTATCTGGCATAGCCCTCTGATTGTCATGGCAGCCATGAAATCTGCTCTGCCCCTGAAAGGACAGTCTCAGTGCGTATGCTGAAATCACTGAAGATAATAGTCTGGGAAAGCTAGTCCTAATGAAGAAACTAGGAAAGAGCATAAGCATTGTCAAATTAGACAAGAGAATTTGAAGAACAGCTTGCAAAAGATGCAAAAACTACTAATAAAAACATTTTCAAGTGCATCAGAAGCAAGAATGCTGCTAAAGAGTCAGTTGGGCTATTTAATGACCAGGAGAAAAAAAGGGGCTCCCAGGGAGGATAAGGACATTGCAGAGAAGTGGAATTCATTTGTTGCTTCAATCTTCATTACAGAGGATGTTGGGGAGATACCCATTCAGGAACTATATTTTGTAGGTGATGAACTGGAAGAACTGTCACAAATCAGTATGACTATGGAAGAGGTTCTAGAGCAAATTGACAAGCAACAAATCACCAGGACCACATGGTATTCACCTTAGAGTTGAAGAACTCAAATATGAAATTGCAGACCTACTATTGGTAATTTGTAACGTATCACTAAAATCTGCCACTGTACCTAATGTTTATAGGGTAGCAATTGTAGGGATGTGCGAACACCGGGGGGGTTCGGTGTTCTGCCCATTTGGGGTTCAGCCCCCCTGAAACCATTCAGGTTTGGACTGTTCAGCCTGAACCTGTTTGGTTTCACCGAACCCATTGGGGGGGGCGGGGGGACCCAGTTTTCCCTCCCCACTCCAGACTGCGCGGGTGGAAGGGGCACTGGGGCTCACCTCCCCCCCCACTGCCCAGCCTGCTAAAAGAAAAAAAAACACACACACACACAAAAATCCCCACCCCAGGAATTGACCAACCTGGTGGTGGTGCCAGGGATCTGGTCCTGGGTCCAGCGGTGGTAGCGGCAGCGGGTCCACCTCCGGCAGCACTCTAGAGCACTTCAGACCTCTTCTAGGCCTTCTGGGAACTGAGGGAGGGGATGGAAGCCCTCCTTCAGTTCCCAGAAGGCCTAGAAGAGGCCTGAAGTGCTCTGGAGCACCGCTGGACCTGCCGCCGCTGCTGCCGGACCCAGAACCGGAGCCCCGGCACCACCAGGTAGGTCAATCCCTGGGTTGGGTTTGAAATAAATAAATAAATAAATTATCAGACTGGACGGGGGGGAGGTGAGCCCTGGCGCCCCTTCCACCCATGCAGCCTGGAGAGGGGAGAGAAAACCAGTTTCCCCCCTGTCCCCCACCTGAACAGGTTTGAAACCCGAACTTTGTTTGGCCAGTTTGGGCGGGGGGGCTGTTTGGGGTGTTTGTGAATGGCCCGAACACCCCGAGTTCTGGCCGAACACCGAAACCCCGAACTCTGTTTGCACATCCCTAAACAAATGTAATGTTGATAGTAAAAAGGGTCCCAGTGGTGATCCTGGAAACTACAGACTGGTGAGCCTGATGTAGGTGCTGGGCAAACTGGTGGAAACAGTTGTTAAGAACAAAATTATTGGGTACATTGATAAACAGCATAATGCAGAAGAGTCAACACAGACTTAGCAAAGGAAGTAATGGCTCAATAAGCTATTGGAATTGTTTGAGGGTGTAAAAGCATGTGGAGACAAGTGAGCCAGTCTATATAATCTACCTGGATTTTCAGAAGGCATTTAATAAAGTCCCACACAAGAGATTCTTGAGGAAATTAAAAAGTCAGGGGATAGGATGCAGTATCCTACTGTGGATCGATAACTGGTTAAAGGATAGGAAGCAAAGAGTAGGAATAAATGGTCAGTTTTCACAATAGAGAGAAGAAATAGTGGAGTGCCCCAGGAATCTGTACTGGGACTGGTGTTGTTTAATATATATATATTTTAATGATCTGGAGAAGGGAGTAAAAAGTGAGGTGATGAAATCTTCAGATGACGCAAAGTTATTTAAGGTAGTTAAAACCCCAGTGGACTGTGAAGAATTGCAGGCAGATCTTGCAAGACTGGGTGAGTAGACAACTAAATGGCAGATAAATTTAACGTTGACAAGTTCAAAGTGATGCACGTAGGGAAAAATAATCCAAACTATATGTACACAACTCTAAATTATGAGTTACCACTCAGGAAAAGGATCTTGGAGATTTTTTGGACAATACATTGAAATCATCAGCTCAATGTGTGGCGGTGGCCAAAAAAGCAAACAGGATCTTGGGAATGATTCAGAAAGGGTTAGAGAATAAAACTGGAAAATATCATAATTAAGGCTCATCATTTCTCAAGGAAGTCACCGCTCACAGATTCCATGACTTTTGGAGCTTGGGAGAGCCAGGCAGGGGTTGTGGGTTCAGCAAAGCTGCCTCTGTGGCAGCAGAAGCTGTCCCGAGCAGGGTGGTCAGTGTAGCTACGATGTAGCAGCTTGGGAGAGCCAGATAGGGGCTGCAGGGCCAGCAAAGGTGCAGCGGAGGCAGCGTAGCAGGATCATGGCCAGAAGTTAAGCAGTGGCAGCAGGAGGAAAGGGACGTGGGTGGTGGCAGCTGCAAGGGGAAGAGGAGGGGGATGGAAGACGAGATGGCCATTCAGGCCCTTTCTGAGCATGCTCAGTTGTTGGGTTTTTTTACTTTCAAATGTACAAGCTGGGAAGAGGCCATGCATCGTGCGGGACCCCCCCCCCCAACCCCGGAAGGTAAGTAACCTACCCTTGACCCCCCCCTGCTAGGCCCCTGCCACCCCTAAGCTCCCCAACCCCTTGCTGACACACACACACACGTTAGGCCACCCACTTGGCTGCACCATCACTTCCCTGGCCCCTACTGGCCTATTCCCTCCCTGAGCATTGGGGGCCGGGGTGAGTAGGGGCCTAGTGCTAGCCGCTGGCCCCCACTTCTCTGCTCTTCCCCTGCACTTGGCCAAGGCTTGGATGAGTTCTGAAGTTCTAGGGCCCTTCCTTGGAACTTCAGAACTCAGGAAATCAAGGCCAAATGCACCAGTCTTTGGTGTTTCCTGAGGAAACCAGAGTTTCAGCACTAGTCACAGGGCCTGATAACTCAAGATTTCTGCAGGGAAGGTGACTTTCACACAGGATACGTAGAACTATTGTGGATATTACTAGCAGGAGAAATTTTAAAGAACCATTAGACAATGTGACTGATCTGGAACTGTTCTGGTAACTGAGGAGCACATCCACTTTGCTAGTAAGACTGCTCCAAAGAATGTACTAAACAAAATCTTGCACCCAAGTTTTCAGCAGGCACAAAGTGCAGAATGCCCCAGCTAGTAACCCTGAGGGTCGGGAGGGGGTTCCTCCGAGTGGCTGACATCTGGATTAGAGCTGAAACAAATAGCTAATTTTATATGCACAGTTATATGGTTTTGGATAGCCATCCAGATAAATATCTATACCCCAAAACAAAATTCACATACTCAGTTCTTCAGGAGTTTGGTTTGGATCTTCCAATTTTGGGAGCTATTTTGATTTAGTTATTTGGTTATTGGACCAAATATCCAAAACAGAATAATCAAAACAACAGAAAACCCCAAATGAATACAGCATCATGAAACAAATAATAAATGAAGCAGAAATGAAAAGTTCTTCATATTTACTTTGTGTTAATTATTCCAAGCAGTCAAATTTGTCAAGCATATTCATTTTAAAAATTCTTATTAATTGCAACTCTAATCTGAATGCTGGAACCATAGGATAATCCCATGTTACACCTATTGAAAAATGCCCCACACCAGCTGCTAAACCAGAGGATTCCTCAGTGAATTACATCATGGTACAAGTGTTCAGATGGAGCTACACCATGGTACAAGTCTTCAGATGTCTCAACAACTCTGTGGAAACCCACCCACAGGATTACCATTAAGGGTTTTGCACATCTTTTCAATCAACAAAAGCCTGGTGTCTAAAAGCATAATTGCTCCATCGCAATCATGTTCAATAGGCAGCAACCTGGTTCACTGTATCTTCCCCATTGTCATCAATGGGGGAAAAACAGTGAACCCAGGTCCCTGGGGCTTTGGGGTGACACTGAACATGAGGAGGAGTTTAATTTTTGGGGACCCCAAGCAAAGATTTGTTTGGGAGCCCTAAAAGTCACTAAATAACCACACTAAATGCTTTCTACTAGGCATGGGCGAACAGATCGCGGTTCATGTTCGGCCGTTCGGTTCGGCCGCGATCGGTTCGTGTGTTCGCGTTCGGCCGTTCGGTTCGGCCGCGTTCGGTTCGTGTGTTCGTGTTCGGTCGTTCGGTCGTACCTCGCGTTCGTGTTCGCCCGTTCGGTTCGGCCGTTCGTGTGTCGGCCGTTCGTGTTCGGTTGTTCGGGCAGGTCATACGTTCGTGTTCGGCCGTTCGGTTCGTTCGCCATCGGGTTGTGCGTTCGTGTTCGGTCGTTCGGTGTTCGGGTGGTTCGCGCGTTCGCGTTCGGCCGTTCGGCCCGAAAAAAACAATGTTTTTTAATATATAATTTTTTAAAAAAATTTTATTGAATTTTTTTATCAAATATTTATATCTCTATATCTACACTAATAACTAACTAACTACCTAACTAATAAATGTATTCTAAATGCTATGAATAACTCCAACAAACCCTAAAGCTGAATCACAGAAAACAGTAAACTCTATCTATCAGTAAACCTTAAACTAAACTACTCAAACAAAAATGTATCGACCTAATCCTATCTATCTACCTATGAATTGAATATATGGGATGGGGGTTAGGGGGGCAATCACAAACAAGACAAGGAGGGGTACAAAACTGAAATGAAACCTAAATCAATCTATAAATTAATAATATATACTACTACTCTAATGAATCAAAAAAACAGGGGAAGGGAATGGGGAGGGAATATTCAATGGAGGGGGGAGGGAAGGAGGAAGATTGAAGATTGAACACAGGGAGGGATAAAAACAAAAAATAACAACTAAATCTATCAAAGCTAATGTAAATAAATGAGAATATGGGGGTAGATGGGTTGGATGGGTGAAATAGGAGGAGGATGGCAATGGATTGGGGAGCTGGAAAATGCTGGGTGAGGGAGCCTTCTGAAACGCCTGCTGCTCAGGAACAGTGACTAGCTCAGAAGGTATTGGGAAGGGGGGAGGCAGACAGTTTTGTTTCTTGCTGCGCCCGCCTCAAATCAGCCCCATTGGCTCCGTGCAGCCTAGCCCGTGGCCAATCATAGACTGCCAAGCCAGTGGTCTGAGGCGAAAAGAGATGGTGATTCATCAGGCTGGCTGCTACTCCAAGCCACTCTCCACCCTCCACCCCTGGTGCCTGGAAGTCTGCTCCTAGCTGAGTCAAATGACTTCCCCCTCCCTGCTACATTTGGCCTTCCAGTGACCTGACAGAAGACCATGTTTTAGCCACCCGAACACAACCGAACGCGATTCGAATTGAACGAACTGTTCGGCCATTTCGTAGTTCGGTGTTCGGTTCCATTCGGTGTGTTCGGCCATTTCATAGTTCGGTGTTCGGTTCCGTTCGGTGTGTTCGCCATTTCGGTGTTCGGTGTTCGGTGTTCGGTCCGTTCGGTGCGTTCGTGTTCGTGTTCGTGTTCGGTTGTCCGAACAGGCCGAGTTCGAGCCGAACACCAAACTACTGAACCGCGTTCGCCCATCCCTACTTTCTACTTAATCTGGTGTCAAATCCAGAAAAATCTAACGTCCTTCTATTACTACTTGGAGCCTCTGACCATCTTGAGATCGTGCTCAGTGACATTGCTGGCATTGCGGTAACGTTACCATTGACCAAATGAAGGTTAGCAGCAGATATCCATGAAACCTATGTTAAATAGCACCTGAATGCAACTCAGAGAAGTTTCATATAGTGATTCTCAAGCTTTTGTTCTGTGTGACCCCATTTTGAGACTTCAGTAGAATTCTAAAAAGGAACAAAGGGCGCTTTTTAAATGGACAGTACCCACAGCTCTGCTCTGTCTAAAGGTGGGCCACTAGATGTGCAGCTGGGGCAGAAGCGGAGCAGGTGGTGCTGGGGCACCAGCCAGTCAGAAAAGATGCAGGCCATCTATTTGTGAATGGTCACTGTAGCTCTGCTCCTGACTGGGGGTTGGCCGGGTAATGCCATAGAGCTGCTGGTGGCAGGCTATTCACCCGCAGCTCTATGTTGTGAGGGAGGGGGCAACACGCAGGTGAACTGAGGGCCACGGCAGCTTCCAAGACCATGTAAACCTGTCGTAGGTGGGGCTGCATGTGTGGGATGCAGGGCTGGCCACCTCCAGAGCAAGTCCAGGAGTGGCCACCTCTGGGTCCATCTAAAAACACCCAAAGACATGCAAAGTATATGAGGCAGAAACTTAGATTGTGATGCCAGGTGCAGAAGGTGAGACTAGGGCTGCAATCCAATTAGAAATTTTAGTTGATTAATCTATTCAGTCTTTTTGTTGATTAATCAATTAATTAGTTGATTAAAATGTACATACATTTACATAAATATACATAAATTTGCATAGATTCAGCTAATGTGCGTGCATTGGGTGAACTGGAACACGTCCCCATGAGCTACGGACTCAGAACTATGAACTATCAGAAGGTCCTGGCAGCTAACCAATTAATTTGGAGACAAATGTAATCGGTTTTAGACAGAATAATCGATTTGATTAATCGATTAGTGGATGCAGCCCTAGGTGAAACCCACCCCTCACCTGAAGTTCCAAGCAATAGTTATTGGGAACTAGTGACATAGGCATTTAGACAACTGCACACTGGTAGAAATGATTCTGCCAGTGGGAAGATGGTCTAAAACCCAGTGGTTCTTTACAGGAGCAGAAGGTTCTACTCCATCAGTTTCTTCCTCCTTGGCGCCCTTCATTCATGAGGGAAAGATTAGTCCCTCCCAAACATCATGAGGTCAACTTTGAGGAGTTTCTTGCTCTTCACACCCTCTTTCTGCCCAAGGACACAACCTGGGACTTTAGTTTCTCATGGCCCAAACCTTTTGTGCGGGGATAGAAAGTTAGAACAAAAATTAAAATACAAAAAGCAGAGGGAGGCAAGTGATCCATTTACAAAGAGTCGAGGGAAAGCATTGTGATTATTTGGAGAGAGAGTGCATTCTATCCTTTTATTATTTTAAAATGTAAAGAACACAAGCGCATTCATGCGGAAATAGGCTGAATAATTTTATATGGCTATTAAACATTCTGAAACAATGAAAAAGTTTAAGTAAGCACTTGAGAGTACTATGCAACTAGCAGGGAATCAGTTTCATTACCAAATAAAAAGCAGCCTGGATATTGCACTTTATTTATGTGTGTGTGTATCAATATACATATATTAGTCATTTTTATTCTTTGTCCTTCTCCACTTGGTCAGTGCATTTGTATCCAAACTAATTGTCATTCACTTCATCTGAGCTGAATTCATAAAAGTTTCTTAACAAAATCCACACATTTACCAAAAGAAAAAAGAAAAAGCAGAAAAAGAAATGCTCTTTCGACTTTAAAAGGTTATAGACTGCTGACTGCAGGGATTGCCGCAGACACTCAATAACATTTGAAGCTTCGAAACTGGGTTTTTAATTTATTTTTTCTCTTTTCCCCCTTAGAAGCAGCTCGCTATTCAGCTGCTAATGCATTTCCAACTGAAATTTTGTAAATTATATTGGGCAACATTCTCAGCAAGAAAAGATTGTGTAAGCAACAGTAATGGCTTCCTCCTGCTGCTTCAGCAATACAGGATTTTTATTCCTCACACTCTTGCCCCCCTTTTACTCACATCTTTAAGAAATCTCCCTTGTACCTCTCAGCCAAAGAACTCCTCAAGGTTCAAAACGTTAGCTACAAAATAAATAAATAAACAATGAAAGAAGCTTCTAAGCTTAAACTACCTTTGTGGACAAAATCCTGAGCACAGCATTGACACAAGTTTCCGATTCAATACTGAGAAAGTGAGCTTTTGTATCATAGGTTTTTTGTTGGTTACAAAAGGGAACTTGTGGTGACTATTTTTTTTATTTTTTTTAATATCAAATGTTTGGCACCGTAGTCTTTCTCTTGAATCTTTATTAGAATTCCTTTTTTCCACTACAAATCTGGAAAACATAAAAGAGAAAGTAGAGTAAAGAAACAATCTTCTGTGGCCAATATTATAATTCCTGATTTGAAGGTTTTAGTGAACACTCTTTTCCTCTTGCCGTCACAAAGACTACTCATGCCAGCTCCAAGCTGAATGGAGGAATCCAAATGAAGGAAACATTACATTCCCACTCATCTTGCAGACAGCAGATTGGTATAACAGAGCGTGGTTTGGGGCTGACCACAAAAGAAACAGTTTTTTCAGCATGCACTGAGTCTGAACTTTATTCCTAGATAAAAGGACAGAGACTTATGCTCAGTGAATCAATATGATGTAAGCCACCAACTTGCATTTTCCAAGCTCTCCCTGAGTGAGAACATTGTGGAACTTTGAGAATAGGCTCTGCTTTGTATGAGTGGCAAGTTGGCAGCTGAGACATGAATATGAATTCTTTTCCAGCTTGCCCATTTGATAGACTCAATGCAGATTTCAGGTCATTGCTACTAAGTGTGATATTTCCAGCTGTAAGTCTGTGAAAATAAATGTGCATTTGGAAGACTTTTCCTTTGGTTTAGTTCACATTATGTCTTTTAAAAACTAAATACGGAAAAATATATTAAAATACAACATTACGGGCCATTTTCATGAGCCACCTTTGCCCTGTTGTATTTTGATTTCTAACAACGTGAAGCCTGGTTAAAGTCTGTTTTAGACTAGTCCTAAATGTTTTGGATTTCATTCAAGATATGTGAGGTGGATGAGTTTCCAAGAAATGCAGTGAGAATCCTGTTGTTTTTACTTTATTTAAGAACCTAAGAACTGTCATAATGGGTCAAATTAACCTGTCTTGTCTCTGATGGTGGTCAGTATTGGGGAGCTCAGGGGACTGTACAAAAAATTAGAGTATATATCAAGTAATTTATTCCTTGGGGTTCACTCCTTGCTTCCACCAGCCAGACATTACATCCCCTGAGAAAGTTGGGTAATAGCCATCAATTGTCCTATGTGCCGTGAAGTTATTGTATCCTTTCTGAATGTAGATCTGCTATTAGCTTTCTTTCACTATATTTCATCCTGTATTTGGTCCCTCAGTACCAAAAGAAACTTCTTTTTTTAAAATGATCTATCATGTTTAGGTTAATCAAGGACTCAGCAGGCTAGAGAACACTGGAGAAACCAAACCAGTATATCACCAGTAGAACTCTCTTCTTCCACTGGAGCTTCATCCTGTTATGTGCTGCTGATCACTCTAGCCCTGGTACAAAAAAAACCCCTCTTAAACCTGTGTGGGTAGTAATATTACGAAGTTGCTTCTATATCACGATTTCAATAGAATTACTAACATGCTTAAAGGTGAGTGAGAGATTAAATGTTGTGTAGGACTAATGGCTTCTCCTTTGGTTGGTGGAAAAATAACAGTGAATTTGTTGCAACAATTTATTTATGTTATATCAGCTGCCTTGGAAATCAGAGATGAACCTATAGTTTATCCCTATCTGTCTTGAACCGTACCCAAACTTTAGTGAAATCAAGATATGTATCCAGATTTTGCAGCTATTGGTTTTGGTCTGTACGTGCTAGAAAGTAAAGAGTTTGGCTAATCAGAAGCAAAAGACTTTCCCTTCATTTGATGATGGAGCACATTCAGAGGTAAGCCTGACCTTGCAATAATTTAAAAATGTTCTTAAGAGTTATGAGCCAGTTCTACACCAGTAAAATAAACATGAGCCATTCATTTTGAAGGTGCAAGATGTCTGAAGATGCAACCCCTCCTCTGCTCGCTTGATTAGCTCCTTTCCCCCTTTGCATCAAGCGTAAGCTCTTTGTCCTTATTTTCAAGGCTCTTCATGGCCTTGCTTCTCCCTATCTTTCTACCCCCACTCTCTGCTACATTCCCTCCTGGGAACTTCCTCACCCACCCCAATCTCCTGTTCCCTAAACCAGCTTGGCTCCCTCTTCTCTTCTACTGCACCTATGCCCGGAACTCCCTTCCTGAACACACATGCTTTGCTTCCTTCCTCCCAACCTTCAAATTTCTCATGAAAACCTACCTCTTCCATCAGACTTGTGCTCCTCTCACCCCATAGTTTCCTCTTTCCTTGTTTATAGTTCTCATTATAGCATCTCAACTGTCAAGATTGCCTTCCTCCTCTGTAAGTAAGCTAAGCACATGCACATGCAACTTTCAGTGCCATGAATGTATCCCTCCCTATGTGTCTTTTCTATAGCCATTCTAGAGTGCAAGCCCCTAAGGGCAAGGACCTGAGCTGTCTCTAATTACAATGCTTCAGCACCTGGTACTTTACAAATGGTAGTAATAATAATAATAATAATAATAAATCTGGCCATTAGGTTTTCAAAAATCATAAGGGGATCTTTTGGCTTGTTTAGAAAGGACTGGTATATTCTTATGTAGATGCCATCTATCTTTCAACATGGTGCTGCTAGCAATCTATCTTTTGCCAGCACAGGTGGTTGTTGAAAATGTCTGTGTCACTTTGAGTATTTAAAGTGCTTTGCAATCCTTACCTACTTCATCCTCACAGCAACCGTGTGATTAGTATTCCAATTTTATACATGGGGAGCTGAGGCTGAAATATAGCAACTCATCCAGTGCCGCCCATTGTGTTCATGGCTCAGATGGGATTTGAACCCTAGCCTCCCAGGGCCTTATTCATGAGGCTATATCTGATATATATGTGGAGAATGCCAGTTAATATTTCTTGGAGCTATACAGACACATCAAAAGAATAAGCCTCCCCTTCCCTCTAACAAATCTTTCTGTAACTTCTCTGATGGGGTTGCTGAATGAAGGCCAATTTTGAAGCTACTCTTTGAACTTTAGCATCAGCCTGGGTTATGTAAATACAAACAGCTTTATTTTTGTTTCTGTATTTCTTCACCAGCATGAGCCTGGCTGCCAAATGCAAACTGTTGGGTGGGTATAATATAAAGCTGAGATATTTCCAAATGAGACTGGAATATGTTTGCAAAAATAGAGTGATGAATAATAATCAGAGCAAAATATTTCCAAGCAAATTGAGCAAATGTCACGCGAAAGCCATAAATGAAGAGTGTGTAAGTTGTTAATTTAAGGGTAACTTTTTCACACATTGACACTTAATTTAATTTTAGTTTGCTAGAGGAAGTGATGCATGAATTATTGATGCATGTAAATCAAATGTAAATCCACAAACGTGGCTTAAAGTTGTAGCAATTCGCCTAAGGTATGAGCTAATGTTTTGCAGAACTCTCTTCAAAGGAGAAAATTTTCTTGTTAAATGAACTAAAGTTGAACCATTTTGAAGACAATGAGCACAGCACATCAAGCATGTCAAAAAGGCTGAGCATTACCACCAATGCAGATTCCAAATGGTTTTACATTAGAACTTCTCATAGCTGGACATGTAATTGTCTAGACTAGAGAGTTGTCCAGTTATACCCTTCATATGGAGAGTAGTGCTGAAACTTGGGGTATTTTCAAACATGACACTACCATGGGTGGCTACGCTTACCCTGGTGTGGCCACCCACATCTGCTCCCATCCACCAGATGTTTGCTGCGGGCAGTCCCCAGACTGTGGCAGGGTAACTCCGGATTGTACGCTGGGTTCCCTGCTAGCACACATTCCAGAATTAGCCCTGTCACGGTCCGGGGAAGGCAACCCTGGACCATAGTAGAGCTGTTAACAGGAGACCCCACTATCACTTATGAATATTGGGGTGTTGGTGCCCCAATACCCACCTGACTCTTAAATTTAGGGGAATTATCCGAATTGGTTGGGCTAGGGGTCCCCGCGTGTCTCCCGGATCAGTCTGAGGTCAGATGCGCGCTACAGTCAGGTTATGTACCCTCCCCAAAATAATAGTAAAAGGGAAAATAGGGAAACAAAATGCTTAATAAAAAGGAATATTTATTTAACAGGAATGGGAGGTATAAAAAAACAACAACCACACAATTGGCTAACACAGTTTCCGGTCTGGTTGGCGGTTTTCAGAGGGAAACACAAGCTGCGGCTGGGAAAATGAAAGTAATATGGGAAGTGAGAGCGAGAGAGAGAGAGAGAGAGAGAGAGAGAGAGAAGGCTAAAAGTGAAAGGAGATTGAAGAAGGGGAACCAGGACCAGTGGCTACCTCTCTTTGCCTGTTGCAGAGGGGACAGGCAACCCCATGGATCCAGAGAAATTCGGGGATGCAGGGGAGGGACAGACCAAAGACTGGGAGACCCCTTAAGATCCAGACATGCATGGAGAGACCTGCACGGGTTTGCTTCCAAAGTTTTCTCAGTTTCAGAGGGGGAGTCAAGAGTAGTTATAAGTTTTGGGACAAAAGATTTGAGATCAGCTTAAGTATACTACAATAGGTGAGATGGGAAGATGTGAGAGATTTCCTGGGTGGGTTTAGGTCTGAGAAAAGGAACATGCACACAGGGGCGGAGGGGCCAAGAATGCCAATAGATGCGATGGGAAAGAGGTGCCAGTGTGTCTAGTTACACAAAAGGGAAGAGCCAAAGGGTAAACAAACTGCGTCCGCGGAGACAAAGGACACATCAGGGCATAAACTGGGGGAGATTTCTAATCAGTCTGGGGACAAGAATCATGAGGAGAGTCTGATGCTGGCGGGCAATTCCCACTGATCAGGTGTGGGGGTGCTAACTTGTGTGGGGAAAACATTGGGTGCTTTTAATTGTCCATGCCTTTGGAGTCTTTGCTAATCTAGATTCCATTCACCAGTGATTTCTTTAAACAGGAAGGAGGCTTTATTTTAACTGCCCCAATATTTACTCAGAGCCTCCTCCATCACCTTTTCCAAGGACGGGCTGGTTTTTGCATGAAAGAACCTTTCCCTTAGTCTACCTTGTTGCTCAACCATGGATTTGATCAGGCTTTTCCGATGTCCGATGACTCATGTCCCTCATGTCCTTTCCGACCATCAGGGCAGGCAATCATTTCCGATTTCCACTCTACCTAACTCCAGCCGGTAGCCAGAACTTTTCTGGGCGGCCGTGACAGCCTCATAGGCCGCTGCACCCACCCATCAGGGAGGGGGCTGGGTCATGCTGAAAAGCATGGGAGGAGGTGCCATGCAGATCATATCACCACATTCCCCCACCCTGTCCCTGCCCCCTCCCCAGCCCCAGCCACCAGCATGTTTGTTTGGTGGCAGGGCGGGCAAGATACTTCCCGTGGTGAGGGTCAAAATGTGGAGATGCTCAGCACCATCACGTGTAAAAATACTCTTGGTATTTGAAATTACTTGGTTTTTACCTTTGCCCCACCTCTTGAACCCACCCTCTTTCCATGTATTATGATGTTATGGCACTTAAAAAAGGAGCAGAAATTCAGAAGGAGCTCCATTTCAGAAAGGAGTAGAGAAGTCCCTTTGCTCCTGCCCATTGCATGTGGTCCTTCCCCACCCTCCCAACCTGGAGTGCTCAGAAGGACTAGAGTCAGGCAGACCCAGGGGTGGGGAGGTATGCGATGCGACCTGTTGGTACCCAGTGCTCATGAGTAGATTTGTCAGTTCGTCTTCATTCTGTATCACTCTTATGACAGAACATTTGCCTAATGGTGATTTCAGACGTTACGGGTGCCCAATTCACCACAGTGGATTCCCAGTGGTGGCGAGCCGGCTAATCACCCCCATGGGCAAGAAAGGCCCCAAACACATGTGATGGGACTGGGACCACAGCAGGGAATCGGACTGGCAGACCATGAGCTGGGACAGTGCAACAGATGTTACACCAATTCCCGGTCATGGTCAAAACACCCAGAAGGCACTGGGGAGGGGTGGGATGCAGACATGGCCGGCTGAGGGCAAAGGAAGCCAAATGGGCCAAAATGGAATGCCCAAACAAGGGAAATGGGAAGGGGAGGGGAAGAGGGAGTAGAGCCACCAGGGCAGTGCACACAACAGGTACGGGGAAAATGAGGTCACAGCGGAACACACAGCACACACACGCGCCTGGGCGCACACACACATGCACGGGAAAGGAAGGGAAGGGGGCACACAGCAGGACAGACAACACACATGGCACAATGGGCAAAGGGGGGGAAGAGAGGGGGTCAGGGACAGGGAGAATGGGGGGAACAGGCCCAGGGGCCAGGGCAGGACAGGGGGAATGGCAAACAGAACCCCAACAACATCACAGCCTGCACGGGCACCCCCACAGCAAGACAGGCATTCCCAGAATGTGGGGACCCCCAGGGGCACAGCACAGTCACAGGGGAGACCACACGGACCGAGGAGAGGACCGGGAATGGTTCAGGAGGCAGACAGGGATCACACGCACTGGCGAGGGTGTGATGGATGGAAAGGAGCCAAGACAGAGATGAGGAGCAGGGCAGCTGGTCCAGAAACACACACACACCCAGGAGGATGCCCGGAGGTCCAGTATGGGGGCCCTGGAATCCCACAGTCACACAGGCACCTGGGGTGGTGGTCCCGAGCACAGGAGGGATCGAGGCTGGAGCATGGAGGACAGCTATACCCGGGGCGCTGGGAGCCGGCACACAGTTCAGGACTCAGCCACAGGAGAAGGCAGCCACGGAGGGGAACACCTGTTGCAGAGGCAGACGGGGGGACCAGCGGAGGGGGCCCAGAGCCACAGTCAGGGTCAGTGGAACCCCAGGAACCAGCCAGTGCAGCAGCAAGCCAGGAACATCAGGGAGAGAAGGGGCAGTGACTCACAGCACCAAGGGGGAGATGGGAGCACTCACCGGGACCAGTATCCAGGGCTTGGAAGGCACAGGGGGGCCTCACAGCCAGCTTCAGGGGGCCATGAAGGGGCCCGGGGCTGGGTAGCCCACCAGGTGCATGAAGTGGGGCCACTGAAGCATTCCCCAATGGAAGCCCAGCTCAGACATGTGGTGGGTGAACAGGTAGTAAGCCTCAAAGGGATCCTGAGAGGACAGCCCCACCTGCACATTGGATCGGGACCACACACCAGCCAGCGCTGCCACCTCCACTTCAGAGGGCTCCAACAAGCCATAGTCATCAGGTGGGGGCCAGGCTGCACACAGAGAGGCCCGCTGACCACCCCACATGTGAGCACCTGATCTCCGGGTTGCGCCCATTGGGAAAGGGACACAGGCCCAGCGTCTCTGCATACAGCTGACAATTGCGGGTGCTCACCACATGGCCATAATACTGCAAGCCCAAGCTAGGCACCTGTGAGGCTGTCCGGGAAGCTCAGGAGCAATTGCACAGCCAGGGAATGCCAAAGGTCACACAGGGCCATGGTCTCGCGGAAGGTCCAGCTAGGGTGCTGGGGCTCGTGAGCCCCAGGGAAGCATGGCCAGCCATGGTCCAGCAAGTGCCTCATACTAACTGAAAGGAAAGGGGGGGCCACAATCCCTGGAGGGATGGGAGGGGAATCAGGGGAGCTCCAAGGTCAAGCGATAAGCCACAGGCCACAACATTGCATGGCTATAGAACGAGGTGTGGGGTGCGGACCCAGGCCAGCTGCAAGAACAGAGCACACAGACAGGACAGCCTACATACTAATCAGGGCGCCCAGGACAGCAGGCAGCCGACACCAAGAGATGGGAGGTGATGACAGCAGGAATGCAGCTGCTGCCCACACACCCAGGCGCAGGCTGGACCAATTGCCTGGCCCCCTGTAGGGCATGCCGGTGCACGCATTGGGCTTCCTGTGGCCTCCCTGCCCCATTCGCCCTGCAGGATCCAGGCCTGCCGGCATGGGGGGCACCCAGGGCGACCCATGGTCCTGAGCGCGGGTAGCAGGGTGCGACCGGGGGATGGGGCACCACAGGTCCCATTCTATAACAGGTGCAGCTCCCACCCTCCCGGGGTGCCATGCACACTGACCTCCTATGTATCCAGACCGCAGAGGTGCACCTGGGCACCTGTCTGCAGTTGTGCATGGCCAGGAGCGCTGCCAGAGCCCGGAGAGCCCACCATGGTGCAGGCGCTCCCTGGCCCTCCTCAGGGCCCAGCAATTGTCTGGGGAGGGCCACCAGGCCCTCCTCCATAGTCGGGGGTGGGCTGCAGCGCTCCGCAAGGTGGCCGGCCAGCTCCAGTGGCGGAGGGAGACCATGGGCATGCAGTCCTGCTCGTTATGCCCATTGACCGCCGGGTATGGGTCACCGAGCAGGCACAGGGGTGGTGGAACAGGGCACTGGCCCAATGGGATGAGGCTGTCTGGAAAGCGCACTTTCGGATGGACAAGCACATCCTCCTGCGACTCTCCAGACTCTCCTGTTAAAGCCCTGGCTGGAGAGATGGGACACCCCCATGCGGGCCCCCATTCCCATGGTCCAGCGGGTGTCCATCGGGGTCTGGGCCCTTGCAACACCCAACTCCTGCTGCTCTGTCACGCAGCACTTTGGCGTTGGGGTGAGCACTATCGCTGGGATCCTGCGAGAGGTTTGCGAGGTGGAGGAGGGCGTTCTCCTGGACCGAGTGATCCAGCTGGTGGACCAGGAGGCCGTGATGGCCGGCTTCATGACTGGGGGATTCCCAAACTTCATGGGCACCGTGGACAGCACCCACATTGAGATCCTCCGCCCATCCTCTGGGGAGGCCTCAGAATATGTCAACCGACACCGTTACCACTCCCTGCAGCTGCAGGCAGTTGTAGATCACCAGGGGTGGTTCATAGACATTTTCATGGGCCACTCTGGGCACAGCCACGATGCCCGGATCATGACCATCTCTCCCTTCTATGCCCGGATGTACCGCGGGGACTTCGTGGACATGGGGATGACCCAGATCAAGGGGGTGCTGATGCCCCCCTGCATCCTGGGGGACCCAGCCTATCCACTTACCTGCTGGCTGAAGAAGGTGTACCCGGTCACCAGGAACCCAGCGGAGGCGGTCTACAATACCCGCCTGTGCAGTAGTAGGACCATGGTCGAGAGGGCCTTCGGGGCCCTCAAGCAGCACTGGAGGAGTGTGCTGTGTGCTGCACAGCGTGTGCGAGACCGATGGGGCTGCCCTCAACTACCCCATGCCCCGGTGCCCTCCTGGCCCAGTGCCCCTCTACGTGAACGCTGAGAACCCACGGGAGTACCAGTACACAAAGCACATCCGAGCGGCCCTGGCCAGGCAGATCAGTCAGGAGGCCAAGACGTGAAGGCCCACTCCCCCATCTCCACCACCCCGGGTCCCCCATCAGCACCCTGGGTGCGCCTTTTGACACCCACCTGCCCCAGCCCTGGGCCCATGAACAAAACCATGGAGGCAACTGTGGTGCCCGTATATTTATTGGTACCACCACCTACAGGTGCCCCCCACCACAACCACCACCGCCCACCCCCTTGTGCTGTGTCCCCCCCTCAGACCACTCTCCCCCTTCCTCCCTGTCCCCCACATCTCCAGGGCCTCCCCCTTGGCTGCCCTGTGGGTGCCGTGGAGCTCTGGGAGCTCTCCTCCCCCCCACTGTCCGTATCCTCAACAGTGTCCTGGGAGGCCTCGGTGTCCTGAGGGTCAGGTGGTGGTGTGAAGGTGGGCAGACACAGGGCCGGAGGGGGCCCCCGGGGTGGCTTCTCCCTCCGGAGGACTACAGGCACCGGGAGGCAGATGCGTGGCCCCAACAGGCATGCTGGCGGCTGGGGTGGTGGTGGAGGCAGTGGGGGTGCCGAGGAGCCCGGGATTGGGGCCGGGGCAGGCAGGTTTCCCAGTGGGGCGTCTGCCATCATGTACGTGCTCATAGTCCCTGCATGCAGTAGCAGTGATCTGCCGATGTCATGGGAGCGGTCCATCTTGTCCGAATGCTCCCTCACCATCCTGTCGATGGCCTGTTCCAGCTGCCCAAATGCCTCCACCTGCCTGCTGTGCTCCTGGTACTCCCGCCTCTGTTCCATGTGCATCTAAGTGTGCAGCCTCCGGTCGCTTGCTTCCGCTTGTTGGATGTCCCTTTCTGTGGCTGCCTCCATCCTATCGATGGCCGTGATCATCCGCTCACCCTGTTCGGTGGTTGAGCGGACTATATCCTCTGCCTTCTCCTCCCTCCAGAGCCACACCCGTGCCCGGTGCTCCCTCATCCATTGCGCTGGGGGCACGGCGCAGGCTTGCTGGGGCCCATCGGGTCGCCCTGGTAGGGGTTGGTTAGACAACCCAGCCGCCCACCTCCTATCCCATGGCATGGCTGGGGGGTTGTGGGGTCCCCCTTGGGTTGGTGGGTGGTTCCCTCCCCCGACGTTCCCCAGGGCCCTCCTCCCCAGCACTGTGTACTCCGGTTCCCCCGCCTGGCCTCCCCCAGCGCCCTTTCCCACCCCCACTTGCCAGTGTGCCTCACCTGGGACCTCTGGCTGCTCCCAGAGCTGCTATCCACCATCCTCCTCACCCGCATGTCACAGGTGCTGGGGTGTGCCGCGCCCTGTGGGGATATGGGAGGGGTTGGGTGGGGGTGGTCTGACCGTGTACCATGGAAGCCCACCGGGCACCCCCCCATGGTCTTGGGTGCCTGGGTTTGCTGTGGGAATCCCCATCCCTGGTGTGCCCCCTCCCCCCCTCAGCCTGTCCCCCCCAGTTCTTGTCCCAACCCACCTGCTTGCTTACCCTCAATGTCTGTCTCGGAGCCCTCCGAGGTTGGTCCCTCTGTATTACTGGGGTCCCTCGTGTCCACTGGCTGAGGGTAACCATTGTGCTGGCCTCGGATTCTCCTGGTATGGACAGGGGATGAGGACTCTTGGGGCTGGTGCGTGAGGGTGGCCTGCTGGTCCCCGAGGTCCCATGGTGTTCCTTTTGGGAGGTGGGGCCCCTGGAGACAATGCCTTCTAGTGGGGTGGCGAGGGGAGGGGGTACCTCGGCCCATTCCCTGCCCTGGACCACGGTGTTCCCCACAAGGCGTGGGGCAACAATGGATCCCTTCATGTGGAGGATGCGGTTCAGGACGTCGTAGTAGGGGGCGGTCTGGGCTCCATGCTCAGACTGCCGGTTGTTGTCTTGTATGACCTTCTTTGCCCTCTTGAGCTCCTTGACCTTCGATCGGCACTGGGCCACTGTCCTGTGGTGCCCTGCTGCCTCCATGTCCCACACAATCTCCTGTTAGACGTACTCATTCTGCTGGTTGATAGCTAGCTCCAGCTGGTGCTCCAGGGTCCCCCAGATCCTGATAAAGTCCTGGGTTTCCCTGTTCCCCCATTGCCCCCCTCGGTGGTATGGCCATCTCCCCCATGAGCCCTGCTGGTCCTGGTCCACCCCCTCCTGGTCCTCCTGCTCCTCCTCTGCATGCCCTCCGGCCTTCTCCTCTGGGAGCTCAGGCTCCCGGACCTGTTTCCGTGTCTGTGGGTTGACGGGGGGGGGGGTTGGTTTCCGGGTTGCCTCTTCCCCGCATCCCTCCCCCTTTCCTCCTGCCTGCCGGCCCGCCCGGCACTCTTGGTGCTCCTGTGCCTCCGTCCCACCCCCCTTGGCTCCCCTTACCCATTTCCAGGGTGTCTCGTCCCCGGGGTCGGTTGCAGGCACTGGGGCCACCTGCCCCGGCTGCAGCTGCTGCTGTCCCTCCACCACCTCCATTTGCAGCATGACCACCTCCTCCACCTGCGCCTCCTACTCCTCCTCCACCTCCTCCCTTGCTATCTCATCCTCCAGTCTCCTCTCCCTTCCACCTCGCTCCATCCCGCCACATTCGCCTGCTGCTTGGTGCTCTTTAAATCACGCTCCACTGCCTGTGTTGTTGCTGGTTGCCTGGCAGTGATGCTGCATGCTTTGTCCCCGGCTGGGAATCATTTCCCATGATTCTGGCTGGTGGTCGCTGTTCAGATGTTACTTTTTTTTGTTTCCTATTGGGAATCACTTTGACCATGCTTTTGGAGAAAGGGTATTTTCAGATGTTACGAGATCACGCTTAACCACAGACAATTCCCTGTGGTGGGGAATGGTCCATAACTTCTGTTTGATCCCTCCCAGATGTTCACCACAGTGAACCACCGGCGGGGATTAAAATAACCACGATTTCGAGGATGGTCTGGGGACCATCTCCGAAAGCATAGTCAAAGTGATTCCCGCCGGGGGTGAACACCTGGCGGGAATCACTTTGTGCCCCCAACAGATGTGACATTACAACGCTCAACCACGGCATAATTCACTGTGGTTGAGCATGGTAACATCTCATCTGGCCCCTGACCACCGCCCGGAATCAGCATCCATGCTCGCCGCCAATTCCGGGCCATGTCAATACCTTGGAGGGCAGGAGGCCGCTGCAGCTGCATTGGCCATGGTGCCTGCCCATCTCCCAGAGGGCGGGAAGCCTCAGAAGCATGGGGCGGGGCTGTGGGGCCACATGTTGCACCGCGCAGCCCTGCCTCCTCCATGATTCACCGGCGGAATCTGACGGCTCGTCTGTTGACGGGTCGGTCTGATTCTTCCGCGGAATCATTTGGGTGATTCAGTGATGGGGCCNACCACCGCCCGGAATCAGCATCCATGCTCGCCGCCAATTCCGGGCCATGTCAATACCTTGGAGGGCAGGAGGCCGCTGCAGCTGCATTGGCCATGGGGTCCGCGCATCCCCAAGTGGCCGGGGAGCCGCAGAGGCGTGGGGCGGGGCTGTGGGGCCACATGTTGCACCGCGCAGCCCTGCCCCCTCCATGATTCACCGGCGGAATCTGACGGCTCGTCTGTTGACGGGTCGGTCTGATTCTTCCGCGGAATCATTTGGGTGATTCAGTGATGGGGCCAATAGGGCCCGCTTCACGTCTGAAATCACCCATGGTCCGGGCCGGAGCTCCAGAAGGGTAGTTGATTTTGACCCCTACTGGGGATTGACTGTGGTGAACATCTGGCGCCCACCAAATAGACGTTCAGGGCACTTTGGCACCACCACAGGATTGGCCATGGTTCACTGTGGTTAACTGTGATCTCGTAACATCTGAAATCACCCTAAGGGTATTTTCAGACGTGACGGGGCTCAGTTCTCCCTGTCACGGAAACACCCTACTGATTCCCCACCAGGGCCAACATGTAACAGCCAACAGACATGGTGACTGATCCCGGTGGGGAATCTGGGGGCGGCGGGGCTGCACGGTCCAACGTATGGCCACACAGCCCCGCCCCCCCATGCTCCCCAAGCAGCCCTCCCTCCCGGAGATGGGCAGGCACTGTGGCCAATACAGCCGCTGCACCCGCCCGCCCCTGGGAAATTGACCACTGCCCAGAATCGGCGTCAAGCACGGCCGCCAATTCCGTGCCGTGGTCAGCGGTCAGATGTGACGTTGACATGCTCAATCACTGGGAATTCCGTGTCACATCTGGCATGTCACATCTGGCAGGGAGCTTCCATCCCCCCCAACAGACATTACGGGATCACACTCACCATGTGGGGATTCACCATGGCTGAGCGTGATTTCGTAACGTCTGAAAATACCCATAGTCTCTGTCTTGTTTCTAGCTGCTGTAGTGGACACAGCAGGCTCAGTTTACTGTCTTATAATTCGCAAAGAAAAATCCACCACACTCCCCCCTCACCCTTTTAAAATGAATGGTCATTGGCACTCACCCTAATCAAGCAAAATATTCCAGGAGCCCTTTTATTTCCTGGCAGAGCCAAAGTTTAAGACTCTACAGTGACAAACCTCAGAAAGAAAATATGTGTTACTTTTATTTTTATTTTATTTGTAAAGCCAAGAACTTTGTGAAGTGACGATTGTTAATTTGAGAAGTTTGTTTTCTTCCTTAACATTTTTTGCAGCAGCAACGAATATAAATACACAATGCTTTGAGATTTTTTTTCCCCTTTCTTTTTTTCTTTTTTTGCAAGCTATTTTCTAGCAGTCAAACCTCGTGCACTCATAGATTTAAAAGGGGGCTGGCGAAACAAGGATCTAGTCAAATGAAAAGCATTAGAGAAGTGCACATGAGAGGTAAGAAAGATGAAAAACAAAAGATAGTGCATGAAAGAATGAAGAGATACCAGTGAGAGGTGAAATGTTGCGATACATGAGGTGTTTTTACACGAGTGCTGCTGAGCGGGGGAGGGGTGTTTCATGGTTGGTGTGGGGGATGGGTGTGGGGGTGCAGTGTGTGGTGAGGCAATTTACACAATGGCTATTTTCACACAAGACACTCTCCACCCACTACCCACCCACCCACTATACATGTTGAAGGGCTGTAGTGTTGCCCTATGGGTGCCCTGGAACATGTATAGTGGGTGGTAGCTGGGTGGGTAGTGGGTGGAGAGTGTCTTGTGTGAAAACACCCAATGATGCAACGTCCCTGTTCATGCAACACTCACCCATCCCTGCATGGGGCACTCCATGGTGCTGTGTGGGTCATGAGAGTGTTACACCCCCCGAGCACCAAATTTACATGAGCGCTCCCCCATGTGGATGGTGAGTGTCCATGAGTGGGGGAGTCTTGTATAAAAACACTCATCGAAAAACAGAGGGAAGTTAGAACCCAATTCTGATGGCAGAATGTTCAAGCTGGAGGCTTTTTTAAAACCAGAATTTTATTATGGAAAGTCAAGAAAACACCCCAAACTTTGTGAATGAGCTTACAGTTTATAGAAGACAAAACTGAAATAAAGTGTCTGGATGGTAAGGAAATATAAAACTCAATGCAGTATATCGTGGTGTATCACAGCTAAGAGACTCCCTAAATACCTGCGTTGTCAGCTGTATAAATCCTCTGTATGAATAAAGACCGAGAAGACATTACTCCCTAATGATAATATTTTCCCAACCCTTTGGTTCATCTATTTAGGGGTGTTATTCTAAGAGTAAATGCATGAATTGGAATGGCAATTCAAATGTTTACCTTTTTTGAGGGGTAGGGGATCCTGTGAAAATGAAACATTTGGGGACTGTAGATATTGCTCATAAATGTTTAAGCTGAGATGTAGACGCTCAGGATTTTTGTTTTACACTTCATTAGGCAATTATAAAAAAAAGGTCATTTTTCCTGGAAACCATGCATTTATTTTTCAGCTCAAACTGAAGCCCCAAGGAAGTAGCTCCATTGTTCATAGTTAGAAGGCAGAGAGGATTAAGTAATGACATTCTTATTAAAGGTTTGATGAATGAAATGCAATAATTAGTTTCTTTTGTTCTTACCTATGGGACACACAATTGTTAATCTATAACTTCCCATATAGTTTCATATGCATTTATCATTTTTCCAGCAAAACTGCTATGTAATGGCTAAAACTGAAATAATGCCTCCATGAAATCGAGCCAGCTTCTGCATTATTCTTTGACTAGCATATTGACCAACATTTTTTTTAAAAAAGTCTTCTTACTGAAAATGCCATTGAGGGAACATACTGCAAAACAAGATCTTTTGAATTATTGCAAATCTTCATGTGGTCATAAACATGTAACCAGTATTTTTAATTTCTTTTGAATGAAGATGTTATTCAAAAATCCTGATGTAACAGAACAGAGTATAAGGAAGAGACAGGTTATTTAGTGCAGTTGCAGAACCAGCTTTCAATTCATAATTACCTGACCATTGCCATGGGCCTTGGAATGCAGGGGCCTGATTCTCATTTGCCCCACTTTATCTCACTTGCACAGTGTAACATGGTCTTCTATTGAATTGGAAATATGGGTGATTTCAGACGTTACACCATCCCGATTCATCCCAGTGAATCCCCGGCGGGGGTGAATGAAATAACCACCCCGGTGGTCAAATAATGGCCCGAACAGACGTGCCGGCTGATCCCGGCGGGGAATCGAGTAGGGGGCAGGGCCGTGCGGTGCAACGTGCAGCCGCACAGCCCCACCCCCACGCTTCCCTGCCGTCTGCCCTCTGGGGAGACAGGTGGGTTCCGCAGCCAATGCAGCCACAGCGCCGAGCCACTTTGACCACGGCCTGGAATCCCGCTGGGGATTCCGGGCCGTGATCGCTGGCCAGATGCTACTTTTTATTGCTTCCCGCCGGGAATCACTTTGACCATGCTTTCAGAGCTCGGCCCGCGGGGAGCCCAGGAAGCATGGTTGAAATTGACCCCATGTGGGAATCGGCCGTGGTGAACATCTGGCGGCTGCCAAACAGACGTTCAGGGCACTTTGGCCCTGCAGCGAAATTGACTGTGGTTCACTGTGGTTGACTGTGATCTCGTAACGTCTGAAAATACCCTATGTTAAACTTTATTCTAAGTCCAATTTACACTTCCCTGGGGTGGAATGGAAAGACAAGAATGTAGGAACAGGTGTTCAACTCTGTTGAATGGAAGCTGAGGACACTCAGCATCACCCAGGATTGGGCCTGAGTGTGATAAAATCTCATTTTTTACACTATGAGAGAAGTTATCAAACTATTTCCTCCAGAGTGTCTGGATTAAATGGTTTGACAATTGAAACCTAAATTATTTTTAGATTTTAATTTGCCATTTGAAAAGCCTTTGCATATAGGAATAATTATAGTGGGAAACACATCCCCCACAAACGCTAGAGAAATGGGGCTACAGCTTATGTGATTCAGCATCACCAACAAATTATTACTCAAAGTTACTCCCATGCCTTTGTATATATTTATTTGCAGGCAAAAAGTAGAGCTGAACCGAGTAGTAAGTTTATTATCCATGGTTAATATCTGCCATTCTGGATAGTTTTGTGGTTATCCAGCAGTTAACCAATTACTGAGACAGCTAACCAACAAATGAAATTACCAGATAATACCACAACAATAACTTAGTTTACTGTGTTACCATATGACTAGGACTGAAACAAGCAGTTAAATGTCAGGATCTGGCATGGCATCAGCAGAACTTAAATCCAGGCTTGATCCCCTTGTCCACAGAGGATGGTGTCTATGAGGAGCAAGCGATACAGTCAAGACCTTCCCCTTCAGGACCCGGGGTGCTCCCATGATTGGTCCCAGAATTCTGATACAGTATTGACTCAGGGATCCTATCAAGACTTCCGGGTCAGAGGCCAGCCCCAATTCTGATCTTCAGACTGGGATAGTTTCACATCTTATCAGGATGTGCCCTTCCATGCCTCACCTCACTCTTGCTTCTCCACACCATGCCTTGCCCTCACCTTGTGCCTGCCTTTCTCCACTCTACACTTTGTCCTCACCTCTCCATGCCTCGCCTCATTCTGCTCCTGCCACTCTCCAAGTCCTGCCTCTCCATGCCTTGCTTCTCTCTTGGACAATCATCTTGGTATAGACCCCAGCTCTGGACTTGACCACACTCTCAGAATCAACCCTTAAACTCGACTTGAAATGGAAGACTGGGGCTAGACCCCCTCCCAGCACTGGCCCACTGTCACCGGGACTCCAGGGCTGGAGTCCTGACACTAAGTTGTTGTGAACATTTTTTCCATATTGGGAACCGGGATATATTTCCCAGCCACTTCCCTAGACCAATGTGATTTCTTGATTCTTGCAATACCACAAAATACTGTCCCAATTTACTGAATTTTTGCTTACTGTTTACACTGTGTACCATTCATTTACGACTTACAGCATTGCTGAGGGTACCTGTTTACTTCCAGGTTTGTTGTTTCCATGTTTCTAAGCCAATCACTGTGCAAATAGCCTCCCTTTAACTTCCCCCAGTGCCACTTAACCTCCACTGCAGTGCCTCCAATCAGAATTGTTGTTCTGTGTTGTTCCCTTTGCTTTGACCAATCTGCAACTGGATTGCAGATCAGTAAAAGAATGTTTGTACCGGCAGCCAATGAATGATAAGGAAGCACAAGGGAAAATGGAGTGCAAGAAATGCAGTATTGTGTCAGTATTACTTCTCAGGATTTGAAATGGATGGCAAAGTGGTAAACTGGATTCTGGTAAGCAGAAAGTTGGTAAATTGAGAAACAAAATTTCAGTCGCGACATTACCGAGTACTAAGGGCTTCTTAATTTGACCAAGATGGTATCAGGAACCAGGATTTTGATGAGATTTCCCATTTTGGTGAAATCTTGTTTCAGTCCTACATGTTACCATATTACCATGTCACTGTATAACCAAATGTTATAGTTACTAGTCTGAAACCAAGTCTGGAGTAGGAAGAAGAGTAAACAGGAAAGGAGTTATGAGCAAATGGTAAATGAAAACATGGCAAATGGTCAAACACCAATACAGTAAACTGAAATACTGTAAGGGAGAAAAGGGGGAGGGTAACACAGGGAGAGATGAGGATAAATTCATGAACATAGGCAACTCGGCCGGGGGGGGGAGGCACTGAAGTCCCTAAGAGTAAGGATGGGAATATTGCCATGAGAAAGGAAGAAGGTAAGCCAGGTACTGAAGCCAGGGAGAAAAAAGGAGAGGGAGCCTGGGGGCAGTAGAAGACAACAACACAGAGGTGGAAGGAGGAGACGGAGTAGAGGCAAACACAGTGGGCCTCAAAGGAGAAGAAAGAGTGAGAAAGTGTTAAGGGATTAGAATTGGCAAGATGTGGCAAGGAGCAAACCAACACCACTGCTGCGACCTTCAGAGTGAGTGGGTGAAGAAGAGGCTGTCAAGCATCAGAAGTAGCCGAGTGGCAGGGTGGAATCCAGGTGCTTTCTGTAAGGGCAAAGAGCTAGAGGGAGCGATAGAGGAAGAGATCATGGCTAAACAGTGCTAACCTGAGGGAAGAGCAGCTAGCAATTCCAGAGAGTGCAAGAGAAGGGCAGCCAAGATGGGGGGAGACGGGGGATGGGCATAAGGTTTGGGGAGAGGGTGCAGTGATGGGAGTGAGGAATGGAATTGGGGGTTAAGACATGGAGAGATGGAGGTGTGGGTTGATAGGAAGGAGGAGTGATGCTCCAAGGGTGGAGTTGGGAGAGAAAGAGATGGGTAAGGAGGAGAAGAGGAGGGAAGAAAGGTACATGGAACCAGGCTAGACACCTACTGCAGGTGTGGAGCAATGGAGGATAGCAGCTGACAAGTTGCAGAGTTGCATTGATTGGTTCAGCAGCAACAGTCACAGGAACAGAAAGCACATGAAACAGCCCCAATTGGCTCCAAAACGGCAGCAAAAAGGCAAACACCCTTTTCCATTGCCCTTTGGCCTTCAGACACCGCTCTGTGGTCACCGCCCACAGGTCAGAGCCCTAGACTGAAATAACAACCTGGAAGATAAAATGCAGAAGATTCCCATCTGTGTAACCAGTGCAGCTCCTGCCAGCAAGGTTTCAATAGCCTTCTCCACAGGTGGGAAGGGGAGACAGAACAGGACCCTTCCTCCAAAGATAAGCCAAACAAACACCCCTGACAGGACAGAGCTCTAGACTGAAGTAACTACCTGGAAGACATTATACCAGTAACACAGTTAACCATCTAATCTGCCAAACAGTAAGCAGATAAATACCACTTAGTATCCAGTCGTTGCTGGATACCACAGATCTGGAATCTGAATAGCAGCAGATAACCATCAGCGCTAGTTCAAAATTTCATGGATAAAGTTCCCTAATATTGGAGGGATTTTATAACAAAGGGGTCAGAAAGGTGTAAGGAGGAGTCGATGCCTATGGAGAAAAAATAAAAGAAGAGAACAAAGGGTGTTAACAAATGCCCACTTTGACTGGCAGGCTACTGTCACATTCGTTTTTGTGCTACCAGATGTTGCCCAGGCTGGGATTGCTTCTGGGCGTGTTAGTGGTGAGCTGGGGCTGTGAACCCAGAGATTTCAAGGGTCATAGTCTGGGCTACCATCTGCCCAATCAGACCAGAGCAGACTACAGCGGATCATAACATTTGTTATGGCCCACCATGGCTTGAACCAGATCGAGTCTGTCATAGCCAGCCACCATGACGGATGTCATTGGCCACCATGGCTGCCCATCATGATGGGGGGTAGGGGGTGGGCTCAGTGCGGGGGTGGGGATAACCAGCCACACATTCATGCAGCTCTCCAGTGACCCGGCCATGTGAATATTTGTTCTGCAGCAGGCCCTGACCCTGGCCATGTTCAACACAGCTTTCCCTTCCAATTCTGCCCAGGCCGGGTGGCTGCAGCGGTGCTATCACTTCTGTGTCACCCATAGTGTATGCTCATGGCTAGGCTGTGTCATATTCCAATTTTCTAGTGCTCTGGCTAAAGCATTTTGACTGACCCCAAAATCTTACTGTTAAGAAACAAGCAGTATTGTACAATGCTACAAAAACTTGCTGGTATTGATAGTGTTTAGTAGTTCTTTGCATAACTTTGTATTTATAATGCTGAAGAAAATAACACGTTCTGTATTCATGAATATTATTCACATTTTGGGATATTACTCCAAATATTTGAATGGAAGTTTGCACCAAAGTGAATATTTGTATATTTGTTACACTCCTCTTTTCCCAGGATTGTTGGATATTCACTTATTCAGCCAAATATGAGACTGATTACCAAATATTTAAATAAAATGACCAAAACCCTCCCCAACAAATCTGGAAAAAACAAATGATAAACTTGAAACAAATATCCAAATAAAACAGGCACGAATAGTTTTCATACCGTACCCTGTTTTGGCCCAAACTGAAGCAGGCAGATTTTAACAAACATAGTATTTGTAGCAAATATTTATTCAGCTGTAAGCTAAGTTACTGTACATTATTCTGTTTTCATCCCTGCTAGGGTAGGGCCTGTTAGAGAGCCAGTATAGGTTGGTGAATAAAGTGTTGCATTTGGTCCTGAAAGATCAATGTTTGAATCTTGTCGTTCCCAGGAACTCACAAGATGGCCTTCAGAAAGTCAATGGTCACAATCCTATAGCCTGCGGATCCCTGTGAACATGCATGTGATTTGAGTGTTGCACAAGGTGCCGCTAAAGCGGATGTGCACGGGTCCCATGCAGCTGTGTGTGCACGAGGCTCCACGTGGGATCCGCAGGATATAGGATAGAGGTCACTATCTCTCTTGCCCAGTTCCCCATCTGTAATAATGATCTCCCTAAAAGTTTTTGCAAGGGTGAACTAAGAAAGATTGTAAAGCATTTTGAACACTAAAAGCAAGATACAAGTAATAAATAATAATTTGGCATCTGAGATGACCCAAGTTTATGAATGAACCGCTTCACTTCAGTCTTTTCTTGTGTCAGTTGAGAGGTGTAATGATTATTTTCCATTTGAAAAAAACAAACAAAAAACTTTCTTTTGGAAAACGAGTTTTTCCTCAAAGTAGAGATCTTGGAGGAGGGGGAATCCTCCCCTGGAAATGTTTGTATTTAACTTAAGTAAATCAAACCCAATTTTTTCAGTTGAAATTAAGGAAAAATCTGTTATTAAATTTCAGGTTTTGCAAATTTCATTTTTCATGTTTGTTTTTTGTCAAAATATTTACTAAGGAAAACTTTAAAAAAAATTTTTTTTTAAAAATCAACATTTTTCAGGGGGGAAATGACTTTTGTTTGTTTCCAGCTGTACTTATTTGTTCTGGGATAAGAATATTTCTGGTGACTAAACTGAAGAAAATATGACCTTGTTTGTATACATATTCATTTAGAAGCAAGAGATGCTTTCATGTGTAATGGAGAGAATAATACAGACCATCCCTTGCATTAACATAAGGCGATCCTGCTGTCTTCAAAGAGCACATGTTGCAGCACCTACCCTCTTCCTTTCCCCCTCAGATTATTGAAGCCATTTCCTATTGTGGCACCTCACAGGCTGTTGGCTAGTTAATTTGTCTGAACATCAGTAAAAGTGCCATGACTGTAGGAATCAATAAGCTGCTGATTATTTTATCAAATAATTCAGTCCCCAAATAGGAGTCTGCCTGGAGCCTGGCATGTCCTGTAACAAAGAGGGGAATTTTTAAAAGGGTGTTTTTAGACACACATTTCTCCTGGATGTTTGCTGTAACATCCAGAACTTTCTGTGTGTCTAAATCACTCATCTTGATCTTAAACATCCGGATCTTTGAACTTCTGCGTGAAACTTCTTCCAGAACTTTTGTGTGTAAAAGGTTCTCCTGGTGAACTGCTTTGCTCCAGGCAGCTGTGGTCACTTGGTTTCCATGACAGCCTGTCACGTTTACAGCTGTGGCTACTTTAGGCTGCCTCAGAGCAGTGTTTCTGTGAAGAATGGATCCAGGAACTGCCTCAGGGCAGTGTGTGTGTGAAGAATGAATCCGGAACGTACTTGTGGACTTGTAAATGTTGGAATTTTATTAGTGGTCAAAAAAACAAAAAAACAAAAGCAGCTTGAATTCTTAGTAGCAACAGCTTAGTAGTAATCAACACCTTGGAGATTTCTAGATTAAAATAATCTACTTTATTGAGAAGTACATTGTGATAAGAAAGGCCTATACCTAGGTCTTACTAGCTAGCTCCCACCAGCATGGTGGCCGGTCATGTTGAAGGTCAGAGAGAGAAGAATAGAAAATGGCGAAAGGTCAGGAAGAAGGAGGAAGTCCAGTAGGAGCTTCCTGGGCAAATCCCACCTGGGAGGGGGCTTAGAAGCAGAGATCAGGAAAGGTTAAAGTGACACTCACACTAACTCACTATCTCTACTCCCAATGCCCCTAGTGGTCATTAGGGTTTGTTGGTGCAAAAGGT
>QEPC01001804.1:713367-725395 GCA_003113815.1 Sphenodon punctatus
ATGGTAGGAGGTGGGATTCTGAGTAAGTCAGGGGGTTGTAGGTGGAGTGGGGCCAGGCACCTGGCTGTGCGGTCAGCTCCTCAGCCTGACCTGTGGTGTGGCAGGACTTCTGACGACAGCCCGCCCGAATTCCCTGTGGGAGTGCAGGCTGCTCATTTGAACTGCTCTCCCCACTGACACAAAAAACCCATGTTTTCTTCTATTTCATAGAGATGAAGTGGAGATGAGAACTTAGAAATTTGATATCTATGAACTGGTGTTCCTATTTCCATGCACCTCACCTCTCGTTTGTGACTGAAGTCATGCAGTCTTGGTCTATAAGAAAGTGGCGTCTATGTTAATACCTCATTTGCTAATATGCTTACAGAAGGCCATAGTGAAGAGTTGAAGAACAGAACCAAGGGCTAGGACACTAGGATGGTTGTAGTCACAAAGCCTGGCTAGTGGGACCTACTGCATTTCAGACATTGTTTTAAATTATGACACCTATAATTGATTTGGTTTTCTGGAGGAAGTTTTGATAAAATGTTTAAGAAACTATAATTTAATCATAACAAACTCTGTGCCAGTTCTTTCACCTTTGTGTAATAACAGAAGTGACAACACCGCCACAGTGGCCTGGACTGGGAGGGGAAGCCATGGAGGACATGATTAGGATAGGATCCAGTTGCAGAACAAAGTTCATGTGGCTGGGCCGCTGGGAGGATGGGGAGCTGCACGAATATGCAGCTGGCTCGCCCCGCTTCATGCTGCGGCGAGCGCCCTGCCCCCCACCATGACAGCCATGGTTGCCAATAATGGCCGCCATGGTGGACCTGATTCAGCCTGGCCCACAATGAGCCATAACCAGCATTATGGCCCACTATAGCCCACTCTGACCTGATTGGGTGGATGGTAGCCCAGACTGTGACCCTGGAGGTCTCTGGGATCACAGCCCGGGCTCGCCGCCAACATGCCCAGGAGCAATCCCAGGGAATGTCAACTGGTGCAAAAACTAACATGGCAGTGGCCTTCCAGCCAAAGTGAACCTAAACAGGCCACCATCACATTTGTTAACACGCTTTGTCTCCCCCTTGTGCTGCAGAATTTGGACTATAATTACTGGGCAAGTGACAGAACAAGAATAGTAGGGATGTACGAACAGAACAGGGTTTGGATGTTCAGCCATTCAGTCCCAAAACTTAGTTTGGGTTCGTGGGTTCAGTCCCGCGGAGTTCAGACACCCCTGAACGTTTGGAAAACTTCGGCCATGGCAGAGGCTTGGGACGCTCCAGGAGTGCCCGTGGGGGCATGGCAGGCCGTCGGAGACACAGCAGCAGCAGAGACTGGGAAGGCTTGGCGCTTGGCACCCCAGCTTGCCTGGGCAGGCAGGTTTGGCGCTTGGCCCCTGGGGGTGCCCATGGCGCCATGGTTGGCCATCTGACACCCAGTAACAGCAGCAGCAGCAGAGGCCGGGAAGGCTTGGGGCTTGGTGGATGGCCTGGCACCCCTACTTGGCCGGGCATTGCAGGCTGCCAGGCATTGATGGAGCAGTGGCAGACATTGGATTGCAAGGTAGCAGAACCCATGGCACAACAGAGGCAGCAGCGGCAGATGTTAGATTGCCTGATAGCAGAACCCATGGCACACCAGAGGCAGCAGAAGTGGACATTGGATTGCTGGGGCACAGAATCCATGGCACAGCAGAGGCAGCAGAAGCGGACATTGAATTGCCCAGACACAGAACCCATGGCACAGCAGAGGCAGCAGAAGCAGACACTGGATTGCTCAGGCACAGAACCCATGGCACACCAGAGGCAGCAGAAGCAGACATTGGACTGCTGGGGCACAGAACCCATGGCATGCCGTGGAATGGCCGTGGATTGACTGTAAAATAGGCCCTAGAACCCCAACGGTGGGTCCTGGGCTGGAGTGGCCGCTTCTTGATGCAGTGGAATGACAGCTCTCCATGAGCGGAATGACGGCCCCAGGACCCTGATGGTGGGTCATGGGGCTGGAGTGACTGGCTGTTTCTTGATGCAGTGGAATGAAAGCCCTCCATGCCTGTAATGTAGGCCCCAGAACTCTGATAATGGGTCCTGGGGCTGGAGTGGCAGGCTGTTTCT
The DNA here is from genome assembly GCA_003113815.1 of Sphenodon punctatus. Classification (NCBI taxonomy): domain Eukaryota; kingdom Metazoa; phylum Chordata; class Lepidosauria; order Sphenodontia; family Sphenodontidae; genus Sphenodon; species Sphenodon punctatus. Next base: position 715,473 of record QEPC01001804.1, read on the forward strand.
TGACGCTGTGGAATGAGGGCTCCCCGTGAGCGGAATGACAGCTCCAGAACCCTGCAGGGGGTCCTGAGGTTAGAGTTGCAGCATCAGGATGAAGTGGAACGACAGCCCTCCCTGCCTGGAACATAGTCCCCAGAACCCTGATGGTGGGTCTGACTCCTGGGGCTGGAGTGGCTGGCTGTTTCTTGATGCGGTGGAATGACAGCTCCGTGTGAGCAGAATGACAGCCCCAGAACTCTGATGGTGGGCCTTGGGGCAGCTTCTGGATGAAGTTGATGGACAGCCCTCCCTGCCTGTAATGTAGGCCCCAGAACCCTGAGGGTGGGTCCTGGGGATGGAGTGGCTGCTTCTTGATGCTGTGGAATGACGGCTCCCCGTGAGCACAATGACGGCCCCAGAACCCTGATGGTGGGTCCTGGGACTAGAGTGGCAGCTTCTGGATGCAGTGGATGGACAGCCCTCCCTGCCTGTCCACCCCCTGAGGGTGGGTCCTGGGGCTGGAGTGGCTATTACTTGATGCAGTAGAATGATGGCTCCAGAACCCTGATAGTGGGTCTGGGACTAGAGTGGCAGATTCTGGATGAAGTGGGTGGACAGCCCTCCCTGCCGTAATGTAGGTCCCAGAACCCTGATGGTGGGACCTGGGGCTGGAGTGGCTTCTTCTTGATGCCATGGAATGACAGCCCCTGTGAGCAGAATGACAGCCCCAGAACCCTGATGTTGGGTCCTGGGGCTGGAGTGGCAGCTTCTGGATGACGTGGATAGACAGCCCTCCCTGCCTGTAATGTAGGCCCCACAACTCTGATGGTGGGTCCTGGGGCTGGAGTGCCTGTTTCTTGATGCTGTGAAATGACAGCTCCCCGTGAGCAGAATGATAGTCCTAGAACCCTGATGGTGGGTCCTGGAGCTGGAGTGGCTGGCTGTTTCTTGATGCAGTGGAATGACATCTCCCCGTGAGCAGAATGATGGCCCCAGAATCCTGACGGTGGGTCCTGGGACTAGAGTGGCAGCTTCTGGATGAAGTGGAACAACAGCCCTCCCTGCCTATAATGTATACCCCAGAACCCTGATAGTAGGACCTAGGGCTGGAGTGGCTGGCTATTTCTTGATGCCGTGGAATGACAGCTCCTTATGAGCGGAATGACAGCCCTAGAACTCTGATAGTGGGTCCCTCCTGGGACCCACTCCAGAAGTGGCAGCTTCTGGATGAAGTGGATGGACAGCCCTCCCTGCCTGTAACGTCGGCCCCAGAAGCATGATGGTCAGACCTGGGGCTGGAGTGGCTGCTTCTTGATGCTGGGTATAACACCTAAATCTAGCTAATATAATATAAATAAATGAAACTATGGAGGTAGATGGGTGGAAATGGGTGAAATAGGAGGAGGATGCCAATGAATTAGGAACACAAACTGCTGGAAGAGGGAGAGTTCTGAAAATGCCTGCTTACAGGATCAGTGGCTAGCTCACAAGGAATTGGAAGGGGGGAGGGCAATGACTTTTGTTACTTGCTGCGCCCGCCTTACCACAAGCCCCATTGGCTCTGTGCAGCCTAGCCCATGGCCAATTGCAGACTGCTAAGCCAGTGGTCTGAGGAAAAGTGGGATGGTGATTGGGCAGGCTAGCTGCTAGTCCAAGCCTCTCTCCACCCCTCCTCAGCTGACAACCCCCCTCCCCCACAATCCCTGGGGTTGCCAGTTCCATTTTTCCCACCCAAACTCATCTGAATGCTGCCGAACTGTCCGGGGGTTCTGACATTCGGTTCGGCCGTTCAGTTTGGCCATCCGAACTGGCTGAGTTTGGCCCAAACCCCAAACTTCCGAACCACGTTTGCACATCTCTACAGCTTGGGCTCCAAATAACTGAAAAACCGCTTTACACCTCATGTCGCATTACAGTCTTTGAGGTCTGCCAGGAGAGCCCTCTTGCAGGTACCAACTACCCACCAAGTTTCCACAAGTGCATGCCAATAGGCATTCTCAGTTGCTGCCCGATAACTATGAAACTTCCTCCCCTTGGAGATTTGTCTAAGCCCGAGCTTGGTCATCTTCCAGAAGTGATGTCAAAACTTTCTGTTTGGCCAGGTATTTGCCAGGCAGGGATAGGGTTGGGTGGGATTGGGTTTTGGGGGGAGGAGTTCAGGGATTTGTGTGTGGTTTTAAAGATAATTTTTATATGTTGTAAACCACCCGGAGCCTGTTAAACTGCATGAAATAGGGTTAAAATAAGAATAAATGAATGAATTGATGAAAGAAACTTTTATAAAATTCTAGCAGTTAGATCAACTCTTCAAACTGGATTTCGGTGGGAGGATAACTCAGCATCTGTAATTCTGATGGCTTTCATTGTGCAGTTGTTCTGGAGGCCCTGCTTTCTGGAGGCTCTGGGTCATCCTAGGATGTTATCAGGTGTTACGCTGCTTGCAAGCATAAGGTCTGACACATGCAGGTAACATAATATGTGTTAGTACCCAGCTACATGTCAGCTGTTCACTTCTCTCAATGGTGGGCCTGAATTGCTTGCAGGTCTATCATGTAGGACAATGATCTGTGTATATTTGTTGTAATGGGAAGGGGGCTGGGGGCAGAGACAGGTGGGAAAAACATGGTGGCCGTCACTGTTGCCACACTCTCCCTACTTGTCACCTCAACACCTCATGCAGTGACCTGGGCTCTGTAGCAGCAGTCGGACAGGTTCCTAGGGAACAGCAGCCCAAGCATCAGGAGCAACAGCACTGCAAGTCTCTGAGAGCAGCAGCAGTAGAGCTCTGGGGGTGAAGGTGGGGCCACGCCTCTTCCGCACCCACTGATTCTCCCAGGCCCTACTGTTGCTGGTCTATGGAGCCTGCCACACCACCCCCACTGGCTGCTTCTTCCTCTCTAGCTTGTGTAGCTGCTGTGTGTTGGAGCAGCTACTCAATAGTTAGTATGTTTGGCAACCTGCTACATGTTCAGGATTGCCTCTGTTGTCAATCCTGAACGTACACCTGGTATAACTTCTGATAACTTCCACCTGCCCCCTCCCAGTTGCACTGGAGTAGAACAGGGAGATAGAGTGTGCATGTGAGAGTATCACAGTCTGACCACAAGTCTAGGTTTGGAGACAAAGTAGTTGCTCTGACTTGTTACCTGTCTGAGGAAAGGCCCTGTGTGGCCCAAAAGCTGGCATACTCTTGCCAACTACAGTTGGTCCAATAAAAGATACCTCTGGAACTACTTTACCTCCATCTCTTACCATTCGAACCAACATGGCAGCCACCATCCCTCTCTACACTGGTCTGGAAGTAGAGTTCATTAAATTGTAGACTTCCTTCCCATTGGCTTTGGTCAGAAATTATCAAGTGCCTATAAAGCTGCATTCCCATCTGCAGCAGCGGTGGTGGCAGAGAGAGCGGCGAGGGAAAACACGGCAGCGGGCAGGAGCCAGATGACAGAGCCGGTGCGAACAGGGATCTGCTGCGGCTTATCTCACGTATGTCAGGGTGCCACCACTGCTATCGCAGATGGGAATGCAGCCTAAATCCTGTTGCTTCCAGGTTTGGATATCCCTGTCCAGTTTGAAATATATAAGACTGGAGTTGTGCCTGCTCAGTACCTCTTAAGATCAAATGGAAATTGTACCATGTCAGATGCAGAAGTCTCTGTCCATCAGGATCTTGTGGAAATTGTAGTAGATGTTAAGACTGAAATTGTGTGGAAGAAGGGCAAGTGCATCCTACATTTTCTGCCTTGCCTGAAAGTAAGCAGTGTTCTTCATTGTGGTAGAGGGCAGGACTAGAAATATTTGTCCCCAATTCACCAGAAAGAAAATTTCAGTTAAATATCAGGAAAAGCTTCCTAACAAGGCCCCCTGGCGCTCCAGCAATTGCAGCCATGTGTGTGTGTGTGTGTGTGTGTGCTCCCCTCTAAAGAATTGGGCAAGGAGGGGTGTAATGGCTGTGCCTTGCTGCTGCAGCATGCTGCAACAGCAAACGTTGTTGGGGACGCGGTCGGAACAGGACTGGGAGCGCGTTCCTGCCAATGTTGCCTCAGCAACTGGGGCACCACCAATAAGGGGAGCACGGGCTCAGAACCCCCACCCCACTTGGGGGTGGGGTTTGTTCCTCACCCAGCATCCCCTTTGCCTCTGACCACCATTTGCGGCGTGGGAGCAATCGGAGCAAGCAACTCCGATCGGTGGCTCAGGACTTTCTGGCTCCACATGGCTGCCGGGGCAGTCTATTAGCAGCCCGTTGTGCGGCAAGCAAGAGGAGCAAGCTGACAACAGCCACAGATATGGTCTCACTGTCCAGCGCAAGCAGAGCAAGCGCTGCACATACACACCCCCAAGCCGCTGTTTCACCGGTCCTGTTGCACACAAGCGGACCAAGCTATCACCATCCCCCCATTCCACTGTGGCCTGCCCATTGCACCGGTCACACTGCTTGCTCCAGGGCCGGTTGCATTGCCGGATTAAGGCCCCATCCCACCATGGCCTGCCCATTGTGCCGGTCACACTGCTCGCTCCAGGGCCAGTCACATTGCCGGATTAAGGCCCCCAACTGGCATGGAGAAAGCTAAGGCAAAGGCAAAAGCATGAAAAGGTAAGGTGCCTGACGGGGCCAAGAGGGGTGGGGGCTGATGCCAGGATAGGTCAGATAGAGGGGCCTGCAAGCGGGCATGGGTCCAGGGTGCACGCATTGGCAGGGGGGGCAATGGAGTACTAGGGTCCCTCCAGGATCAGCTCTCTGGGTGCGAGGCCCTGATGGGCCACATGGTTTCGGTGCATGGTCACTGCACATATCAGGCCTAGTCGGGTCATGGGGACCCTTTTCCCCCCGCAACTCTGCTGAGGCAGGCTGATGTGCCCCCAGACTTTCCTCCTTTCTCAGAGTCACCAGTGATGGGACTCGGCCACGTGGGGAGCATGGGACTTGCAGGGGTGGGGGTTCCACTTTCCATGGATGGGGGAGACTCGCTGGTCAATCCGGGCATGGGGTACTGCGCAGGATATATGATTTCTGCCCCTGGGGGTCCCACATTGCAGGGACAAGGGATTGCCGGCCCAGCGTGTAATGCATCTGTGCCTAGGTGGGGCGGTAGAGTGGTGGTCCCCCTGGCTAGGTACAGGGCTGCTGTTAGCGGGGTGGGTGGTACACAACTGGCTAGGAGGGCCAGGACACAGTCACGGACCCATACCATAGTGTCCCCCCAGGGACCGAGAGTCAGGGGGGGATTACCCCAGGCCAGCCCCTTCCTCCCCAGGCTGGGGGGGGGAGCGTAGTGGAGGCATGGCTAGTTTTGTTCTCCCTAGGGACATGGAAGGTCAAGAAGGACCAACTACAAGGAATGAGGAAGAACTGGCAACGGGAGTGACAGAGGCCCTTCAGAGAATTGCAGTGCTGGAACAGGGATTACAGTGGATGGCACAAGACTACCAATCACAAGGGCCCAGGGCGGTTACAATGGGCCAAGCTCAGGGCCATGGAGGTATGGGGGACCCCAGCACTGGTAGCTCTGCGGGCAAGATGCTGCAAAACGCCATGGCAGAGACTGCCATTGGGTCGACAGTGGGAGGCATAGGGTAGATCCTGAGTGGGGGTGGTCAAAATGCATTACACCGCCTCCTGGGCACCCACTTTCCCAGGGCCTACCGAGTCGGCACCCCCAGTAGCACCCACTTTCCCGGGGTCTACCAGGTCGGCATGGGGGAATGGGAAATTCGCTGCCAATGGGGGCCCACAGTGAGGTCCATGGTTGTTCCCCGACAGTGCCCCCTACTGCAGGGCAGGGCTGGCCTGAGGTGGGGAGTACCGAGTCTCCTCGCCTATGGTGGAACAGGACATGGGTGCTTGCCCTGGGCCAACATAACCCACCCCCACCACAATTAGCAGGCATTTAGTATATGGGTCTCAGGATACACAGGTGTGGTCCCTGCAGCAGTATAACCTGGCCAGTATAGCTGGAGCAGCATGGCCCCCACCACTGTTGGGTGGGGGGTACGTTGACATCTCAGCCCCCATCAGGGCCCACCTGCTCCAACCCACCAGGGAAAAGATATGGAAAGGAGAGTATTTTGATATCTTCAATCTGTTGCTTACAGACCCCATACCGGACCCGAGGGAAAGGGGGGATAGCAAAGAGAAAGAGAGCTTTAAGTGCCCCAAAGTTGACCGGAATTGGGTGAAGTGGATGTTAGCCTTTTCCATCTACTAGGGCATGATACCACAAGCATACCCGGAGTGAGTTTATGCGCTCATGAAATATGTGGACATTGTCCATCATGCCTATGATACAGGCCCATCTGAGGCCTGGCTCAGAAATGACGTGGCTTTCCGTCACAGAGCATCATATACCCTGGGCCTTAGATGGGATATACGTGCCCCAGATTTGTGACTGGACTTTTTGAATGGCATGGTCAATGATCCAAGAACGGACAGTGGCCACATGTTAACACGGGGTGGGGTATCACCTTCTAATGACCCCTTTCGGACCAAGGGCTGAAAGGCCCAGTCACTTGGAGGGAGCATGTGCTGGGAATTCGCTCGATCCAGTAGATGTGGGCATATAGGGTGCAGGTTTGGCCACACATACCCGATTTGCAGGGGAAATCACGCTGTGGCAGGGTGTAATAAGGGGCGACAGAACTGGGGAAAAGAAAGGTATGGGCAGGGATCCCCTGGAAAAGAAGGACAAGGAACCCTGGGAGGAGTGGGTGTTCCAAAGGGCCCCAACCCCAGTCCGGGTTGACAAGTTGCCCCTGGCCTTGGCAACGCACCCAGATAGATGTGAAGTGATGCATATAGTTGATGGTTTTTGTTATGGGTTTAGGATTCCAGCGGGGGAGGTTCAGCAGGGCAGGATAGCCCCCAACCTTAACTCAATTAAAGGATTGGAACACGTGGTGGAAGCCAAGCCACAGAAAGAAATTAAGGAGGGGAGCGTGGCTGGCCCTTTTCCGTTACCACCGTTATATGCCATGTTCATATCCCCTTTAGGGGTGGTTCCCAAGAAAGCACAGGGGGAATACAGATTGATTCATCACCTGTCCTATCCACAGGGCCGGTCGGTTAATGACATCATTCCCAGGGAACTCATATCAGTACAGTACATCCCATTTGATACTGCGGTCCAGCTAGTGAGATCAGCAGGCCCCAGCACGCTGTTGGCCAAATGTGACATTAAGTCCGCCTTTCACTTGCTGCCAGTACACCCAGAGAGTTTTTGCCTGCTTGGTTTTCATTTCCAAGGTCATTTCTTTTTTGACTGGGTGATGCCTATGGGCTGTTCTGTTTCATGTTCGGCATTTGAGCGGTTCAGCACCATGGTAAAGTGGGTGGTCCGCCAGTGCGAAAAACAGTGCGAGCTCAGGAAATATCTTGATGATTTCCTCTTCATTGGCAGGGCTGGGACATGGGATTGTATTGTTCGGATGGAGACTTTCCAAAAGGTGGCCAGGGACTGGGGTATCCCCCTAGCCCCAGAGAAAACCGAGGGACCCGCCATGACATTTACGTATCTGGGCATTGAACTTGACACTGTTAAGTCTATGTCGCGTCTCCTAGCAGAGAAGTTAGAAGGCCTCTGGACAAAGGTGGAGGCATGCCTCTCGGTGGTGAAGGTGACAGTTAGGGAGCGCCAGTCTTTGGTGAGAAGCCTGAACTTCGCGTGTTGGGTGATGGCCCCGGGATGTGCCTTTTTGTCCTGCCTATATGGTAAGCTGCATGGTAATCCCCAGCCGCATCACCATATACGGGTGACCAAGGAGATGAGGGAGGATCTGCATAATTGGGCGGCTTTCCTAACCGAGTTTAATGGGGTCAGTTTCTGGAGGGAAGAACTGAGGCTAGAGGCTGAGCTGCAGGTGCATTCCAACATGGCTGGGTGCATGGGATTTGGGGTATACTTTAGGGGTAGATGGTGTGTGGCCCAGTGGCCCCAGGAGTGGACAGAACAAGGGATAAACCAGCATTTGATGTTCCTGGAATTTTTCCCGATTGTGTTGGCAGTGCACCTGTGGACAAGGCACTAAACAGACTGTTCTGTCCTTTTCTGATGTGATAATATGGCGGTTGTGCCAACTTCATGTCGTGTAAGTTCCCCAGGGTCATGGGGCTGGTGAGGGCATTTGTGTTGATGTGTTTGTGACACAACATACTGTTTGTCACCAGGCACGTGCCGGGTATGAGTAACAGTATAGCTGATGCCCTTTCTCGTTTCCAGATGGAGCGCTTTCTCTCCTTGGCGCCGGGAGTCTATCCAACACCGGAGCCTCTGCTGCCAGTAATGTGGAGCCTTGGATCCTAGAAGTATTCAACATCATACAGGGATCCTTGGCCGTACGGACGCGTGGGGCCTATGAACGGACATTTAGGGACTTCCAGCAATTTCAGTCCCTGAGGGGTTGGTCGGTAGCTTTCCCAATTCCAAAGGCACAAATGCTTCAATTTTTGCCCTGTACTTAAGACACAATGGGGCGGTGGTCGGGACCATCGCAGGTAAACTGTCTGCCCTTAACTTTATGAGCCACCTCGCCAGCCACCACCACCCCCGACGGAGGTTTCTTTGCCAGAAGGATGCTGGAGGGATGGTCCCGGGAGGCGTCAAGGCAACCAGACAGCCAGGCCCATATCACACCTTTCCTCCTGGTGAGGATCTGCAGCGTCCTTCCCCAAGTGTGCAGGGATCAGTATGAGGCTGCATTGTTCACAGCGGTGTTTAAAATCGCCTGTTTGCCCCCAAAGTCAGAGAACTGAGTCAGAGAACTGGCGGCCGAGTCCAATCATGATGTTACGGGTCAAGCTCTCACCCTGGGGGACATATGCATCAGACAGCATATGTTGTGGATCAGGTTATGGGATCAAAGACAGACCAGAGGGGCAGGGGAAAGACTATTTCTCTGGGAAGGGGAGGGGCCAGTTAGGTGTGCCCGGTAGCAGCCCTCGAATGGTATCTGCAAGCCCTCCCAACAATCAATGGCCCATTGTTCTTCCATGTGTCAGGTTCTCCACTAACGCAGTATCAATTCTCCACCATTCTGAGAAGGGCACTGGGCTGTCTCAGCCTCCCCTCCAGGGAGTATGGGTCCCATTTATTTAGGATAGGAGCAGCAAGCTCCACCGCAGCGGAAGGCTTGCCTGAGCATGAGATTAGGGCATTAGGTAGGTGGCAATCCGGGGCTTACAGAAGTTACATCCGAAGCCTCCCCCAATAACTGAATCCATTGTTTTTGTATTCGTGCTCCCAGATCAAGGAAGGTTCCCCCAGAGAGACATGATTTGGATAGTTGGCCACAGCCTGGTGCACTGGGCAGGGAAGGCAGCCATGCAGACCCGATGGGGTATCCAGTTGGGTATCTTCGCCAGAGCCATGATCCATTGGAAAGGGCACAGTGGGACCCCGTGTCACCAGCTATTGCCATGCCTCAGGGTGGAACTGGGGGGGGGGCTCCTCCCAATGTATTAGTCATTCATCTGGGGGAAAACAATTTGACGTCAGTAACTGGGGTTCATCTAATGACCAACATCAAGGGTGACATATTTGAAATTGAGAAGTTATTTCCGGGGGTGACAATTGGGTGGACTGACTTAGTGGGCCGACTCCAATGGTTGAGGCCGCCCACCCCAGAAAGGTAGACAAAGCCCAACATGACATCAACAGAAGGGCGGCTGGTGGGTTTTGATGTTGGAGGGGCACTGGGGCAGTAAGGCTGGTGGGCCAAGGGGCGGAGCCAGTGGGATGGTAGGCAGAGCAAGGGGGATGGTAGGCCAGTGGCATGGCATAACCCAGCAGCAAGGACTTCCCAGGGTTAACATTGGATGGAAGAAAACACAGTCTACATGCACATCAAGCTTAAAATAAATAATTTATAAACCCAAAACACAGGGAAACACCCAAAACACTGGCAAAACACTGGCAAAACACAGCAGCAAGGAGTTCCCAGGGTTAACA
>QEPC01001804.1:725495-761881 GCA_003113815.1 Sphenodon punctatus
TGCCCCCCTGCTCCCTGCTCCCCCCGTGGGCCCACTTTCACCCCCCATGTGCCTCCTCTGCTCCCCCTTCCCACCATGTGCCCCCCCACTGCCCCCACCCAGGCCCCACAATTTAATACTCACCATCATCCATGGTGGGGCCGCCGACTCCTCTCCACTGCTGCTACATCTGCATCCATCGGGAATGCTCAGGCAGCTCTTAGCTGCCCTTCCTCCCTTCCTCCCTGCCAGGGACTCAGGGGGGCTAAGAGGAAGGGACTCAGGGAGGCTAAGAGCTGTGCGCGCGTCATCAGCTCCCAGTCCCCTGCACAGGCTGGGACCCAGCCTGTGCAGGGGGCTGGGAGCTGATGACGCATGTGCAGCTCTTAGTTCATACAGGGGGTGCCTCTATTGGGCGCCCACGTATGAACGTTCCCTCTGCCCGGCCCCTGCAATGCAAGAGTGCCCCCTGTGGCACTCTTGCATTGCAGAGTCCCTTTATGTGGAATGGACGGCTCTTCTAGCTGCCCACTCCGCATAAAGGGAGAACGGCTCCCTTTTGATCCTGAAGGCTTCCTCAGGAAGCCTTCGGGGGAGGGGGTGACTCAAGTCACACAACCAGTGAGAATGTGCGGAGCCACCTCAAAGAACCTTGTTTAGCAAGGCAGAGACCTTCTGAAGGTCCCTGCCTTGCTAAACAAGGTTCTTCGAGGTGGCCCCGCACATTCATCGCAATGCCAACGCAGCCGGGTTTTTTTGTTTTTTTGTAAAACCTGCTGGAGCCTGCCATCAGCTGGGGAAGGGCCAGGAGGGGCATTGCCCCTGCCTCCCTGGAGGGCCCACTGCCCCTGATCAATAGGGATGTGGGGAAGTGGGTTACCAGTAGAGGGGGATTCAGGGTGACCCATTGGGGATCACATACCACAATCCTGAGTTTTTCAGGGAAGATGGCGTGCATTTATCCCCAGTGGGAAATGACAGTTATCTGGCCACCTTGAAGGTGGGGTTGATTACTGTTTTAGAGAGTGGGTGGAGTAAAGGTGGGGGATGGGCCAGACCAAAGTAAATATCGGCGGTCCCTTAGTGACAGGGGTCCAGTACTGGTTTAGATTTGTACATAGAAATTCAGTTGTATTGGAGTCATCTCCTTAAGAAATGGGGAAGAAACACCGGGCACATAGGCAGGGCACGGTCAGCACCAGGGTTAGCATCCCAAGGAGGGGTGTTATGCGACGGCGGGCAGGGACATGCACGGTCCCCAAGCTTGCAGCACCCAGGATCCTCACTCCTGTCCAGAAAGGACACTGTCCCCTTTGGGCCAAATCTCAGGCCGAGGGCCAGAGGGGAGACGATGGATGATGCTGGGGAATGGAACTGGAGGGCACATCCAGACCATGACCCCTAGACCTGATTGTTGGTTTAACAGTTAAGCTGGTGAGTACTGGACCCTGAATTGCTGAGGCAATTGCCCCCACCAGGTCAATTTGATTTGAATAAAGAGTGTGGCCATTAAAAACCCAAGAATTGTGTCCTTTTCTCATTCAGGATGCACCGACAATAAGAGCTGTGCAGCAATGGAAACAAGTTGCCTAGGGAGGTCATGGGTAACAATCGCTAAAGGTTTTCAAAAATAGGCTGGACAGCTATCTGCCAGGGATGTTTTTGCTGTAGCCAAGCAGGATAATCCTTGAGGTACCTTCCAATTCTATGATTCTGTTCTGTGAGAGTGGATTCTTTGGGGAGACATACAGGGATCAGACTGTGGTGAAGGAAGCTTCCTTTTAATTACGTGTGTAATTCCATTCCATTATCTGGAAGCAGGCACTTCCAGTATGAGCCATTAGGTGGGATAGTTACACATTGGGCCAATGTGTTCTAAATATAGAAGGATCACATTTTCCACATGTATTGTTAATTTAGCACAGTCTCAATGCATGAGCTTCCTCTTTTGAAACCCATTTATTTATTTATTTATTTATATTTCCAGTTCTGTAGATGGTTACATCAGTCTTTTCCACTGAAGGAACAAAAAGGGGCTTTTACTGGTTGGATGGAATGGGAAGGGGGGAGGCTTCCTTTATAATTACATCTACTCTTTCAGTTACTGTATTCAACTCATTAATATATGATTTGAAGTGAGACGTGAGAGGGTTAGAATTATGGACGAGCAGCTGGTTTTGATAGGGTGCAGCAGGCAAGCTAATGTTTACCATGGTAAACATTTGAAATCACTTTTCAGTTTCTGAAATCACTTCGCAGCTCTTCAGCTCATTTTTTTTTTTGGCTGGCTGCTCTTTATCATATTAATATAATGCTATGCTGGGGAAATATTGCATTTAAGTGTTATGATGAAGTCAAGCTGTTATGCTGTATGTGTGTGGTACAGCTATATTTTTAGCATTCTTCAGTCTATAATTATGTGTGTTTCACTGCCTTTCAGAAGCATATTTGTCAAGGGAAGAGGTTATGGTTATATAATGCCTGTTATTTTTGATAGGGTAAAATGCATTTTACAGTCTTACTAAGTCATGCGTGGCTAGAGAAGACCTGACTCATTTCAATCAGCTTCATCTGAGGATAACGTGTGGTGGAATCGTTCATTATGTATTAATTTGGGCATCCCTTTATCTGATCATTGTCCAGACAATTGTGATGTGAAGACCCATAAAACCTTCTGCTTACAAATCAGATATTTGCACATAGAGAAAATCTTGCCAGGACAGAGGAAACCCTGCCAAGAAGGGTTTTGTGCCAAGAAAGGTCAGTTAGGTTATTACTTCCTCTGGTTGGCATTTACCTATTAACTATAATATTCTTTACCTTACATCAAGACATATGAGTTGCTTTCCAAACTTTCAAATAATCCAAGAAGTAGCTTCTTATCTGAACCTTAAATTAGAAAACTTTACAGATTGATACATGTGAAAGCATCAACATCAGGGAGTGTTTTTGTTTGTTTTTTGCAAGTGAACTATATAGTAATAGGGAAGTGATACATAGGAGTACTGATAAACGACTGAGATTTATCTACGAGCCAAATCATGAGAGTGTGGCTGCTGTGTTAGTCCCAAATGTAAACGATTGCGACAAAGTAGTTCATGTACTATCTCTTGTTGGACCAACTAACGTTGATGAGAGCATGCAAGACGTTAGGCTACACAACGGCATGCCTGAGGAAGAGCCTGTGTGGGTCAAAAGCTTGCACACTCACCAACAATAGTGGGTCCAATAAAATAGCATCCTAACTACTTTGTCTCCAGGCCTAATCATGTAACATAGGTAAGTAGGTCTGTACTGTCTTCTATTGCTGCTATGGATTTTATGATTTCCGTGTTGTTGTGGGCCAGAGGAAGCGGTGGCAGCAACAGCAGCACGAGGCAGGCAGTGCAGCTTCAGGCTTAGCAGAGCAAGCTGACAAATCAGGAGAGGTACCACAGTGGTGTCAGAGGCGGACTGAGGGGAGGGGAGGGGAGAGCAGCAGTGGCTGGCGGTCCAGAGAAGTTTGAGACACTGCAGCAGGAGTAGGGCAGGGTGAATTAATTAAAAAAAAATTAGAGGTAACTACTAGTACAGAGGTCAGAATAGTAGATACCACTTAGTATCTACTATCTTGGAATCTCAGAAGTTTTCCAATCACATAATAATTTCCAATCACATAGTGTGAACAGGAATGTTCACATTTGAGAAAATTCCTGTACTCTGATGTGTTTCCTTCTGTAGTAGCCTGCTCATCTATTGGAAAGAATTTGTCAGCTGGAGCTTGTCTTTTCTGTTCCTAGTAGCCTTCATTACCAATGATCTTATGGACATTTGTTATTTCTGATTTTATGTGAACATGGCTGCTAGCATTTGGGAATGTCCTCAAGAAACAAAGCATTATATCATTGTATGAGACTCGAGTTCAGTTTTATTAAGTGTTATGAACTGCACTTGCATTGTATCCTTGCCAACAACATTTTGCCATCTAACCCCATTCAGTTTAACGGAATTGATTATTTTACTTTTGGATCTAGCAGCTAGCTGGTCTTTTATTTTATGAAAGCCTAGGAAGAGCTCATTGATTTTCACTAGAGTTGGTTTGCTGTTTTCATCAGTCAATATTGACACATAATGAAAAACTTGACTCAGCTTGTCAGCCCTAGCAATGTCTATCCACATTACAGAACAGAATGGCACAGCCTTAATTCAGTCAAGGGTATCACTTTCTATGCATTTCAAAAATACTTTTGTGCATTTACTCCTGGATGTTTTACAGAAACAACAGGTGTGGAAATAACTTGTTTTTGTTTTTTTCTTTTCACAAAAGAGGTGGATATCAGGATATATATATATACATTTATTGTTTAGCAGAAGCCATAACAAACAGTAGTAAAACAGAGAAACACTATCAAAAACATGTATACACTTCAAAACAGAGAAAATGTTACACAAATCGAAAACAACAGCTTAAAATCAGCCACCAGCAGGCATCCCCATATAGAGCCATACATCATACCAGCTCATAATGTATATGAGGTGGTTAGCCAGGGCTCAAGTAAGACTGTCTAATCTGAACAGTCACTCAATAGAAACTTGCCACCGCTCTAGACTGTTCTGAATTACTAGGACAAAGGAGTCTTTGGGTACCACCACCCATGCTTCCATCCCCAATCCCCTCACTTGTAAGAAAACCTCCCAAGTACTTAAATCTAGGGCCCGCCAGGCAAGGGCATCGGAAAAGGATATGGTCAGGCGAATCTATCTCCCCCAAGGAGCACAAGGAGCACAATCGCTGGTCCCACGAGGTGCCCATATAGCGGCCCACCAAAACCACTGAGGGGAAAACGTTAGCCCTCATCTTAAAGAATATAACGCGCTTGCTTGCATCCTGCCACTCAAAGAGGTAGTAAGGGCCATCACGCAGAGGGTTATATGGGATATATTCCAGTGCTACCCTCTGTGCAGCCATCAAAGCACTCTCCGTTTGGAGAGTCTGATCTCTCAGCCATCTTTGGATTAAACTTTGGGAAGCCACCCAACCAAGGCGTCTCAAGCTCTCGAATGAAAATCCCAGGTTGAGGGTTTCTTGCTCAGCCCTCCTTAACCAATTATCCCTGAGACCAGCAGTCACAACATGCGCGACTAACGATCCAGTGGAAGGGGGGAACAGAGCCTTCCTAATCCAATAGTTAAGGAATGCCTGTAAAGCGTATACTTTGAGGGGAATACAAAGAGCTTCTGCTCTTAGGATCACTTTTGGGGTCCCCCTTGGGGCTCCCAAAATTGCTCACAGAAATTTATTTTGGAAACCTTCCAGGTCAAAAAGAAAGGCAGGACCCCAAGCCGGAATCGCGTAGAGAAGTTGGCCCAACACCTTAGCCCTGAATAAACGCAGGGCTGGATGGACCAACTTCCCCCCCAGCCCAAAATAAAATTTTATAATTGCTTCTGTGGATTTTCCCACCAGCTTGCGAACTGCCTCAAAATGGGCCCGCCAACCGCTATGAGCAGAAAAAAATCACCCCCAAGTATTTGAAGGCCTGTACCTGCTCAATTGGGTTATCCCCAATAGCCCAACGATGTATTCTTTGCGCTCCTCTGGGGTCCGCCACCAAAACCTTGGTCTTGCCAAAATTAATTGACAAGAACTCTACCTGGCAGTATTCCCCAAAGGCTGTTAGCGCACGCCTCAGACCCACCTGGGTCTGCGAGATCAGAACGGTGTCATCTGCATATAATAGTACGGGGGTTAGACGATCTCCAATTTTTGGGGGTGGGTGGGTGTTAAAGGACCTCATAAAGGATATAGAATCATTAAAAAAAAGATTAAAGAGGGCAGGGGCCAATAAGCACCCCTGCCGCACCCCTGATCTCACCTGCACTGGACCAGATAATGCACCCTGGGAGTTAACCTGCACCCGGAGGGAATTCCCCGAGTGCAACTTAATTATTAGGTACAGTAGTCTGGGTTCTAAATTCAGTAGATGGAACTTATTCCAAAGGCGCTCCCTTGAAATGGAGTCAAACGCCTTCTCAAGGTCAATGAAGCCAAGGTAAAGCTTCCTCCGGGCAGACATTGGTCTAGAAATTAATGTGGCCAGGACGCAGATGTGATCAATTGTTGCAGCCCCCTCACGGAACACTACTTGCTCTGGCTCCACTAACTCCAGGGGTGTTGTCCAAGCTTGTAATTTGGTTAGCAAAAATCTTGTATATATTTTAGCTATTATGCATAGAAGGCTAACTGGACGATAGTTCCCCGGGAGCATTGGGTCCCCTTTTTTAAATATTGGGACCAGAGGTGGATATCTGAATCCCCCCCCTCCCCCCCGTCTGTCCTTCTAGGAGAGGCAGTTTGTTGTTATAGGGTAACAGGGAAGGCAGGAAGCAGGTTGGGAGCCCCCAGGGGCAATTTGAAATTGTGCCATTGAACCCAACAGTGGGAATTGGGTGGAGGAGGAGCTATAGCAAGAGGAGCTCCCTCTGTGGTGATAAAAGTTGGACTGCTCAAGTTGAGTGGAACCGCTGAGTCAAGAGAATGTTAAAAATTGGGTAATTCTTACTCCATTTTTTACATTCTCTTGGCCCAGCTGTCCCACTCAACTTGAGCAGTCCCACTTTTATCCCCCCAAATTAAGGGGGGGAATTCATGAATAAAAGAAAGGAGTGGGTAGAGAGGAGCAATAACAACGAAAAAAGAATCCAATGAAAATCTTTGATACTGCAAAGATTTTGTGGTGAGAAGGGGGGGTTGACAAAATTTTTCAGATCTTAAAGACCCTGTTATTCAATATGATTTTTTTGTGCAAAAACGTTTTCTCAGATGTATAGTGCATAATAATTGTTTAGTGTGTGCTTTCTGTGTTGGTCCCCAGTAGGAGAAAGACAAGAGAATGGGGGTGCAATCCTCCACCCATTAAAATCATTGGTTCTGCTCCTATCAACCTTAATGGTGGGGGATTTGTACAGTAAGTGATTCAGAGATGCCTCTTTTGACCGTTTGTCGGCCAGCATGTTCATGCTTTGTTTTGAACCATACAGATCTCTTCTTTAGACAGACTGTCACTAACAACCTTATCTATGTGAAGTGGCTTCCAACTTCCATATGCTAATCACACCTAGCCTGCTTGTATTTAGCCCAGGTTCAACCTTATTCTTTTCACTACAAGGTATTTGTAACTTTATTTCAAAATCTAAACTCACTGACACGCATGTGAAATATTTTTGAATCTTAAAACATAGCAACAGATGAACCGGAATGAGATTGTGACACAGAGCAGTCTATGGACCGTTAGTGAATAAAATTAACATGTAGTAGTCATGAATATTCAATGAAGGTTGTTTGCAGGTTCTAATATTTTGATAGGTGGTATATTTTCTTTTTACTCTTTTTAAAATTGCCTTGGGAAATTAAATCTTCACAATACTTCAGTTAGCTCCAAAATAGGTAGTGGATTTATTATTCATGGGAATTATCCACATTTTCGGGAGCCCTTTGTCTCCTTGAACACTATTGGTAACAGGTACTTGCATATTGGTTGTAACCCAAAAGATACTTATATATCATTTTCTTTGGCATTTCATTTAAGGTTTTGGGGACTTTCATTTTTTTGGTTCAGTTATTTTGGTATTTCAATTTATCATTTTGGGCAATTGTGCATGTGCAATAGTGCAAATACTTCTGAAATGTGGTAGCCGAAATACCAACATTCTGATTCAAAACAGAATAACTGAAATGGATACTTGACAAATGGACATTGGTTATTATCTGAATTGCCATTTGTTCAGGTATGGTAGATTAGATGGATTTACCCTTTTTTGGGGTTCCTGTTTCAGGACTAATTTCAATATTCTCAAATGGGAAAGAGAAGATGATCTCTTATGATATTTTAGTTTCATATATGGATCTGGTCTAGGCATTTGCTTGATGGCTTGCAGTCTCCATCCAGAGTTGAAAGGAATATTCAATATTTTTGTAGTATTGGTCAGGTTCAGGTGCTCCGATCCAAATCTGCTAAATTGGATATGCAGTCTGTTCCACTGTTAAATATTGTTTGGTTTGGTTATCCATAGGTTTGCTCCACTCAATCGGTCATTCCACTTTGGTCAAGTCCTTTGGTCTGGTTTGGTCATTCTCCCTCCCCTGTTCTAATTGCTTGTCTGTATGACAGGAGAAGCAGACAGGACAGAAGATGCTGGAGACACTTTTAAATCAACTGAAAACAAACTAGACAAAACCTTGAAATGAACCTCTGCAAACTGGACCAACCCCCAAATTGAACTGTATCTGAACCGAACCACATCAGAGTTACACTCTGACTTGGACATTCAAATGCTGATCGATTCATGAGAATAACCACCACAAATAGGAGATTCAGTGTTCATTTCACAATACTCCCCATCCATTTGGTTCCACAGGACCCATAATGCCTTGGTATGTGTAACTTTGGGTAATTTGGGGCGTTACAATAACACGGTCAACCACAGTGAACCCCCTGTGGTGGCGACGGTACCGTAACATCTGTAGTGCATTCCGCCAGATGTTCACCACGGTGAACACCCGGCAGGAAACACATTGACCACGGTTCTGGACCTCCGGCTGCCCAGAGGTCCAGAACCGTGATTAGCTGGACCACAGTCTGGAATCGGCAGAAAGTAATGTCTGTTACCTCCACTGATTCCGGACCGTGGCCTGGACCCTGATGTGGGATCAGGCACAGCGGCCAGATTGGCCGCTGTGTCCACCCATCTCCCAGAGGGCGGGTGGCCAGGGGAGCATGGGGGGGGGAGCAGGGCTGTGTGGCCACATGTCACACCACGCAGCTCTGTCCCCTCGCTGATCCCCTATAGGAATCAGCCAGCACATCTAAAGTACGGCCGTATTGATTCCTGACCGGAATCCGAAATGGATCGCAGTGCATGGTTGGTGGTGCTCTGTGCACATCTGAAATTACCCTTTGTTGAAGCTTTGCTGAACACCAAGCTACACATATCAAGCTATTATGATTCCTGTGGAACCAAATAGATGGCCCACATGTCAGTCAAATCTCATGAAGACCAAAGGAAGCTAACTTACTGGTCTCCACGTGGCACATACAAACTAAAATGATTAAACTATCAAACTTAACTCTAATACCCCAGGTTCTGGATCGGCCCCTGCGGTTGTCTGGAGGGGCACTGTGTTAGAGGTCCCCCAGGTTTCCCAGGGGGCCACACAGGGCAGGGTGTTCTCGGTGGCTGCACCGCGCCTTTTGAATTCCTTCCCGGTGGGGGCCTGTCTGGCCCTTGACCTCCCAACGTTCCATAGGAGATGTAAGACCTGGCTGTTCCGCCAGGCATTTGGTGAGAGAGAGGGGTAAAGGGTGGGTGGGGAGGGTGATGGTTTGGTTTTTTTTCCCCTGTTGTGTTTTAATGTTTTAAAATGTTTTTTTTAATATTATATTGTATATTTAATATTATAATATTATAATATACTATTATAATAGTATAGTTAATATTATATTTCTTTTCTAATGTATTTCCCCCTCCTATCTTACCCCTATCTTACTCACTAACATGTCTGCCCTATTTTCTCGCCTTTTCTTTCCCTCCTCTCCTTCTCCTCTTCCTGTCCATCTTTTTCTTCCTCTACTTTTCTCCTCCCAGCTTCTTCCTCCCCCCAACCGATCACCACTCTCTAACCTCCCCCATACATCCTTTGCTCCCTTGGCTACTTTCTCTCATTGCTCCCCTTCCACTCCTGTCTCTAGCCTTCCTCGATGCTCCCCTTCTCCCAATCTTATCCCTATTCCTCCTGTCTCTAGCCTACCACGACGCTCCCCTTCTCCCAATCTTATCCCTATTCCTTGCCTCCCCCCTCATCAACTACCATTTTTCTGCTCCCTCTGGAACTGTCGCTCATCTATCAGTAAAGCTCCCTATATCCATGATCTTTTCCTCTCTCGCTCCCTCCAGCTCCTTGCCCTTACTGAAACTTGGATCACTCCCTCGGACTCTGTCACGCCTGCTACCCTCTCCTGTGGGGGTCTCTCCTTCTCTCACCAACCCCGCCCTGAAGGACGGGGTGGTGGGGTGGGCCTCCTTCTTGCTAAATCCTGTCAGTTCCAACCAATTTCTCCTCCCCCCTCTCTCTCCTTCCATACCTTTGAGGCTCACTCCGTGCGCCTCTACTCCCCCCTCCATCTACGTGTTGCTGTCATCTACCGTCCCCCTGGTCCTCTCTCTTCCTTTCTTTCTGACTTTGAGTCCTGGCTCACTTTCTTCCTCTCTGTTGATATCCCCACTCTCATCCTTGGTGACTTCAACATTCATGTTGATGACCCATCTCAGCCCTCAGTCTCTCGCTTCCTCTCCCTAGCCTCCTCCTTCAACCTCCACCTTTGGACCAACTCCCCCACCCATACTAATGGCCATTCTCTTGATCTTGTCCTCTCTAGAAACTGCTCTGTCGCTGATCTCTCCTTCGATCCTCATCCTATATCAGACCACTTCCTTGCCTCTTTCAACATTTCCCACTGTCCCCCCTCCTCTTCCCCTTCTCTACGCCCCTTCCGTGACCTTCAAGCTATTGATCCCCTGGACTTTGCCTCCTCTCTCTCTCCCCTTCTTCCTACAGTCTTCTCTTCCTCCTCCCCTGACTCCGCTGTCTCTGCTCTCAACGCCTCTCTCTCCTCCACACTTGACTCCCATGCCCCTCTCTCTTCCCGCCCTGCCTTCTCCCACAACCCCCGTCCTTGGCTCACCCCTAGTATCCGCCACCTCCGTTCTTGCACTCGTGCTGCTGAACGACTCTGGCGCAAATCCCATTCTCACGCTGACTTCCTTCACTTCAAATTCTGTCTCTCCACCCTTACTTCTGCTATCTCCCTTGCTAGACAACACTACTATGCCTCCCGCATTGAGTCCTGTTCTCGGGACCCTCGCCGCCTGTTCTCTACCTTTGACTCCCTCCTCAAGCCTCCCTGTCCTCCCCCTCCTTCTTCCCTTTCTGCTCAGGATCTTGCCTCCTTCTTCACCTCCAAGATAGACAAGATCCGCCTCGACATCGCTTCCCACTCCTCTCTTCCCACTCCCACCCCTCTCCCTCCTCCCCCTCCTTCTCTCATGTCCTCCTTCTCCCCTGCCTCCCTTAAGGAAATCTCCTCTCTGCTCTCCTCCTCCAACCCTTCCACTTGCCCCCTTGATCCCATTCCTTCCCGCCTCCTCACCTCCATTACTCCCACTGTCGCCCCTTCCTTCCTGCACATCATCAACCTCTCCCTCTCTACTGGCTCTTTCCCTTCTGCCTTCAAACATGCCACAGTCTCTCCTATTCTCAAAAAGTCCACTCTTGACCCCTCTGACCCTTCTAGCTATCGTCCTGTCTCACTCCTTCCTTTTGCTTCCAAGCTGCTTGAACGTGTTGTCTACTCCCGCTGCCTTGACTTCCTATCCTCCAACTCCTCCCTTGACCCCCTCCAATCTGGCTTCCGCCCCCTTCATTCTACTGAAACTGCTCTCGCTAAGATCACCAACGATCTTCTGGTGGCTAAATCTAAACGTCTCTATTCCATTCTTGTCCTCCTTGATCTCTCTGCTGCCTTCGATACTGTTGACCACTCACTCTTGCTGGATTCCCTTCACTCCCTTGGCTTTTGTGGCTCTGTCCATAACTGGTTCTCCTCCTACCTCTCTGACCGCTCCTTTAATGTGTCTCTCTCCAACTCCACCTCCTCCTCCTTCCCCCTCTCAGTTGGTGTTCCTCAAGGCTCTGTTCTTGGCCCTCTCCTCTTCTCGATCTATACCTCATCCTTAGGCAAACTCATTGCCTCCCATGGCTTCCAATACCACCTCTATGCTGATGACACTCAACTCTATCTCTCTACTCCCTCTCTCTCTCCCTCTGTTCAAGCTCGTCTCATCAACTGTCTCTCTGACATCTCTACCTGGATGTCTCAACGTCAACTCAAACTCAACATGGCTAAAACTGAACTCCTTATCTTCCCCCCTCATCCTTCCTCTCCTTCCTCACTGTCAATAACTATTGATGGAGTCACCATCCTGCCTGTCCCCCAAGCCCGTAGCCTAGGCTTCATCTTTGACTCAGCCCTTTCTTTTAAACCCTACATTGACTCTGTTGCTAAATCCTGTCGCTTCTCCCTCCATAACATTGCTAAGATTCGCCCTTTTCTCTCTGTCTCGTCTGCCAAAACTCTTGTTCATGCTCTGGTCATCTCTCGCCTCAATTACTGTAACCTCCTTCTCACTGGCCTTCCCCGGTCTCACCTTTCTCCCCTCATCTCTGTCCAAAACTCTGCTGCCAGGGTCATCTACCTCGCCAGTCGCTTCGACCATGTGCAGCCCCTCCTCTCTTCGCTTCACTGGCTTCCCCTTCCTGAACGAATCCTGCACAAGCTCCTAGTCTTCACCTATAAAGCTCTTCACAACCTTGCTCCCCCCTACCTCTCTGCACTTATCGCCCTCCATACTCCAGCCCGTGCACTTCGCTCCTCCTCTGTCCCTTCTCTCACCCTTCCACGCCTTCCCTGCTCCCCTAAGCGCCTTCGTCCCTTCTCACTTGCTGCCCCCCATGCCTGGAACTCCCTCCCTGTCCACATCCGCCTTGCCCCCTCCCTTCATACCTTCAAATCTCTCCTTAAAACTCACCTCTTTCGCTCTGCTCTGTCTGACTCTTTATCCTGCTGAGCCACTATTCCTATACCTACGATCGGTTTACCCTTATCCTTGCAACATGGACCTGCCTGCTGTCATTCTCATCGTAACCAAGCCAAGTACGTGCACTTGAGACCTCGCATCTTCATGAATGTTAGACCCCTTGTCTCTCCCTCTGTTCCCCTTCCTAAGTCTCTCCCCCAGCTCCTGTCTCTCAGATTGTAAGCCCTAGGGGCAGGGACCGTGTCTATTTTCTTACTTTGTAAAGTGCCAGGTACACTGCTGGCGCTATATAAATGTTTGTTAATAATAATAATAATTATAATAATAATAATAATAATAATAATAATAATAATAATATTGGTATTTTATATTTTATATTTTTATTGTTGTTCACCGCTCTGAGCCACCTGTGACAGGAAAAGTGGGGTAGAAATGTATTAAATAAATAAATAAATAAATAAATAAATAATATACTTCCTTTTCTGGTTGTTTGAGCCTGCTTGCTTTGGGACATCTTCTGGGGAGCTTTCTTAAGGAGAGGAGCATATTTTGAAAAAGGTACATTTTTTTCCAGTGAATCACTGAGTTTGATATACATCAGAGTTTTAGTTTACTCACTTACTGGATACTTAACCATAACCCATGTTCAGATCTGATATAACCGATGGTATGTGTAATCTCACACATCCTATGGACTAACCTAATATGTAAAGCACTAATCTTCTGGAGAGTGACTCCTGGGCTGTTTGGAATAAGGGTGAGACTGGGAAGAGCTGCAGTCTCCCCACCCCCGCTGGGACAAACATCTCCAGCCCTGTGAGTGACATCTGCCTCCACCCTTGCTTGGAACTGTGGAAGAGTGGGGCTATACACCTGCAGTTGGCAGCGAGAGCTGGGAGGAGAAGCCGGGGTCTTTAAAAGGCCCCAGGATCCTGGTGCCGCCACAGGCGCACGCCATAGACTATGCACCGAAGGCCATGAGTCAAAGGCACAGCCCTTGCAGGGCTTTTGGGATGTGAGGGGGTTGGGGGTTAGTTGCAATGCAATTGGAGTGGTGGGCGCTGTAGTCAGCAGATTTGCGTAGAAGTGGGAGGTTTTTAGTGGGGTAGGAGGGTATTGGGAGTAGGGATTGGGTTGGGGGGGAGGTCCCAACATGCTCCCAGGTGTGAGGTGGGAGAATATGGAGGGAGGGGTGTTGCCTGGTGTGACGGGGTGACAGGTGGATAGGAGGGAGGGGGTATTGGGGGGTGAAGGATGAAGGGACTAGGTTGGGGGAGGGGCTGTTCCCCTCAGTGTGAGGGAGGGGCACAGCCCTTTGGGGATGGGGTGTTATCATCCTGTGCCAGAGGAGGGTAGGGGGTGTGTGGGATAGGGGCGAGGGGACTGGGTTGGGGGGAGGGGCAGCTCCCCTCGGTGTGAGGGTGAGGCACAGCCCTCGGGGGAGTGGGAACTGCCCTCCGATGCAAGAGACGGATAGGGGGTGTAGTAGTGGGTGGGAATCTTGATTGGGAGACTGGTGGAATGGCCCCTGGAAGGTTTGGAGGGTGGACCGGGGGGGGGCGGGGTCCGCAGCTATAAGGGTCATCTTGGGCCAGGCGAATTATGGTCCCTCTGGGAGGCAAATTAGAACTGTGAGGCAGGACAGATGTTATATTCCTGGGACGCGTCGACGTGATCATATTACACCAGTGCGTTCTCTGCACTGGCTGCCTATAGTCTTTCGGGCCCAATTAAAAGTGTTGGTGTTGACCTTTAAAGCCCTGAATGGCCTGGGCCCCACCTACCTGTGGGACCATCTCACCCTCCCGGTCCTGGATTGACCTCTGCGGTTGGCCAGGGGCGTCCTCCTCGAGGTCCCCTGGGTTTCTCAGGTGTCGACCTTGCGGAGGGCGTTCTCTGTGGCCACACCATGGTTGTGGAACTCCCTCCCATTGGAGGTCTGCCTGATTACTGACCTCCCCTCTTTCCATAGACAATGTAAGATCTGGCTATTCTGCCGTGCTTTTCCTGAGGGAGAGGGGGTGGGTGGGTTGGGTTAGGGTGGGGGGTATGTTATTTTTATATTGTGTTTTAATAGTGTTTTAAATCATATTATTGCTGTTTAAAATGGTTTTAATATGTTGTTAGCCGCCCCGAGATGCTTTTAGCAGGAGGGGGTGGCATACAAATTTTATTATAAATAAATAAAAAATAAATTACCAATTATTAGCATCAATTTGCCCTTTCTTCTCATCCTGTGGAATTCATGTGTTTTTTTTACCTATGAAACTACACTGTTTCCTAACAAAAGAATGAACTAAACCTCTGAGCCTAATAAGTACACACGTTATTATGGGTTATAATACCAGAGGTCTATGCTTAATTATTTTCATACTTTCCCATTTTTACACTTTGTAAATATGCCAAGCAAAACAGCTGATACTGTAACACCCTAATATTTGCTAAACTCACAACTCATGTTTTTATTCTGCATATATTTACATCCTTATACATTAGACTTGCTTCCTCTTGCTAATTTCAGTATATGCTTTGCTATCTGTAAATTTCTAAATTACTTTCATGCTACTTTGCAACCCATGGGAGCAGATCTCAAAGGTAGGTGTCTTCAAGAAAGCACCTTACCTATCATTTTCATTACTACAAACAGAGGAAAGAAGAAAGAAACAGAAAGACTTGTTAAGAAATTGTGTTCCCTCCAAGCGAGGCATCATAGCTTAGATGAAAGCAACCCATAAAAAATTAAGGATCAAACTTCTCCAGGCCTTTTGAATTTCTGGCTAAAAGATGTGCACTTAAGTGTCATCATATGGATATGGTTTCCAAACCATACAGTAATTGAGATATTATCATGTCAACTTCATCGTTCAAAGTATGAAAACCAAATGTGAATCTCATTGCTATGATCTAATTACATCCTATTTTTCAGATGGTTTCCTTAATAACTTAAAAATTATTGATGCTTTCCTCATCTGCTGTAGGACTTATGCATGGATGATGCTGGATTCATGTCTGAGTGCATTAGACTGATGCCTTTACTTTTAAAAAATTGGTTTGTTTCAAAGCTTTCTCCATTTGGAGGAGTTGTTGGATAGTAAGATGATCAAAATGCAGTAGCTTTACATTATTCATGTATCTCAGGAGTGGGGAAACTTTTTCCTCCCAGAGTTCATCTTGAAAGTTAGTATAAGCTCCGACAGCCACATTGAAGCTGTGGGTGCATAGGAAGAGTGAGCTCAGGAAAAAGAGTGTTCAGATCATGGAACTGTGTCATGGATCTATAACCTATCCCTATGTGCATGCCCTCATCTCTGGTCCATTACTCTGGGCTCAGTCTTTTACTGCTTGAGGGTAGGAACTGGATCCAGGGGCCAGATACAGGAACTCCAAAGGGGTCAAATAAAAATTTGCCACAGGCTATATTTGTATTCCAGGACTGAAATTCTCCACTCTTGATGTATCACAAAGGCCATAACAGAATCACTTGGTGCAGTCACATGAGATGCCTTGGGCAGGCTACCATGCTTTGGGCAGTCTTAACTCACTCTGGGCTGCTGCTGTACCACATGATGCAGTGCATCATGTGGCTGTCAGCCATCAGATGTTTCCCCCACTGCATGGTGGGGAGATCAGCTGGCTGCTATGTGATGCGCCCTTGGAAAAATGCTGAGGACACTCTGCATAGAAGCCTTACCAAAAATGGGGTAAAGCTGCCCAAGGCATAGTATCCCGTGTACCCAGGCCCCTTCTGCCCTGCTGCACAGCGAACTCTGCAGTGAGATTGGAATGACGGGAGCTGTCACCTGTTGCGTGTGGCCACATCATGGCCGGAGGCTGGATTTTTGTTGGACCGGCAGAGGGAGGCGGGACAGGGCCAAGCACCCATTCATGTGGCGGCTGCCTCGGCTTGCCCTGGCCATGGTGGGAGATCTGACAGCAGTCCAACTGCCTGGTTGCCCCATGGGGGGATGCGGGAAGGGACTATCTTTCCAGCTTCCCACACTGGCCCTGCAGTGTGATGGCTGCACTAGCTTGCCACGGGTCCGCATGAGGATCTGGCCCGCAGAAGCTCATGTGCCTGCACCCTGTGAAGACTTTGTGTGGGCTGCTTCACACAATAGGCTGCAAGTCTGAATGGTCCATACCACCTACCTCCCACATTCAAGGTAGATTGGAAGCTTTTAAGTTGGGGAAACAAAACTACATATTTGCTTTAAAATGGGGAAAGGGATATTGATTGTGGGGCACTAGCACACCTTGGGCTTTAAAAGACATTTAAAACAAGACACGTTGCTTGAGATCAATAATATATTTTATGCTTGTGACCTAAAAAAAAGTAGCAGCCTGTTATAATTTAAAGCAGGCACATCCTTATCTCCTTCACATCTGCTAATATTTCCTCCTGTAGCCCTGACACATCTGTTAAACCCTCTGTGACCAGCATCCTTTGTGATGAATGTCCACAGTTGCAAAACAGGCATCATCAGTTGTTACTTCCATATGATGCTATGCAGTCTTACACCAGGCAAATTGGCTACATTCATTCTGTGATGAGAGGGAAACTAAGGCTCTGTAAATATTTTGAAACAAATCAATGAAGGTCGTAACATTATGTGTTCGGCCATCACATCAGCATATTTGCCTAAATTCAGATTAGAGTATGAATTATGTATTTTCCTTTTCCTAAAAATGGATTGTATAGAAAATCTTATTGCTTTTCAGTAGCCCTTAACTGGGAAAAGCCAGTTGCTTCCCACCTTAAACTGGGAAAAGCCTGTTGCTTCCCACCTTAAACTGGGAAAAGCCTGTTGCTTCCCACCTTAGTTTATCAAAGTCTCTTATCTTGATGACTTGGGAGGAGATAATTTCCCCCCCCCCATTAAAATCATCGATGTTTGCTCAGTCTTGGGCGTAATTCAGTGACACTCTACAGTTTTATGATCACTTTGTTTACAAGTGTACGTTGCATGAAGGCTTTACTTTTAATTTTATAGCAGGGCAAAATAACTAATCTGTTTTGACATGCTATCTAAATGGCGCTCCAAACAGTATACGGACTAACTCATCCATAAGTCATTTCTTTTATACACATGTACTGGTGTGTCCAAGAAAAAGAGTTATATTGGCTGCGAGAGTTTGAATAATAATGGTCATTAATATGGCGAATTGAGGGTCACCACATTCATCCCACATATCAAATCCCCCTTCAATGAGATCAGTCCCATCAGCTGTCAGATTCCATTAAATATATCCCCTAGACCTACTGACCAGCTGACAGTAGAGTAACTCAAAACCGTACACCCACTATTAGCATTATAAAATGTGAAATCAGCTGGAAGGAATGATAGCAGAACTGAAAACAGAATAGATGAAAATCTGCAATGCCCTTGTGTCTCTCGAAACAGAAACCCAAAGAGTTAAAATACACCCTCATAAAATACCGAGGTAAAAACAAAGGTTGTCACATTGTTTTCTTCATAACCTATAATGATTCTTTTACCTTTTGTTAAGGCAAGATTTGCATAAATGTTTCATGAGGTTAATACAATGCATAAACTGAACAGTTTATTAAGCAACATCTGTGCTGTTTTTCTCAGATAATGCAGTGTTGTTTCCAAGTCACTGAAATATAACCTATCATAAGGTTTTGGTTGTTAAAATACTTGTTTTGCAAGGGCTGTGATCACATTTGACATTTTTAGCAGATGCCATAGTAATACAAAAGAATTCCTTAATACGAGAATATGTGTTTGCTAGCACCCAGAAAGAAATGGATGGGGCAGGGGCGAGAGTTTTTAATGCAATTCCCTTTGTGTCAGAATATATTGTTATATGTCTGCTTCCAGCTAATACCTCATTTATTTTAAAACTTATGGAGTTGTCTGTGATCTGTTATACTTTGTTAAAGGAATACCTTCTTGTCATTATTTACTGGGCCTGACTTGATTGTAAAGCCTCAGTTTAAACATTTTTTAAAAAAAAATTAAACAATTTATTGTAATGCACATAGTAGAACATAGGAGGAAAATCTTCAGGCTGCTATAATTTGATCATGATATTGGCTCCATATGGGACTCTTTAAAGCCAAAAAAAGAGAAAAAAGTTATGAGACCAATACTTTTAAAATGAAACTTGGCATAACTCTTTTCTTTGAGCAGGTCATGCAGATAAAAAAGTAGGCACATGAATTCTGTAACCAGATTCTTTCTTTTTTCCTGGCAGGGATTAAAGCAAATGTAGTTTCAATTAAATCAGAACTTAATGGAGATATGTTTTATATTATTGATTCTGCAAGCAATAATTGGGCATTTTCCTTTTCCACACGTTGCTCCATCCTCCATGGAAAAAAGAGATTTTTCTACAGTTTTGGGAATGAAATTCTACCTTTTTATGATTCTTGACTCAACATTTTGGTTGTAATGGAACTGTGAAGTTGGGGGGAAAAACTATTTTTCAAATAAATGAAATAGTATTCACTATTATTTGTTTTACAGTGATATCTACAAGCTTCACCTGAGATTAGTGTCCCATTGGGCTGGGTTCTGTGCAAGCATATGTAAGAAACAAGTTGATGCCCCAATGGGCTCACAGTCCAGTAAGATGACCCTCAAAGCACCCCACCATCAGAAGACCCACTCACTTTTATGAGACGTGCACTGGCGGTGCACTTGAACTGGAGGATCAGGCTGTGAATAGACAAGTCAAAGACTGGGAGGGGAATCCAAGAGATAAGGAGACATGTGCAAGATGAGAGAGAGAAATCAAGCCCAGGTTCTCAAAGCTACTGCCACTGGTACCCTAACTAGGGACCCACATAGCCTCTCCTAATAAGATAACTGCTATCACAAGGCATCAATGCAATTTACATATCAGTACACATTGTAGTTTTTGGTGTTCCCAATTTTGTGTTATATCTCCTCCTCTCCTCAACATCCAAACCACTATTGATTACTTGCAATTAAGGGTCCGATCACAATACCAGTCTGAGTGAGTATCTTAACTTAATGTCCCAAATGACTTGCTTTCTCCCATTTCAAGTGACTATGGAGTTCTTTATTATTTCCTGTCTTTCTGTAGTACCCTTGTGTGCTTTCAAACAGCTGCCAAAAGCAAGGATGTAGAAGACCATTGGAGATGAGGAGATTTCCCACTCCCCAGATTTACTTGGCAGACCATCCTCCTCCAGTCTGATGTTGCTGCGCCAATGAAACTCAGCTGGCCTTACCATGGGACAGCCCAAGACAGATCTGGAAGCCCTGTAGTAGCGCCCCAATAGTGGTGCAGGCCCTCTGGAGCCCCCCTCCCTCCAATACCGTCCCAGCATGGCCCTAAACGGACTATGTTTGGTGCCCTGCAGGAAGGTGGTCCAGACGGGAGCTTAGAGTACCCCTCCCCCCCACGATCTCACCCACCTGATGGGAAGGTGTCAGATACAACTTCCTGTCAGAAACAGAGGCAGCAGCAGCAGCAGCATGTGACCAGCAGCAGAGGTAGAGGTGAGGAGCGGCACAGGACTCAGTGGGTAAAGAGAAAGATGAGGATAAAGGCACTCCAGAGCCCCAGGTTGGGTGGAGGAGAGAGGTGAGGAGAGAGGCACTCCAGGGCTTGGTCCAGGGGGAGAGGCATGGAGGGGCACATTTTGTTTTCACCCTGGGGCCTGAAATTTCTTTTCTATTTTTTTTATTAAAGCATTTCTTTATTTCACTTTGACTTCTTAAATACATTTTGGGACAAAGCAAAAGAGTTCCTTTTCTCATCACAGGTTAACATACACAACAAACAAGCAGTCGAGTGTCTAATATATTCCAGTTTCAGCTACACACAAAGGTATAGCATAAAATTGTTGAATGGATGTAATTCAAATGACCAGTGAAGATTTACACGTTAAAATGTATGGAAAAGATTGTACATGGTCGGACTTGTTGTATTTTGAATTTGCAAAAATAAAGTCATATAAAAAGTGAAAAAATAATTAGCTGATAAGGTCTGTCTTCTTTTTTTTTTTAACAGATCAAGGTGAGAGGGGGAACAGGAAAGAGCTCCCTATCTCTTTATATCTCCTTTCTTGACGAACCTTCAAACCTGATGACCATTTAATTACAAAGTTAGTAATGTCTCTTTTCAATTCAGCCAAAGTCTTTTCCAATTTTCCATGATGGCATTATGCCTCCAGCAGGCTTTCCATTCTTCTAAAGTGGGATAATTCTTTCCTCTCCAGTTCCTAGCAATTGTATGGAATGTGGCAATGATGAATTTGTGACAGATCTCTTGATGATACTCCACCAAACATAGTTCAGGGTATACTCCAAGGATTACAGTTTCTGGGCAAAAGGGTAGATTCAGTCCCGTGGCCTCTCTAATTTGTGCCCAAATCAACCTCCAGAATTTGGGTGAATTCAGGAACATTCTCAAGAACAATGTAAAAGAGATCCATATTCCCCACACCCATGCCAACAAAGCCCTGGGCTACATGTCCCATATTTCCTTAACCGAGCGGGCGTGAGGTAGTACTGGAAAATAATTTTTAATTGCATTAAAAGCGGAGAGCAGACCTCATTTCGGCCGGGTATGCTGTGCAGCATCAGCCCCACACGGGGGACCAGAGGGGAGGTGTAGCTATTATTTTTAGGGAGGACTGGTCAGTTAGGAGATATCCAGTCCAGGAGATTTCAGGGGATGAGGCCCTCCATGTGGTGTTTGATTTGACTGGGGGCAAGCTTGGGGTGTTGCTGGTATACCGGGCCCCTTCCTGCCCAGTAGTATCCCTTGCCACTCTAGCAGAGCTGGCCTTGGAGGTGGCGCTGAGCTCCTCCAGGACTTTGGTCCTGGGGGACTTCAACACCCATGCCGACGCCAGCCTTGTAGGAGCAGAGCATGAGTTCATGGCCGCCATGGCAACCATGGACTTGTACCAGATGGTCAACTGTCCAACCCATGTGGGGGGGCATACCCTCGACCAGGTCTTCTACTCTGGCCTTGAGGTGGGTGATCCATTAGTGGGGGATGTGAGGGTCACGCCCTTGTCATGGATGGACCATTATCTCCTACAGGCCAGCCTCTCAGCACACCCCCTCCAGAAGGGGGATGGACCAGTTAGGATGGTCCACACTCAGAGGCTGATGGAACTGCAGCGGTTCCAGAAGGCTCTGAGGAAGATAACCCTGGACCCTGATGGTCACTTGGTTGATGAGCTGGTACAGCATTGGAACATCTTGCTGGGGGAAGCCATTGACAGGATGACTCCGAGACATCTACTGCCTCTGTCTTGTCACCGCAGGGCCCTTGGTTTACTGAGGGGCTGAGGTGTATGAAACAGGTAGGTAGGAGACTAGAGCAACGCTGGTGTCGGACTCGCTCTGAATCTGATCAACTTCTGCATAGGACCCACTTGTGGTCCTAAGTTGAGGCTGTGAGGACAGCAAAGAAGGAGTTCTTTGCTGCCCTCATAGTGTCTGTGAAGTCACGTCCAGCGGAGCTGTTCCGGGTGGTGCTGCGGCTGGTCAGTCCGGACTCCCTCTGCCTGGACAGGAACTTGTCCCAGGCCTGCTGTGAGGAGTTTGTCACCTACTTCACAGGCAATATAGCTCAGATCCAGAGTAACTTTGACACTGGATTGGAAGCAGTAAGCGAGGGGCATGAGGTTATGGAGGCCCCATCTGGTCGATCTTTCTGGGTTGAGTTTCAGGAAGTGACGCCGGCCAATGCGGTGAATGTCCTGGGGTCTGTTAGAGCCACAAGTTGTGAATTAGATCCGTGCCTGTCCTGGTTGGTGAAAGCCTCCAGGAAGACTTTGGGGACGGTGCTGGTGAGGGTAGTGAACGCGTCCCTTCAGCAGGGGAGGTTGTCGCCCAGTTTCAAGGAGGCTGTGGTGTGCCCCCTGCTGAAGAAGCCATCTTTGGATGTGGATGCACTCGCCAACTACCACCCCATGTCTAATCTTCCCTTTTTAGGGAAGGTTATTGAACAGGCAGTGGCACTGCAGTTCCAGGCGCATTTTGACAGCATCAGTTTCCTTGACCCTTTTCAATCTGCGTTCCACCCTGGTTACGGTACTGAGACAGCATTGGTTGCCTTGGTGGATGATCTCCGCCGGGAGATGGATGCAGGATGCTCTACATTCTTGATCCTGCTAGATCTCTTGGCTGCTTTTGATACCGTGGACCATGGGCTGCTGTTGAGATGACCGCAAGACTTGGGGGGTCTGGATGGTTCATCTCATTCCTCTCAGGTAGAAGCCAGCAGGTGGTGCTGGGGGCTGAAACATCTAGCCCCCGGACCTTGACCTGCGGCATTCCACAGGGTTCCATTCTGTCTGCACTGTTGTTTAATGTGTATATGCAGCCCCTGGGGGAGGTTGTGAGAGGGTTCGGGATGCAATGTCACCAATATGCTGATGATACTCAGCTGTACCTCTCATTTTCAACTGACCCAGGTCCTGCTGTCTCGTTACTTTCCCAATGTTTGGAGGCCATGGCGGATTGGATGCGGCAGAGCAGACTGAAGCTCAATCCCGATAAGATGGAGGTGATGGTGGTGGGAAGGGTGGGGGAGGTGCTGGTCCCCCTGATAGGGGGGGTTCGCCCGTCTGTTGCTCTTCAGGTTCAGAGTCTGGGAGTGGTCTTGAATTCGGGCCTCCGTCTGGATCGGCAGGTGGAGGCGGTGGCTAAAACCACCTTTTTCCAGCTGTATCTGGTACGGAGGCTTCGGCCATACATCTCTGGGCCTGATCTGGCCACTCTCATCCATGCCTTCATCACCTCAAGGCTAGACTACTTCAACATGCCCTACGTGGGGCTTCCCTTGTTCCTGGTTCAGAGGCTGCAGCTAGTGCAGAATGCGGCGGCCCATCTCCTTACAGCGACAGGGCGGCGTGAGCACATAACACCATTGCTCTGTGCTTTGCACTGGCTGCTTATAGTGTACCGAGCCCGATTCAAGGTGTTAGTGTTGATCTATAAAGCCCTGCACGGTCTGGGCCCCTCATATCTCAGGGAGTGCCTCGCCCTCCGTGCCTCAGAGTGATCCCTTTGGTCCATGGGGGGTGCCTTTTTTGAGGTCCCCCATGTAAAACGGGGGGCCACAATGGAGAGGGCGGTCTCAGTGGCCGGGCCGCGTTTATGGAATTCCCTCCTGGAGGAGGCTTGCCTGGCCCCGGGCCTGTTGGCCTTCCGACATGTTTGCAAGACTTGGCTGTTCACCCAGGCCTTTGGAGGGGAGGGTGAGAGGGTGGGGTAGGGGGGGGCGGGTTGGTTTTAGTGATGTTTTATAAATTGTCGTGGGTTCAGTGTTTTTATTGTTGTTGATTTTATTATTATTGTGTTTTTATGATGTTGTAAGCCGCCCCGAGATGCCATAGGAATGAGGGGGTGGCTAATAAATTTAATGAAATAAAATAAATAAGTTAAAATCTCCTGTGTTTCTAGTGACTTAAAACCTTTAAAGGCATAGTCTCTTATTTTAGCTAATTGCTTTTTGTCTAAGTTTAACTTTAAGTCTATGTCCAAGTTTTTTAAGTAGTCCTTTTCCTTTTTTGGACCTATCTCCTGCAGGATGTGGTAAATTTTGCTAAGGATCCCTTTATTTAAGCAGTGATCAAACAGTGCTTTTTCCAGTTTTGAGACTTCTCTCTGGTAGTGGAGGATATTGTGCCACTAAACAAAATAACTTCTCAGTTGGTTATATTGAAAGAAGTCCATCCTGAATTTAGTAAGGGTTTCTAGTTGTTGAAGCGTTTTAAAACCCAGAGTGGAGAAACGTTGCTCAGCCCTGGTGAAACCATGCTTTTTAAGCTGTCTTCATTCTCAGAAGACTGCAATGTTTGATTTTTTTAAATGCAGCTCTATCAATAAGGAATAGGGAGAAGCAGTTGCATTATGATTAGATTTTTTAACAGTACTCTTCCCAAATTGTCAGTGCTGTCCCTGAGAATGGGTGTTGTTGCCAGATCCTCTTATCTGGTTTAGTGTCATCCAACAAAATTTCTTGAAATGAATCAATTTGTACATTTTATTTTTCTATATCTATCCAGTCTACTTGCTGGGGAGTGTGGTACCATTTATTAAGAGCTCCCAATGATGCAGATCTATTAAAAAAGTCCAAGGTTCGGTACACCCAGACCTCCCAGGTCTTTTTATTGTATCAAAGTTGTTTTTGCAATTGTTGGCTTTTTATTGTTCCAAAGTGAGATTTTGGGCATCTTATCCAGCCTCACGAAAAAGGATTCCAGAATTTTAATCAGAAGGGCCAACATTTTTATATAAAAGTTTTGGTAGGGCAATCATTCTAATGAGTTTGCTCCTGCCCAGACAAGAGCAGGCCAAAAATTTCCAATTTTTAGCTTCTTCAGTTTTCATGAGGAGGGCTGGAAAGTTGTCCCTGAATAAAGTCTTTGTATGTTTAGACAATGTCACCCCATAGTATTTAAAACCACTCTCACAGGGTATAAATGGAACTTTGCATAGCTGGGTATATTGCATTTGTGTTGGGGCATAAACCATGGCAATGGATTTGTCCAAATTGATTTTATATCCGGACACTGATCAGAATTCCTTTATTAGATCAAGGAGGGTTGAGGGATTGCAAGGGACCAGCCACATATACTAGGGTATCATTGGCATATAATGAAATCTTGTGTTCCAATTGTTCTATTCTTATTCTTGCAACTTGTGGGGTCTGTCTAATCATGCAGGCTCCTCCCCTGCCTAACAGCTGATCATGGGGGAGGAGGGTCCTGGGACGAGCAATCAGGAGAGGAGAGCTCCCAGCCCCTCAATCCACCTGCTCAACAACTGATCACTCCTTCCAGGGCCCCTCTCCCCTGATCCACCCACCCAACAGCTGATCACTCCTCCCAGGGTCTTCCTCTTCTGTGATCAGCTGTTAGGCAGCAGGGAAGAGGCCACATGCTCTTCTCATGCTCCACTCCCCTGTGATCAACTGCTAGGCAGGGAAAAGAGCACGGTCCTCTGGGCCTAATCCATAGATTTCAACTCACAGCAGGGCTGCATGGCCTGGCCACATGGCTAGGTAGTAATCTCACAACGTGCATGCCACCATGTAGGACAGGGAGTTCAATAAACATGTAGGCGAACACCTGCACCCCCATTCCATCCCAGTCCTGACATTCATAGTGACCAGCCATAGTGGTCCCTGCCCCGAGGTGGGGATGGCAGGGCTAAACAAGCATGCTGGTCTGCATTGGCCCATGTTGGCAGTCCTTGGTCCAGGCTGCACCTTGGACATTTTCCAAGGACACAGCCCAGGCCAGATGCCTACCTGCCCAACCCAACATCTGGTGGCATGAGACCACACGAGTGAATCCAGGGCCACAGCAGGCCAGTGCAAGCCCACATGGGCCAGTGTCATATTTTGGTTTTTTTACCCACAGTTGTTCACTGTAGGCTTGGTCAATGGAGACAATGCTGTGGAATACATGCAAATAAAGCAGCTATTGGTGACATTTGGCCTGTGACTTTAGATGCATTCTAAAAATCCCATTCTATTTTAATTTTTTTTAAAAGACTTCCCTTGGTTTCCCTTTGGGCTCGCCTGAACCTTAAACCCATTCCACAATCCAGCACAAACCTTCTAGCTCTCTTTAAGAAGCATGTATAGAATTTGCATGTGAGGTTTTCTGTAAAGATTAGAAGAAAGAATGTGACCTGACTACTTATAATTTATGAACAGTTCAGCTAAACCACATTTCTGAATTTTAAAATAAATTCTGCAATATAATATGTATCTATTCAGGCTATTTGTAATTTCCAAGTGGTAAATCATCATTTGTAAGAAATGTGCTCAATCAACGAAGAAAAAGACATATAATTATGTCGTTTATAATTAATTCTGAAGGAAACAAAGACATTAAGAAGGAAAACTCTGGAGAAAAGCAAGTAAGAAAATCCAGCTTGCTTGGAAAAGTTGGCTTGCTCCTAAGAAGATGCATAGCTGATCAAACGTTTGCATTTATAATATGAAACTCACCCTCAGATAATTCAGCAAGGGAACTGTAAAAACTCAAGAGTCTAGGCAAACAAGTCCTGGCTTTTATTAGATAAATTACACACTCTTTTCTACTTCCACAATCATCAATAATATCAACTTTTTAACAAATAGTTATCTCCTGGGTGCTAGTTCTGAAGATTTCTACTAATCTTCAGCCTTTGAAGTGTCTGAAGGATTAAAGTCATATGTCAATAACAGTGGCCTCTGACCTTAACATAGAAGGTACCACTGGCTTTTTGTAATAGCTAAGTCTGTGATGTGAGATGATATGCATAAATGCTTAAAAACCATCATGGACCCCTCATTGTGTAGAAGCCTGCGGACGCAGGAAGGGTGCTTTCAGGCTGTAAGATTTTTGAACTATCTATTTAGTCTGGAAGAACTGGACACAGAGCCCATTTACATTTCAATACAATTTCACAAATGGTGATGATTGCAGGCCACATAGCCTTAACATAAAGTAAAGAAAGCAGGAAAGACAAAATAAAGTATGTTGGTTTCCTATTGAAATTTGTGTCCACTTTCTAGATTTATTGGACAGAGAATTACTTTCACTGCAGGCAACCTCAGTAAATACATTAATTGATCTTCATTCTTCTTATCTCAGAAACAGATATGTTGTTTATAATGGACCTGATTCTCCTTTTTCACCAGTGTAAATCAAAAGTAACTCAGATGAAACCAATGGAATTACACCAGTACAAAACTGGTGAGAGGAAAATCAAACTCTATATAATTAAAAGACAAAAGAGAATTATGTTTCCAATGGTAGAATTTTTCTCTGTGGATTTTACAGAGTAGATGTCAAATATGTCATTCACTCACTCCAAGTATTGTGCACAGTGGAAACAGATTTCTTAATGTCAATTGCATGCAAGCAAATGGAAAAAGAGTTGTTCATGCCATAGTGTCTCAGAGAACATGAAAACGTAAGTGCCATACATCCTTGGGAAACCTCAAAAGTCAATGTGATCCTCTGATAGTCAGTTCATTCTCAATCCCATCCTAGGTGGTCTTATAGCCCCAATGCTGAACCCACTTAACATCAATCACTCTGAAGTAAGTGGTTTGAGGACTGAAGTTTATATGTACAAGTCTGTTTCCTCTATTTGCAATAAGATAGAAAACAGTGGGTAGGTTAGATATCATGCTCATCTATCTTCTGCAAGCTGTTCCTGCAATTCTCCATTTAATTCTATTAGTCCAGCAACACAGACTGCTGCAACTTACATGGAAGATCTATTGATAGTGAAAGGTCCATTTCAAAACCTGTATTCCAAAATTTTAAATCCTCCATAGAACTAGCCCTAACTACCCAAGAGATCTCTCTTTTATGCATGACCATAATTTCTCATCATACTAAACTTCCGTTAGAAAATTGACAGCAAGAGCCAATGGGGCAATGGGTCTGAACCCTTTTGCTTCTGACTACAGTTTGAAATTTCAGTATGATCTTGAGACACCAAACAGCAACAAAGACACACAAAGATATCAAATATCAATCATGATTGTATCCCAGACCATAGATAGTGACGCCCCACTTAGTGTCCCAATCCAACCCATAGTTTTGGATTTTTTTCTGTTGGGGAAAATGTATGAGAATATGGGGAAACACACACACCCCAACCCCTCCCCCCTTTTATGTGAACTTGAAGCTAGATTGGAGAGCTCATTCCCTTCCTGAGAATTAAATGAAAAATTTGCATCTTCTTTAATCAAATACACTCGGAAGGAGCTGCTGCCAAGTTAAAAAGATACAGGGAACTTAACATCAGTTGGTCTCACCTGTATAGGTTGTACTAAATCCCAGCCTGCCATTCAGTTGTTAAGAATGGTAGAAATCTGAAAGTAAGTTAGAGCCAATGAGACAATGAGATTAGCGGCTGTGAAATTTCTACTGTGGAGAAATACCAGAGGACAAGTCCGTCTTTTTCTATGTAATAACGATGAGGGATTTCCCTAAACATCTGGCTAGCTGACTAGTTTGAAAACACAGCCTGAAAATCTGTGGCCCAGATACGTACAGCTGTGTGTAGGTTTGTCACTGCTAAACTATGCAATGCACTTGCTAAATGGTAGGTTCTGTATTTTTGGAATTCATTAAGCAATAAAATTCACCAAACAGCACCAAAAGACTGATCATATGAGTGTTGCTAACAGTTTTGTATGGTATTAGAAAAAAATTGTGCTGTATATACTATGGTTGACTTGCTGCTTCACTTTGCTCACAAGTGACAGTGAAAAGTTTTCTAACAGTGAGAACTTTCTGTCACTGGAGATTTCCCCCAAAAGGCTTGATAGCCATCTGTCAGGTTTGTTGTACTTGTAGTCATCCTGAATCCAATCAGAGAGTTGGACTAGATGACCCTTAAGGTTCCTTTCAATTCCAATATTCTATGATTCACAAAAATTTACCTTCTTGCACATTGATGAAAAAAGAGGTATGAAATAATTATTTGCTGCTCCTGATTTTCTGCTTTTACATTAGTAGAAGGATCCTGACCAAAAATTCATCCACTACCAAATGTTATCACATCATCAGCATAATGTATAAATGCCTGCACTGCTAGCCCCATTCACATCAATGGGGCTAATACCATTGCAGCAGGTCAAAGAGCATACTGGGTGGTAGCTAAAGGCATTTTTTATCTAAGTATTGTAGGAAACCACATTAACACACATGTTATCAGGGACCTGCAGTTGTGTGACGAAATCAGTGGAAGAAAACCTGGACACATTTTGGAACAGTGGATTGGACAGGGAACCAAATCAGATAAACACTGTTATTACTTCTGCTGATGAAGGATAGCATTTGTGTTCATTAGGGATGTGCGAACTAGGGATGGGCGAACGCGTTTCGGATGTTTGGAGTTCGAACCGAACTCGGTCTGTTCAGATGTCCGAACCGAATGTCTGAACCGAACTCTCGAATGACCGAACAGTTCGGTTGTGTTCGGATGAGTTCAGATGAGTTCGGGGACAGGAAAAACATCTTTTCAGGGCCAAAAACTAGGTTTTGGCTTCGATTTTGTTTTGGTTTCGATAGTGCTGTTTTTGACTGTTCAGCCAAGTTCAGCCAACCCGAACTAA
The DNA here is from genome assembly GCA_003113815.1 of Sphenodon punctatus. Taxonomy (NCBI): domain Eukaryota; kingdom Metazoa; phylum Chordata; class Lepidosauria; order Sphenodontia; family Sphenodontidae; genus Sphenodon; species Sphenodon punctatus. Next base: position 755,199 of record QEPC01001804.1, read on the forward strand.
ACTGAACCGAACCATCAAACCCAAAGTCGGGTTTCGAACTGAACGACTGAACATCCGAACCGCATTCTGTTCGCCCATCCCTAGTGCGAACGTAGTTCGGAAGTTCAGAGTTCGGCCCGAACTCGGTCTATTCGGACGACTAAACCTGAACCCGAACCGACCGAACCGAACTTGATTCCGAACTCCAAAATGACTGAACAGTTCGGTGGATTCGGATCGAGTTCAGATGAGTTCGGGTGGCAAAAACATGTCACTGGAAGGCAAAACGTGACAGGGAGGGGGAGTCAGCTGAGGAGCAGACTTCCAGGCACCAGGGGTGGAGAGGCTTGGAGTAGCAGCCAGCCTGCCCAATCACCATCCCTTTTCGCCTCAGACCACTGGCTTCGCAGTCTGCGATTGGCCACGGGCTAGGCTGCACGGAGCCAATGGGGCTTGCGGTGAGGCGGGCGCAGCAAGAAACAAAACTGATTGCCTCCCCCCTTCCCAACACCTTCTGAGCTAGTCACTGTTCCTGAACAGCAGGCGTTTCAGAAGGCTCCCTCTCTCCCAGCAGTTTTTGTTCCTTCCTATTCCTAATCCATTGCCATCCTCCTCCTATTTCACCCATCCAACCCATTTACCTCCATATTATCATTTATTTAGATTATATTAGATAGATTTAGGTGTTATTTTTTGTTTTTACCCCTCCCTGTGTTCCCTGTGTTCAATCTTCCTTCCTCCCTCCCCCCTCCATTGAATCCTTTCCCTCTCCCTCTTATTCCATCCCTGATTCCCTTCCCCTGTTTTAAGTTTTGGATTTATTTAGAGTAGGATTATTATTAGATTGATTTTCATTTCAGTTTTGTACCCCTCCCTGTGTTCTTTGTGTTTCCCCCTGTGTAATATTGTATATATAGATAGATAGTTATTAGATAGATAGTTAATAGATAGATATACATAGTAGTTAGCTTAGTTATAGAGATAGATAGAGATACAGTGTGTTTGTAGGACAAGGCCTTTGTAGTTAATTATTAGGATATTCCATTTAGTTCAATAGGTTTTAGAATAGTTAATAGCAGCTAGATTTAGTGTAGAGATAGATATATTAGATAAAAAATGTGAGTAAAAATAATATTATAAAATCTTTGTGTTTGTTTGAGTTGGAAGACATGGAGAAGGGAAGTAGGAGAGGCCGGTCTGCTGCCCATAAGACAGGCAATGGGGCACGTGGGAGAGGTGGTGGTAGGGGTGGTGCCCGCGGAGTGGCAGCAGGCAGCAGCAGCAGCAGCCCAATCACATCACCACACCCCAAACTCCGCAGGACTGCTTTAGGGCAACAGGCTTCAGCAGCTCAGCATCACCTCCTGGCAGTGCCCTCCACTGCCACGCAGGGCACTGGAAGGCAGTACATGAGGCTGCGGCTGTCTCTGCTGCAGCTGCAGGAGCAGGTGCTGCTGCTTCCGATGTTCCTCCAGGGCCACCAATGTCCCCCATTATGGAGGTGATCTCCAGCAGTCCAGAGCTGGTGGATCCCACCCCAGCTGCTAGAGGCAGGGCCTGATCCCCAGGAAATGGCAGTAGGGAGAGGACTACAGTCAAATTTACAACAGACCTGTGGCCAAGTAGGAATGCACAGCATGCCTACCTGGCAGTGACTGCACACTGGTGGCAGGACACAGAGGCAGTACTTGGCAGTGGCAGGAGGGGTCCTGAAGCAGGATATAGGTGGGCCCTGCTTCAGGCACAAATAATGGACAGCTCCCACACCTCAAGGAACCTCGAGGCAGCCCTGGCCGCCATGGAGAGGGAGTGGGTCATGCCAGGCGTGACCTTCACCAAGGGCTGTGTGGTTACGGACAACGCGGCCAATATACTCAAGGCAGTCCATGACGGGGGCTTCACAAGCATCCCTTGCACCACACATGCCCTCCACCTTGTGGTCATGGATGCTCTGGACTTGGGGGATAACGGGATTGGGCCATACACCTTTAGCTCCCTGGTCGACTGGGGGAGGAAACTGGTGGGGTTCTTCAACAGGAGCGTGAAGGGCAGTGAGCTCCTCTGGGAGAAGCAGGCTGAGCAAGGGTCCCTGGTGCACCAGCTGGTCCAAGATGTCTCCACCAGGTGGAATTCCACCTTCCTGATGCTCGAGCGGCTTCTTGAGCAGAAAGCTGCCTTGCATCAGGTAGAACTGGAAACAGATATCGAGGCACCTCCAGGGTACAACAGGGAGGAATAGGAGATCCTTGCTCACACTGTCTTCGTCCTGAGACCATTCCTGGCTGTGATGGAGACCATGAGTAGCTCCACCGCCACCCTCATCCAGGTGACCCCACTGGTCCATAGTCTCCACAGGAGCCTGGACAAGATTCTTGGGGGGCAGGATTGTGACCCTCAAGGCAGGAAGATGTCCAATGAGGTGGTTGACCTGGCACGGAATCTGAAGGCGGGGCTGAGGGCTTACTTTGACGAGCTCCTGCGCCGGAAGGAATATGTGCTGGAAACCATGCTGGACCCCAGGATCAAAGGCAGCATGGCACATGAGACAGTGGTCTATGGCCTCCAGAAGGTTGCAGAAGGTCTGGCAGGCAGAGCGGACTATGCATCAGGATGCCACTGTGGATGGTGGGAGTGGGATTAGTGACCCCTTCCAGCCATCTGGGTCTATCCCTGCCCCCAGTCCTAGTGGCAGCAGCAGCACCAGCAGCAGGATAAGCAGCAACAGCATCCCTATTGTCAGCAGCTCCTCCTGTGTGCAGGCCACTCTGGGAAGCATGGGAGCCAGCACAAAATGGTAAGCAGCATGGCTGAGGCCGGAAAGTGGGGCAGGTGGTGCCCACTCAGAGCTACCAGAGGGAGTATTATGGCACCTCAGCAGCAGTGGAGACCTACCTGGAGGAGGAGCCATGACTTGATCCCAGCAGTGATCCCTTGGCCTACTGGGCCAGCAAGGCTAACATGTGGTCGGCCCTGTCGAAAGTGGCCATGGGTATCCTGTCCTTCCCACCAACCAGTGTCCCCAGCGAGTGGGTGTTCTCTGTGGTGGGGGACATTTGTTCCCCACACCTCCTGAGACTGGGGGCCAAGTTGGTGGAGCAGTTGTTGTTCCTAAAGGTCAACCTTCCACTGCTGGGATTCATCGAGCTGCCCCTAGACAAGGAGTGATGGTGCAGTGACACATGCCATCCCATGCCAGGGGCAGTCTTGGGACATGGCTCCTCCTCCTCCTCCTCAATCTGGGATAGGGCTACTGCTCCTGTGCTGCTGAGGTGTTATCCCTCCCTCCCAATGCCTGGCACACACCCCCCTCTCTCTCATACTAGATGGCCTTGGCTACCTTATCTGACTGAACTCATGATGCAGGGTGGCAATGGGAAACAAACAGTAAGCCTGACAGCCAGCCTATGGCTACACGATCTCGACCCACCTATGTGACACTGATTGGCTCCCTCTCACACTGCACAGTCTTTGCTAGCCTATCTGATTGCCCTGCTGCCAATGTCCCAGCCTGCCTGCCCTGGTGCCTCTCATGCCATGCAGCCTGTCTGTCCTGGCAACCAATGTCTGCTGCTGCTGCCAATGTTGCCTACCTATGCTATGCTGTCTGTGCCAAGGGTTCTGTACCCTGGCAACCAATGTCTGCTACTCTGTTTCTGCTAGTGCCAATGGCCTGACCCCAGGCCTATATGCTGCCTGTGCCAAGGGTTCTATAACCTGGCAACCAATGTCTGCAGCTGCTAGTGCCAATGGCCCCTTGGCCTATATGCTGTCTGTGTCTAGGGTTCTGTAAACCGTCAACCCACTGCCTGCTGATGCCAATGGCCCCCAGGTCTATATGCGGTCTGTGCCAAGGGTTCTGTACCCTGGCAACCCACTGTCTGCTGCTGCCAGTGGCCCCCTGGCTTATATTCTGTCTGTGCCAAGGGTTCTGTACCCTGGCAACCAATGTCTGGTGATGCTAATACCAATGACCAACAGGTCTATATGATGTCTGTGCCAAGGGTTCTGTACCCTGGCAATCAATGTCTGCTGCTGCTGCCAATGGCCCCCAAGCCTATATGCTTTCTGTGCCATGGCATCAAGAAACAGCCACTCCAGCCCCAGGACCCACTGTCAGGGTTCTGGGGCCTACGTTACTGGCAGGGAGGACTGTGTCCAATATCTAGAAGCTGCCACTCTAGCCCCAGCCCAGGACCCACCCTCAGGGTTCTTGTGCCCTGTCATTCCACTCATGGGGCTCTGTCATTCCACCTTTTCTTTACACAACCTGTTGTTCATGGCAAGAGAGAGAGAGAGAGAGAGAGAGAGAGAGAGAGAGAGAGAGAGAGAGTCTCCCCACTGCTAGAAGAAGAGACAGACATGATCCCACCCATGCTGTCACATGTACTATATGGCCAGAAAGAGAGAGAGAGGCTCCCTGCTAGAATGTGAGAGATGGGGGTGGAGGTGGAGAGGTAGGTGTATCCAGTTCAAGCTGCCATCTGCCAGAACAAGGAAGAACTCCCATCTGTGCTCATGCACCCAATCGATGCTCATTGCCCACATCCAGAAGCAAACCTACCAGAATGAGATGGAATATATCAATATAACACAACATATTATATGTGCCTGCCTGCCTGCCTGCCTGTGTGTGTTCCTGTACCTGCTGCTACCACCTTCCTGTACCTAGCTGCTACCACCTATTGCTCAATTGAATGAAGTGTGCCCAACCATGCACTAATTCTAGGGACATAATTATTATTAAACTCACATAGGCTGTCATTCCATTGTACCTGAATCAATCATGCCCACCCATACCAGGAACCATCAATGAGATTCTGGGACCATCATTACAGTCACTGGGGGCTGCATTCCAGTCCACTGCATCCAGAAGCCTGGTGCCTGCATGCCAGCCTGCCCCCCCAACAGCCTACTCCTCCACACCCACCCGCGGATGCCTGCTGAAGCTGCTGGTACTAAAAGCCCATCCAACCACCAGCTCCCACCACCTGCTGTCCACTTCCAAGGAGATTGTCTCTCTTTCTCTCTTGCACACCCACACAGACACAAGCCCTGCCCCTCCTGGGCGGTTGTCTGCAAGTTGAGACCCTGCTGCTTCCCGGCACATCTTTGGGTTAATACCTTAACTATACTACATGTGGTGCCAAGTGCTACTGGTAGGGATCGACAAGCTGTATCAGACTCTGCCATCTGCCAGCCAGAACTTCAGCACAGAGGGATAAAATATTGGGCAGGTCAAACAAAGCTCGTAACAACAAATATAACTTTTATTAAAACATTTTAAACAACAACAACAACACACAACTTTATAAAACCAAAACCAAACATATATATATATATATATATATAAAATAAAGGAAACTTAACTTAGTTCTATGTGGGCCTGTACCCCAGAACATGGGGAAAGGCAAAATGGGTTCATGGACCCTAGGGGTGGGCACGTCCTGTGGCATTTGGTAGCCGTTGTCTTTGGCAAAGTCCATGGCCCCTGCCACTGTCTCCTGCCACTTGGAGACTGACTGATGGTACAGGTCCACGCAGTGGATCTCCGTCTGAAGGTACTGGGAATACGCCTTCACCTGGCATTCCTGTACCTCCAGCTCCTTGAACCGTGCCACCAGTTGGTCCTCCATGACCCTTAGACTGCCCATTAAGTCCCTGGTGGGCCTCTCCACTTGGGCCCTAAAAGCCCTTACTGCGGCTGACTCCTCCTTGATGGATTCCTCAGTGGAGCTGGAGGAGGGGGAAGGGGAAGGCCTTCAATGCCATCTCTCCTGATGCTGCTGATGTTCCACCAGGGCCATGCCAGAGTCAGGCTGCCACCTTGCCATGCCGTTTCTCCACATGGGCAATGAGCTCCGATGTGGTCCCCTCGTGCTGCAGCCTAAACTGTTTGTGGCAGGTCTAAAGAGCATAAAAAGATAGGGACATAAGAAGTGTCATACTGTGTCAGACCAATGGTCTGTCAAGCCCTGCCTGCATTCTGTCTCTACAAGTGGATGGACTGGGTAGCCAATCTCTCTCTGCAGAGGACTTCCATTCCTAACAGGTCATAGGGCAATCCATTCCCTGTTGTTCCAGCCCCCGTGCCTTACCTTGCAGATGGTGAGTCCATCATCCTTCTCATAAAACCACCAGATATTGAACCTTGTCCGCTGACTGTCTGGGGGTAGCACTGGCGACCTCTGCCTCGGTGTCCTCCTGGTCCTGGCACCAGTGCTGGGGGCAGCATCCGACCCTGACTGGCACGTGCAAATCCTGCCCTACTTGGGATGCTGGGGAGGGATGGCAATGGAGAGACCCTGGCTGGAACGTGCAAATCCTGCCTGTATTTGGGGTGCTAGGTAAGGATGGCAACTGGAGAGTGGAGACTAGGACTGTAGCAGCATGCCACCATGGCAGCTGTTACCGATGGAAACCCCTATTCCACACATCGTGGCACGGTTCGGCAGAGACAGCTTTCCGACGGCTGCGGCTGCGGTTTGCCACTAATGGTCCGCGGCATCGGAACTGGTGAACGGAAGCGGTACTTTTGTAGATTCCAATAAGAAGTGGCACCAACTCCCTTTTCTGTCGATCATGGAATCTTTGTGGTTATCTGATCATTGTATCATGTTTCCACCACATTTGTATCATGTTTTCATGAGACCCAGCAGCATGATCAACCCTCGGACCCTGTTGATGACACCCACATGCCCAATTTC
>QEPC01001804.1:767883-778686 GCA_003113815.1 Sphenodon punctatus
GTGTGTGTGTGTGTGTGTGTGTGTGTGTATGCCTACTTACTTTATAAGCCAGATGATTAGAAGGGACTTGAGCAGAAAAAGGGTGGAATCTTCTGTACATCCACCCCAAAGCTGAGACACTGAGCCACACGATAAGGACTGATTTAAAGCTCTAATGCATAAGGGGCTGATTGACTTGGACCTAGGAGACCAGGGCTAATTGAAATAGGAAATCACTGGGGGATCTGCGCATGCATTTAGGCTAGCAGCTGGAAGTCGCCTGGGCTCTGCACCCCCAGCTCTAAAAGCGAGCCGCAACCTGATTTAAAGAAAGAAAAAAATCCCCAAATAGGTTGGAGATGGCTGGGAGGAAGAAACCTCGCCAGAAGCTGTCGCAGGCAAACGTCCTTGAAAGATTTTGCCACAAAAGTCAGGCCGCTGAACTGCTGCAAGAAAGGGAGGCAAGCAGTGAAGGAAACAAAATGACGGCGGCGCCGGCAGCCGAGTGGGAACCTGAAACTGACCTGGCCTCTTCGGGCTCTGAAGGTGAGGAGGGAGATGGTTCAGGAGTTAAAGAAAAAAGAGGTGAAAAAGACAAACCCACTGCAAAATCAGTGCAGGGGAACTCCCTAGACTGGCATAATAACAGGCTAAAAATTGCTGGGACAAGGCAGGAGGGGGAGCGAGGCAGCGGGGGGAAAAGACTGACAGCGGAGGCAGAGCGGGAAAGTGAAATAGACCAGGCCCCATCAAGCGCTAATGGGGAAGAGGGAGAGGAGACAGGCTCTTTAAAAAAGTTGCTCAGGCAGATGAAAGAAGAGCCAAAAGAAGAGATGAGACAAGTAAAACAGGCAGTGGAAGCAGGCAACAGGAAGATGGAAGGGATAGCAAAGAGAATGGAGGCAGCTGAAGGGAGAATTTCTGAACTGGAAAATCACTCCTTCTCCACCCAGGAGCAGCTAGAGAAATGGAAAGGCGAGATTGCTTTCTTACTAGCAAAGTGTGAGGATCTAGAAAATGGCTCACGAAGAGGAAATCTGAGATTGAATGGAGTAAAGGAGTCAGGAGGGATGGAAAAAATAAATGAGATAGTATGGGCTATGTTAAAAGAAAATTTCCCAGAAGAGGTTCATTTTCATGCTGCTCCAATCGAAAGGGCTCATAGAACAGGACGTCCACCACAGAAAGATACAGATCCGCCCCGCCCAATACTGATCAAATTTCTGAGCTACAACACCAAGGAAGAAATTCTCAGGGCAGCCAGAGCCAAGAAGAAATTACATTTCCAGCAACAGAATATAAGAATATTCCCTGATTATGCAGCGGAGACAGTAAGAAAAAGAATGAGATGGGGCAAATACGTCGGAGAGCTGATTGAAAGAAACCCGAAACCTAGGCTGCTATTTCCTGCTAAAATGATGATTTTTGAAAATGGAAGGAAGAAAATTTTTGAAGCTACAGAGGACCTAGAAATATTTCTTGCAACCCAGCCAGGGAGACCTAGAGCAAGAGAGCAAAGCTGAAGATCGCTACAGGGAACTGCACAGAATTGTACAGCATACAAGCTGATGGAGAAATGACAAAGGAAGTGGGTTCACAAGTGGGTGTAGAAAACAGTTAAGATTGTTTAAAGTTCATGGTTAGGGGGATGGAAAGATAATTGGATAAAAGGAATGTTTGATTTGATATCTAGATTGCCTTGGTAATTTGTACAGATCTTTTGACATAAAAAGCTGATAGTAAATAGTCAAAGAATGTAGGGTTACATATTGGTGTTGAAAACAGAAATGAATGACCACAGTCTATGGTCAAAGGGGCGTAACAATAATAGATTAAGAAACATTGGTTGTTTTTCTAATTGTTGAAAAGATTTATATACCTGAAATTTAATTGAGAACTGGGGGGGTGATGGGAGGTAGGGCACACGGTGGATTATCCTTTTTAATCCTGGTGGTTGTGCTTCCAGAGGATCCTCGCAGGGAGAAAGAGGAGAAGGAGAGGTGAGCGAAGTAGCTCATGGGGGGGGGAAGAGAAGCTTAGGGGGATGGGGTAAGGGAAGGGATAGAGGGGTGAGGAAGAAAAGAGGTGAGGTCTTATATGGGAAGGAGGAGAGGAAGGAAAAAGGGAAACAGTCTCTGGGGCAAAAAATTTATAAGGATAAAAGAGAGCTATTTACAGAAAAACAGACACTCAAGTATTTCTGGAGCATAAAAACCACAGGCATTAGGGATGCTAGAGGGTTAATCATCCTCAAAAAATATGTCAGAATAAAAGATGGCTGATACTAAAACAGTCACTCTGAACGTCAGAGGCTTACATTCTTCTCAGAAAAGAAAGAGGGTTAGGGATTTCGTGGAGGAACAGGGTGCGGATATATTTTTTCTGCAAGAGACACACTTATTAGCAAAGGATGCCCCTAGGTTTATGACAGCCAGAATAGGGGGACTATGGGCCTCCTGCTCTAAAAGGAAAAAAGCAGAGGTTATCATTGGATTTACCAAAAAGAAAAGTTTTGTATTAGAAAAGAGTATAAAGGATAAAGAAGGAAGATTCCTGTGCTTGGTGGGTAAACTGAATGGATGGCAAGTGACATTAGCCAATGTATACGCACCCAATACTGGTAGGGTGAAATACTTCAAAGATTGTTTTGAGAAAATTGCTCAGGTGTCCAAGGGTTCAGTAATAATACAAGGTGACTTCAACGCCACCCTCACTGATTTGGATCATTCCAGGCTAGGAGGTACGAAGGGGGAACAGAGGGAATTAAATAAGATGTTAGAGCAATTTGGTTGGATTGACATTTGGAGGCACCTAAATGGAAGAGAGAGGGACTATACTTTCTTTTCTGCCATACATAACATCTACACACGTATTGACCATGTCTTGATAAATAAAATAGAGACACATAGAGGAAACAATTCTCTAGTACCTGTGTACCTGTGGTGATGACTGATCATAGTGGAGTAGTCACCACATTCAAAGAGCAAGGAAAACAGCGACAAATGATTAGTAACTGGCAACTTAATAGAAGCTTGCTCAGAAATAAGGAGAACAGGGATCAAATAAGAAAAAGTTTGTTAGAGTTTTTTGATCACAATTTGGGTACAGTTAACTCTCCGGCAACATTATGGGAAGCAGAAAAGGCCATAATTAGAGGTAATATAATCGCCTTAAATGCTAAAATAATAAAGGATAAAAGGCAACAAAAAAAGGAGGCATACACAGAGCTACAAAAATTGGAGGCCTTAAACAAGATTAGGTCCACTAAAGCCCTAAGACGGAAAATAATCAAAAGCAGAGAAACTATAAATACATTAGAACTAGAGAAAACTAAGAACCAACCCAGGAAAATAAGATTCCATTTTTATGAACATAATAACTGGGCAGGGAGAACTCTGGCTAACCTAGTAAAGAAAAAACAAAGAAAAGCACACATATCTAGGGTCCTAGATAAGAGGGGAAAATATTGCACAGAGCCACAAGATATGAAAGGGGTTTTTCTTGATTTTTACAAAAAAGTTTATACTTATACCAACCCGAAAGATCCTGAGATATTAAAATTTCTGGAGGGGATACAAATTCCCAAAGTGAACATAGGACAATTAGCGTTCTTAAATGCAGACATCACACCAAAAGAAGTACAGGAGGCAATAATAGCATCAAAAAATAATAAGACGGCAGGACCTGATGGGTTTCCTAGTGAGTTTTACAAGGCATTTGGGGATATCCTTGTGCCTCATTTAACGGCAGTGTTTAATAACATACTAGTTGAGAATGAAATGCCGCAAAATTTTTACAATGCTGTCATAACTGTAATCCCCAAGCCAGGAAGAGATCCAGATTGCTGCGGGAGCTATAGACCGATATCTCTGTTGAATTGTGATTATAAGATCTTTGCAAAAATTCTGGAAGACAGGCTAAAATCAATAAGTGAGGAAATAATACATAGAGATCAGACTGGCTTTATTCCAGGCAGACAGGGTAGGGATAACATAAGAAAAGCAATCAACATAATATACGCATTGAACAAGCAAAAAATCCCAGCTATGGTCAACTCCGCTAATGCGGAGAAGGCCTTCGATTTTATTGAACCAAAGTGTCTATTTAGAGTATTAAAGAAGATGGACATGATAGGGAACTTTCTGAAGTGGCTCCTTGCAATATATAAGAGACCGAAATCTAGGCTTTTAATCAACGGGGAGCTCACAGAGCCATTTAATTTGCAAAGAGGGACAAGGCAGGGATGTCCCCTTTCCCCATTGCTCTTCAACCTGGTCCTAGAGGTATTAGCCTCGGCGATAAGGCAAAATGAAAAAATAAAGGGAGTTAAAATAGGAACCACCGAAAGCAAATTATCTCTATATGCAGACGACCTCTTGCTAGAGAGAACCAGAGGAAACTCTGCCAGAATTAATAAAGGTTATGGAAGCCTGTGGGAATATTTCAGGATATTCAATTAACAGAGATAAATCTTTTGCTTTAGCCTATGGCTATGGAAAGGAACAGGATAAGCGGCTAAAAGAAATGTCACCCTTTCCAATAACAAATTCAGGGTTAAAATATTTGGGGGTGGTACTCACAAAAAATACTAAGGATTTATACACAGCAAATTTTCTCCTGCTGATACAAAAATTAAGGGAAGAAATACAACCATGGCGTAGAATGGCGGTATCATGGATAGGCAGAATAAACATGTATAAAATGATGGTGCTACCTAAGCTACTTCATAAGCTAATGGCAATACCGATTGCATTACCAGAGGCCTTCTTCAGGCTTAATGAAGATCTGGTAAAAGATCTCGTGTGGAATGGCAGAAAGCCACGAATTAGGAAAGACACATTAAAGCTAGTTAAGGATAAAGGGGGACTAAATGTACCTAACCTAAAATTGTATCACAGAGCAGCAATTACACTGGGGATATATGACTGGTACCAAGAGATCAATGCACCGGAATGGGTGAGGTTAGAGAAAGAATTGACTCAGTCAAAAGAATTAAAAGAACTCCTAGTGGATCAAGGGAAAATGCCGGTGGAGATAAGAAGAGAGCACCCTTTCGCAGGAGTATTATGCAGGAACTGGCACATATTGAGGACAAAAATGGGGTTGAAAGGAGAATATTCCCCCTTCACCCCAATAGACTCAATAATGGCTAGGAAAAGAGAATTGGCACCGGGGTTGAGGGAATCATTAAGAAATAAGGGGATAGTAAGAATGGGGCAACTATTTATAGGAGGAAGATTTCTAACCATAGACAAAATAGAGGGAATCACGCAAGGGAAAGTAGATATTTTCCAGTATCTACAAATAAAAGGTCTAGCAAATGCCCCCCAAAACAAAGAGAGATTTAACAGGGAAATACTTAAGTTAGAAACGCTGATATTCAAAAAGAATAAATCCTCAGGAAGAGTGGGAAGGATATACAAAGCAATAAAGGAACTATATTATAAAGCACCAGTAAAGTATATAGAAGATTGGAGGAAAGATACAAACCTAGCCATAGGGCAAGAACAGGAAAGGGAGATATGGCACCATATGAATAGATGCGTAGCTTCCTTAGAAATTAGAGAAATTCAGCTTAAACTTTCAATAAGATATTATCTTACCCCAGTGAGGCTGGGATTCTCTAATATATCTGAGAAAGGGTTATGCTGGAGGGGTTGCGGTGAAATAGGCACCTACAAACATTGTTGGTGGGAGTGCCCGAAAGTGTGTTTATTTTGGTGCAAGGTATGGAAACTAATCAATAAAATAGCAGGGGAAGTGGTACCTCACAAAATGGAATTAGCTCTGCTGGGTTTATACCCCAAAACAAAAAATATGCTCAGGTGTCAGAATTCTTGCAAAATAGTATGCCTGGCTGCAATAGCAGTGATAGCTATGCATTGGAAGGGGGCTGAGGAATTGTCAATGGAAGAGTTATATTGAAAGATATGGTTCATGTACACTATGGAAAGATTACATGCTGATCTCCATGATGTAATGAGTACCTTCGAACAGACATGGACACCTGTGATAATGGCTCTGGACTAAAAAGCAACAGACAAGAAGTTGAATAATACTCGCTCCTAAGGTCACGATTGTACAGAGACTTGATCTTGAAAATGGCTACAGATACCCATCGGGGACTTTTTCTTCTCCTTTCCCAAGACTTCTACTAGGCATTGCTGTTAATATTAATTGTAGAGCTACAGACAAAATGACAATTACTATGTATTGCAGAGATGGATTGTAGATGGTCATTGTTTGTTCTTCTACAAATGAATAATAAACAATAAAAAAAAAAAGAAATAGGAAATCACTGAGCGGCCTTGGAGAAGTAAAAACCTCTCAGTCTCAGTTCCCCATATGTAAAATGGGAATACATGTGTATCTGTCTTTCCCTGCATGTTCCCCTCATCCTTGTGAATCTTTGATTGTAAGTACACTGGGCAGGGAGTGGGACCTGTCTAAATCAATCACTCTCTCTTAGAGCATTATTTCACTGTCCTTTGTTAATGACACAATACAAAGGCTCTGATAAAGTATAAGATTAAAATGCTAAAAGCACCACACACACACCCCTCTCCCTGACACTACAGAACTCTAGTGTTCGGGGGAGGGAAGGTGGTCATGTAAGGACAGGTGGGGGCAGGGCAGTCAGTGACGGCATCAGCGACAGAGGTCGGCAACTGCAAGTGAGCATAACACCGGCGGCGCTAGGGGGCGGGGCATAATAGCACTCATCACGCCGCCTGGCTCGGCTGCACTAATCAGTTAGTCTTGGGTTAATCTAATAAATAAGCATTTTAAAATTATTTATATTACAAAGTATGCCAAACACAGCAATAATTTTATGATTAACAAAACAAACAATAACACTAATGTAAAAGTAAAAAAAAATAAAAATAAAGTTACATGTAACAGTTGGGATTTGAACTAGCTGAATTACAAGTACAAATTGTATAGCAGGCGGGGACATTAACAACTACGCCAACAGAGTTCTGTTACGCAACTCACTTCTTCTAGATTGAGGAATTACAGAATGAGGATTGTAAGACACTCTTCTGCATGGACTTCACACTTCATTTCTTCAACTTTCTGAGCCGGTCCTCCTATGATGTAAAAAATGACTCGGTCAGCCAATACACAGGTCACTTTCAACTCCCACCAGGAGTTTTGGTCAAAAAACTTTACATTTGAGATCAATTTAAGTTTACATGAAAGATCAATTTGCCATATAATAAAAACACTGTTCCTTGAACTCCCGACCAGAACATGTTGTCCATGTATGTATGTATTGAGAAGAATGGGCAGTTATTGCGGCACAGAGAGACACACAGACAGCAGTGCACCATCAGTCAGCGTGACAGCGTGACAGCACAGCGCAGCAGCGGCTGCATAGTCATACTCCCTTCACAGAACCACGATAAACGCTCATGACTGTCTCTAATATATTCAATTGGCGGAACGCGGGAAAAGACCGCTGATTTTATGCGACAACGGTAACGATCAGCAAATCAGTGAAACACATACATGCCGCATCTGCGGATTCTTGTAGTGGAAGAATCGCAGAATCGCGGCGTACCGGGCGGAATTCTGTGAGGTGCAACGTGGGATACTGAGGTTTAGGAATGGAAATGCGGTGCGGTAACAGCTGCTGCCGCATCAGCCCTAATGGAGACCCTTGCTAGGGATGGCTGGCACATGTTTGGGTGGGGGTGCTCGTGCTCATGCCTGACTGCTGGAAGAGCCCCCCACACTACAGTACCCTCTCTCTCTGTGGCAGACATCCGCTGCCCTGCCGTTTGTGCCTGACTGCCCAGCCCACCACCCACGCACCCACCTGCATGTCAGTGAGATCACTCTAAAGGATAGTATTCTTCTTGTCCTCAAAGTAAAACAAAAGTTTACAAACCTGGCAGGAGTGACAGCACCTCCTGTGCCCAGATCTTGCTCCTCCTTCACCACCAAAGGTGCTGCAGTCACCACAGCAACAGCAACCTCTTCCTCCAACTCTGACGCCGACTCCAGGAGCACCACGTTGGCCCACTGGCATCTGATCAGCATAGGCTGACTCTGAGTCTTCTTCATTTTTTTTTTATAAAAAACCAAGCACTCCAGCCAAACACCCACCAACACTCACCAACCAGCCAAAACAACAACACACTCAAACCAACACACAGTCAAACAGAGCCAAAACACACGAAACAAACCCAAACAGCCAGACAGCCACACCCCACACGCTCTCTTACCACACAAGCTCTGCACGCACTCAAATTTCTGGTTTCCGGCTTCCAACACGATCATGGGACCAGACGATACAATTTCCGAATGGTTGAACCAAACCAAACCAAACTCTACCGAACCGAATGGCTGAACATGAACTCGGCGACTGACCTGAACAACCAAACCCAAACTCGGCGACTGAACTGAATGACCAAACGACCGAACAACCAAACCGTGGCCTGTTCGCCCATCCCTAGCGTTCATAACTTGATACTTAGACAAGGGGTGTGCACCAGGGACACGTGTCATTTTTTCTTTTTGTTTTTGTTTTTTGTTATTAAAAACTGTCATTTTCGTTATTGTTAATAACGAAATTTTGTTACTCATTATCGGTGTAGGTATCGGAATCGGTATCGATTTTGATCAATAATGATTTTGTACTTGGTATCATTTCCGTTGTGGGCTGTTAACAGTATCAGAAGTGCCAGCAGACACCTGCCCCAGACTTCTCAGAAGTTGAACTCCTTCTTCCCTTTCTCATTATAATGCAGTAGTAATAATTCACAATGACAATAAGAAAAATTACTAATATGTATGTCTAACCTAAACCTACACCTAATAATCTATACTATATGCAATATATTCCTATCTAAGTATCAATAAACTTCTATCTGTTCTATGTTCTAAGTATCTATCTGTCCTATTCCTATTCTATAATGCTAATATATATAATAAAAAGCCCAGTATCTATCTATCTATCTATTCTTCATCATCATCATCATCATCATCATCATCATCAGGACAGGGGGAGACAGACAGGGGAAGGGGAAAGGGAAAAAATGATAGGATCTATCTATCTATCTATCTATCTATCTATCTATCTAATATATATACCTAAACCTATATCTATCTATTTGATATTTATGTACAGAGGGAGACAGAAAGGGGAAGGGAAATGGTAAAATAAATAGTATAAGAAAGGTAAGGTATAACACTGAGGGCTGGGGAAGATATTAGTGCAAGCAACAGAGTTCTGTAAATACAACCTGGCACAGCAAGACCTAACACAGAACAAGAGTCAAACAGCCTGGTCCTGCAACATAAAGGGTGCAGTGCACTCCCCTGAGCCCCCATGATTGGTTCTTGGAGGCAGGAGGCATTGAGCAATCACAGGGTGCCATTTAACTGCCTGGGACCTGCTTGTGCAGCTCATTGGCCAGTGGTTAAATCCATCAGGTCCTTCCCCTCCCATCACAGGCTCAGTTCAAGAGTTTCAACACTGTTTCTAGCTCCAAGATGTCTGCTCCCTCCTCCCCTCTCCACATTTTCCTCCAAAAAACATCTGCCAGGCAATAACAAAATTAATAACGACTGTCATTATTGATTTTGTTATTATTTATCTTCATTATTTTTGCAATAATGATCATGAAAATGAGAAGTCGTTATCGTAACAATATGCCGAAAACAAGTGCACACCCCTAACTTAGACACAATCATAGAAATATGTCACATATTCATCTGTGAATTTAGCCACCTCACTCTTTACCTCTTTTTCCAGATCATTAATGAATATGTTAAACATTACTGGTCCTGCAACATAATACGATTGTCAACCCCACTGGCCAATTGGCATCACAGACACATCTCCATGATCTCACATCACTGTGCCAATGGTGGCACACACAAAAGATCCTCTCTGATAGGTCTTTCCTTGAGGAAACTAGTTAAAAAGAAACTAAAATGCAAAGTTGCAAGGGCTACAAGTTTGCAAGAGGTGTGGAGGCTGTTTAAAAGCACCCTTCTGGAAGTCCAGATTAAATGCATCCTGCAAGTTAAAAAAGGATGCAGGCAGACCAAAAGTCTTTAAATAGGGCTAAATGGGGAGGTGAAGGAGGCTATTAGAGTCAAAAAGGCATCCTTTAAGAAATGGAAGGCTAGTCCCAATGATAATAATATGAAAGAGCATAAACACTGGCAACGTAAATGTAAAGTGTTAATAAGGCAGGCCAAGAGAGATTTTGAAGGGAGGCTTGCTAAAGAGGCAAAAACAAGCAACAAAAATGTTTTCAAATACATCAGAAGCAAGAAGCCTGCTAGGGAGTCAGTTGGGCCATTAGATGACAAGGGAGTAAAAGGGGAACTCAGGGAGGATAAGGACATTGCAGAGAAGCTGAATGAATTATTTGCGTCAGTCTTCACTGTGGAGGATTTTGGGGAGCTACCCAGTACGCTGGATCCTTGTTTTGTGGGTGAGGAATTGGACGAACTGTTATAAATCAATGTGATGTTGGAGGATGTTCTAGGGCAAATTGACAAACTGAATACTAACAAGTCACCAGGGCCAGATGGCATTCACCCCAGAGTTCTGAAGGAACTCAAATATGAAGTCGCAGACCTACTGTTAGTAATTGTAACCTGTCACTAAAATCTGCCACAGTACCCGAGGACTGGAGGGTGGTAAATGTAACTCCAATATTTAAAAAGGGATCCAGAGGCGATGATGGAAACTACAGACCAGTAAGCTTGATGTCTGCGCCAGCCAAAATGGTGGTGGAAACCATCATTAAGGACAGAATTACAGGGCATTTTGACAAACATGGCTTAATGGGGAAGAGTCAA
>QEPC01001804.1:798875-878469 GCA_003113815.1 Sphenodon punctatus
TTGGTGATCTTAGCAAGAGCGGTTTCAGTGGAGTGAAGGGGGCAGAAGCCAGATTGGAGGGGGTCAAGGGAGGAGTTGGCAGAGAGGAGGTCGAGGCAACGGGAGTAGACAACCCATTCCAGGAGTTTGGAAGCAAAAGGGAGGAACGAGACAGAACATTAATTAGAGGGTTCAGAGGGATCCAGAGTGAACTTTTTGAGGATGGGGGAGACAGTGGCATGTTTAAAGGCAGAGGGGAAGGAGCCAGTAGAGAGGGAGAGGTTGATGATGTGTAGGAGGGGAGGGGCAACAGTGGAAGCAATGGAAGTCAGGAGGAGGGAAGGAATGAGGCCCAGGGGGCAAGTGGAGGGTTTGGAGGAGGAGAGTAGGAAGGAGATTTCCTCAAGGCAGGCGGGAGAGAAGGAGGACAGGAGAGAGGGAAAGGGGGGAGTAGTAGGGGGGAGAGTACTTGAAAGCGATTTCCAAGTGAAAAAAAGAGCAAGATCCGGAGCAGAGAGAGAAGAGGGAGGAGGAGGACAGGGGTGTTGAGAAGGGAGTCAAAGGTGGAAAAGAGGCAGTCAGGGTCCCGGGAGCAGGACTCAATGTGTGAGGCATAGTACTGCTGTCTAGCGAGGGAGATAGCAGAGTTGAGCGATGAGAGGCAGAATCTGACGTGGAGGAAGCCAGCGTGGTACCTCCAGGGCTGAAACTGCTGAGGGTATGGCTGGGCTACATTATTTATGGCTGGGCTATATCTTGTTATGACCTATGGCTAAATGATACATTTGATTGATTGATTGATTGATTGATTGATTGACTGACTGACTGACTGACTGACTGACTGACTGACTGACTGATTGATTGAGCACCAACACTATTCCTGGAACTGAACAGTCATGATTAGAGACATGCCCCTGTTCTGGGAGGCTTGCAATTTAGAATGGACAAAGGAAGAGAAGTAAGGGTGAGGGTAGCATAGAGAAAGACAGTGACATTCACGAAGTTGAGAAATTGCAGCTTAGTTAGAAAACATATACAAGCCTGGCTGACTCAGTCTAAGAGTGGTTCAAGTGAAAATCTTTGTTCTAGCACAGTAGAATGGACGGGGAGGGGTGTGAAGCTAGGATTATGTTTTGTGTAGAGTTGAAGTATCTACACAAAAAATGGGTAAATCCATTTAATATAGTCTACCCAAACTGAAAACAGCATTTCAGGTAGGGCTGAAACTCAGTCCTCAGATTCTCGCTTTTCTCGGCAAGAATCAGAGTTCTCGGCTCATTCTTGCAAACGAGCCACCCAGTGAGTTCATAACTAGGGTGAGATTCCATTGTACTAGGGCTGAGGTCTTGACAAGTTCTCGGGCCCTGGCTTGAAATCTCATGAGATATCTCATGAGAACAAAAGAGCTTATCAATTCAGCCCTAATTTCAGGTAATAACTGATATCTGCTTGCACTCGATTGGGTATCTGTTTTGGTTATTTGGGCTTGTTTGGGGGTTTCTTTTCCATTTTTTAGAGTTTGGGGGCCATTTTGGTAATGTCATTTTAGCAATATCAGTACTATTGCACATGTGTAATAGCCAAAAATGATGTAACCAAAATACCTAGACTGAACACACACACCCAAAAAAACCAAAAACAGACACACACCCCTTCAAAAAACAGATGTGTGACCCTTTGGGTCATGGATAACATTTGGGTCCCTAAAGGGCTACTAAAAATGTGAGTGCTATCCACAAATAAAAATCCCACTATCTATCAGATTTCAAATCCACTTTTGTGATTATTTCTTCAAGGATTTGTTACAGTAAGTGGGACAGATTAAGTGACTTCTTAAAGAAAGGGAAACCCAGGAGAAAAGCTGTCTTTTACAGTGTGGTACCATCCTAGAACCAGTGCAGGAGAGTATAGGTACTAGCTCCCATCCCATTAAACCAAGGAGTCCTGGCTCCAAGCCCCCCTGCTCTAACCCACTATTCCCCACTCCCCTCCAATTGAACCCAGAAGTCCTGGTTTTCAGCCTGTCTGCTCTAACCCACTAACCCCCCTCTCCCTTCCCAGAGAATAGGGATGGGCAAACATGGTTCGGAAGTTAGGAGTTCGGCCCGAACTCGGCCTGTTCGGATGACCAAATCTGAACATGAACAGACTGAATCAAACTTAATTCCGAACATTGAAATGACCGAACCATGTGGTCAGTTCGGTTCACGTTCGGGTGAGTTTGGGTGGCAAAAACGTGTGACTGCAAGGCAAAACGTGACAGGAAGGGGGAGTCAGCTGAGGAGCAGACTTCCAGGCACCAGGGGTGGAGTAGCAGCCAGCTTGCCCAATCACCATCCCTTTTCACCTCAGACCACTGACTTCACAGTCTGCAATTAGCCATGGGCTAGGCTGCATGGAGCCAATGGGGCTTGCGGTGAGGCGGGCGCATCAAGAAGCGAAACTGATTGCCTCCCCCCTTCTGAGCTAGTGACTGTTCCTGAACAGGAGGTGTTTCAGAAGGCTCCCTCTCCCAGCAGTTTTGTTCTCCTCAATTAATTGCATTCCTCTTCCTATTTCACCCATCCAACCCATCTACCTCCATATTATCATTTATTTAACTTAGATTAGATAGATTTAGGTGTTATTTATTGTTTTTACCCCTCCCTGTGTTCCCTGTGTTCAATCTTCCTTCCTCCCTCCCCCCTCCATTGAATCCTTTCCCTCTCCCTCTTATTCCATCCCTGATTCCCTTCCCGTGTTTTAAGTTTTGGATTTATTTAGAGTAGGATTATTATTAGATTTATTTTCATTTCAGTTTTGTACCCCTCCCTGTGTTCTTTTGGTTTCCCCCGTGTAATATTGTGTATCTATAGATAGATAGTTATTAGATAGATAGTTACTAGATAGATATACATAGTGTTAGCTTAGTTATAGAGATAGATAGAGATACAGTGTGTTTGTAGGACTAGGCCTTTTTAGTTAATAATTAGGATATTCCATTTAGTTCAATAGGTTTTAGAATAGTTAATAAAAGTTAGATTTAGGGTAGTGATATATATATATATATATATATAAAAGAAACAGCCACTTAAGCCCCAGGACCCACCATCAGGGCTCTGGGGCCTATGTTACTGACAGGGAGGACTGTGGCCAATATGTATCAAGAAGCTGCCACTCTAGCCCCAGAACCCACCATCATGGGTCTGGGGCCATCATTCCTCGCACAGAGGCGATGTCATTCCACTGCATCAAGAAATAGCAACTCCAGCTCCAGAACCCACAGTCAGAGTTCTGGGGCCTATGTTACTGTCAGGGAGGCCTGTGGCCAATATTTTTAAGCTGCCACTCTAACCCCAGGACCATCATCATGGGTTCAAGAAACAGCCACTCCAGCCCCAGGGCCTACCTTCAGGGTTCTGGGGCCTATGTTACTGGCAGGGAGGACTGTTGCCAATATCTAGAAGCTGCCACTCTAGCCCCAGGACCTACCATCAGGGTTCTGGGGCCATCATTCCTCGCCTTTTCCCGAATTCCCCAACCAAACCAAATACGACTGAACCAAACGGCCAAACCCAAATGCAGAGAACGAACTGAATATCCAAACCGAACAGGCGAACTGAAACAGACCGAACCGAGTGGCCAAACGCGAACCATGATCTGTTCGCCCATCCCTACCAGAGAACCCAGGAGTCCTGGCTCCCAACCCCCCTGCTCTTACCCACTTGCTCCTATTCCCCTCATCTTGAACCCAGGAGTCCTGGTTTACAGCCTGCCTGCTCTAACCCACTATCCCTACTCTGGTTGTAAATAACCCAGGAATCCTGGGTAGCCCACTTGCCCCTCCTCCCCTCCCATTGAACCCAGGGCTCCCAGCCCTCCTTCTGTAACCCACAAGCCCCAAGATCCCACTCCTGCTGTAATTCACAACCCCCCAGGAGTTCTGATTCCCAGTCCCCCTGTTCTAACCCACTAGTTCCTACTCCCCTCTTATTGAACCCAGAAGTCCTTGCTCCCAGCCCTCCTGCTCTAACCCACAAGCCCCCACTCCTCCCAGCCCCCTCTCTAACCCATTACCACCACTCTGGTCTTAAAGAATTCAGGAATCCTGGCTCTCTGCCACCCTGCTCTAGCCCACTAGCCCCCACTCCCCTCCCAGAGAATCCAGGCGTCCTGGCTCCCAGTCCTTCTGCTCTAACCCACTAGCCACTACTACCCTCTCATTGAACCCAGGAGTCCTGGTTCCCAATCCCCCTGCTCTAGCCCACAATCTCCCACTCCTCTCCCAGAGAACCCAGGAGTCCTGCCTCCCAGACCCCCTCATTCCTTCTCTCCAAAGGGGCTTAAAGAGCTGAACAAACTCTGCAATCTACATTAGTGATTTTTTTCCTCTTGTTACTGGACTCAGGATCTCATGCAAATGGACTCTTCACAGCCCAACACAGTACTGCTCCCATTCCTACCCCATCCCACTCCATAATTAATTAAGAGCTCCAGTGTGGCATAATAGCTAGGTGTGCAAAACTTGGACTGGGAGGGAGGGGGGAACTCTGGTTCATGTCTTGCCTTAGTCAGAAAATCACTGGGTGACCTTGGGCCAGTCATAATATTCTCTCAGTCTAAACTACGGGTATTTTCTGACGTGACAGGGCTGATTGGCCCCGGCACGGAATCATCCCTTTGATTCCCCACCAGGGCAACCACGTAACGGGCCAACAGACGTGGTGGCCGCTCCCGGCGGGGAATCCGGGTGGGGCTGCACGGTGCAACATGCGGCCACACAGCCTCTCCCCCCACCCCACCCCAGCCACCCACCCTCCAGGAGACGGGCAGGCACCATGGCCAATGTGGCCACAGTGCCCGCCCGCATTGACCATGACTAGGAATCCTGCCGTGGATTCTGGGCCGTGGTCTGGGGACAGACGTTACGGTCCCCTTCATCACAGGGGGGAATCACCTTCACTATGCAAATGGCACCGGTTCCGCCGGGACCGCCGTTCACGTGGTGAATGTGATTCCCCTCCATGATTCACGGAGGTGAACATCTGGGGGAAACTTCCGTTCCCCCCAACAGATCTTCCATGATCACAATCACCATGTGGGGATGCACTGTGGTTGACTGTGATCAATAACGTCTGAAAATACCCTACCTCACAGGGTTGTTGTGAGGATTAAAAGTTGTGTTAATTGGGGGAAACTCTGCATGCACTGACCAGAGTAGCTGGGTCTAGCTGGAGCTCCTCCCGTACAGAGAGTAAATCTGCCCTTACAATTCTGAGTTGCAAAACCTTAAAATAAGCATCAAGAAGATATAACGCAGAGATCTAGAACAGAACGGGGGGGGAGGGGGGAAGAACTCTAAAGAAACAGCATTGGAGAGATACTGCCAGCTGCAGCATACTGAGAGAGCCGTGGACAGAGAAGTTGACTCAGAGCAGCAAAAAATGGTGACAGCCAAAGCGGAGGAGCACCCAGAGGAGCAAGAAAACACAGGAGACAGGTTTGTGGTGGAAATTATTTTGGATATGAAAAAGGAGCTGAAGGCTGAAATTAAGAAGCTACGGGCTTCAGTAGAGGCTGGCACAAAAAAACTGGAAGTTTTATATAAAAGAATGGAGGTGGCAGAAGATAGAATATCATCATTAGAAGATCAGGCGGTCTCCAGAGAAGACCAATTAATGAAAATACATGAGACAATATTATTCCTTAATCATAAAACTGAAGACCTGGAGAATAGATCCAGGTGGGATAACTTAAGATTAGTGGGCATCCCAGAAGGGGCTGAAAAAACCAATATGAGGGAGCTGATCTGGGTGTTCCTACAAGATCAGTTCCCAGAAAAGTCACACCTCCATGAGGCAGGGATAGAGAGGGGCCCCAGAACAGGGAGACCACCCAGCAAAACATTTCCCAGACCACGCACTATATTAGTAAAATTCACCAGCTTTCAAACTAAAGTACTGAGGAAAGCTAGGCAAAAGAAGGAACTGCTTTATGACAACAAGATAGTAAAAATCTATCCAGATTATGCAGCAGAAACTATGACTGGGAGAAGAAAGTGGGGCAAATATTTTGGCGTGTTACATGAAAGAGGACTAAAACCCATACTGAAGTTTTCTGCCAGAATGTGCATTTCTATAAATGGGGAAACAAAGATGTTCTCTGCAACTGAGTAACTGGAAGCTTTCCTGCACCTGGCCTCAGGGCAAGGAGAGGAAGCTTAATAGATGAGGGAGCAGTTGAAAGCAACAGAAGAAAGAAGCAACAACTGATTTAAAACAATAAAATGTGGGCAGAATAATTAAAGAAGCCAGGAGGAAGGTCCACTGGCTCCAATTTGAAGAGAAATAAGCTAATGGGGGGAGGTAACTACAACTGCTTTCCTGAGTAAAGGAAAGGAAGACTCTGCAGAGTTCCTTTGTTGGATGAGACATGAGAGTAGGGTGCTGGAGTTTATGTTTATGCTGATGTTGATGTTCATATTTTTGTCTCAAGTAAAGGAAGACTGGGGGGGTGGGAGGTGCTGAATAACCTCTCAGTTGGGGGTTTGAGGTATAAAACTATAAAATGTATGGGAAACAACGTGCTAAGAGGTAAAAGAGAAGTGAGGAGTTATACTCAGAATAATATGAATATGAAAAGGAAATGGTATGGGCAGAATATAAAAAGCACTAAGCATACAAGAAGGGGAAATATAAAAATAAAATAAACTCAAAGACCTGGAGGATTATAAGAAAAAAGATAGATGGGAAGATGAATAAGATAAAAATATTAACTTTAAATGTGCGGGGATTAAATTCACTTGCCAAGCGTAGAAGGGTAAGGAATTTATTATTTGATAATGGTATAGATATATTTTGTCTACAAGAAACACACTTATTGATTGAGGACGTGCCACAATTGGGCAATAAAAATACAGGGGAAATAATAGCGGCATGTGCCAGAAAAAAGAAGTCTGATGTCCTTATTGGATTCAGTAAAAAAGCGGATTTCAAGAAAAAAAAAGATTATTAGGGATAAGGAGGGTAGATTCTTGTTGATTACAGGTACTTTAAATGGAGAATGGGTAACGCTGGTGAATATATATGCCCTAATAAAAATCAGTTCAGGTTTTTTCAACAATACATACCTATAATTGTAGAAAATATTAAGGGAACCTTGCTGATGCAGGGGGACTTAAAAACACCATTAACTGAGCTGGATATATACTATATATACATATAGTAGTATGTATATTACCTGCTGTTTTTATTTAGAAGTCGCCAAGTATCTATGATCCCTTGGGACCTAAACAAATTCCCAATCATTGCTTGGCGACTTCTAAATAAAAACAGCAGGTAATATACATACTACTCCCAAGTTCACAACACCGATTCTAAAATAGATCACGTGCTTATGGAAAATAAAGACCTCTGGAGATGCAAAGGGAGCTATATTATACCTTTGGTATTCACAGATCACAATGCCATTATTACAGAACTCAGGTTAAATAAAGATACACTGACAAATGAGTATATTTGGAGTACGGCTAGGGGTATGCTTAAAATAAGGATATGGAAGACAAAATTAAACAGAGTGTTGAAGAATACCTAACACTTAACCAGGGCTCAGTTCAATATACCGCTACATTCTGGGAAGCAGTATTAGGGGCAAGTTGATAGCTTTACATGCATACATAAAAAAGAAAAAAAGAGAAGCTGTACAAGAAATATACGCAGAGATGCATAAACTGGAAGCGCTCAATATAAAAGCTCCCTCTAAACTGATGCGAAGACAAATAAATAAAGTAAGAGAAAGGGTCAATACAATTGAATTAGATAAAGTCAAACCACAATTGAAGTGAATAAAATTTTATTATTACAATAATAGCAATAAAGCAGGCAGAGCATTGGCAAATTTGACTAGAATACAAAAGCAAAAAGCTGTTATAACAAGTATTATAAAGGAAGATGGCACGATGGTGCAGGAACAGGAGGGAATCCAGAAGGAGTTTCTCGAATTCTATAAAAAACTTTATTCTTAATCGAATCTGGATACTGGAGAGATAAAAAAATTCCTAGACAATATAGAGCTACCAAAACTAAATAATGCCCAGCAGTCCTTCATAAATACTTTAATAACATCTGCAGAAGTAGAAGCTGCTATAGAGGGCATGCAAAACAATAAGGCCAATGGGCCAGATGGATTCCCCCCTGAATTTTATAAGACCTTCGCTAAACTACTATCTCTCACCTAACCAAAGTATTTAATGAAATCTTGAGCACAGGAGTGATGTGCCTCATTTTATGAGGCACAAATTACGTTGGTACCTAAACCGGGTAGACCAGCGAATAATTGTGGGAGCTACAGACCCATTTCATTGCTTAATACAGATTTCAAAATATTTGCCAAAGTTCTAGCCACAAGACTGAAAGCTGTGGCGGGGGGAAATTATCCACCCAAACCAAGCAGGATTTGTCCCCAAACACCAAGAATGGATAATATAAGAAAAGTAATACATCTGATATATGCACAAAAAACAAATAAAAATGCAGCTATGGTTATTGCTGTGGATGCTGAAAAGGTCTTTGATTTTTTGGAGCCTACCTACCTGTTTGAAATATTGAAAAAATTGGGACTACCACAAAATTTTATTAGATGGGTAGCAGCAATCTATGCGTGCCCGCGATCCAAGTTATGAGTTAATGGGCAAATCACAGAGACGTTTGATATCCACAGAGGCATGAGGCAGGGCTGTCCCTTATCCCCACTTTTGTTTAATTTAGCACTGGAGGGGCTTGCGGCAGCACTGAGACAAAATAAACGAATTAAAGAGATGACTATTGGTGAGCAGGAACAAAAATTGGCGCTGTTCTCAGATGAGCTAATACTGTGTTACCATTCCAATAGAATCACTACCACCCCTGTTAGACACAATAGAATGATTTGGGAAAGTGGCAGATATAGAATTAATAAAGACAAATCACATGCATTTATTTTCGCTCCTTCCGAGGTAGAAGGTAAACTAATAAAACAAATATCCCCCTTTCCGGAGAGTCTAACAGGCATCAAATATTTAGGTGTCATATTAACAAAAGACTGCAAGGACCTCTATGCGGCTAATTTCCCCCCAATTCTTAAGCAAATTAAACAGGAATTTATGAAATGGAAAAACTTAATGTGCTCCTGGTTAGGGAGAGCGAACTTATTTAAAATGATAGCGCTCCCCCAAATTTATATACAAATTCACAGCATTACCAATAGAGATACCAAAGTCATTCTTCAAGCAGGTAGATGGATTAGTAAGAGATCTGATCTGGTGGGGGGAAAAACCTAGACTGAAAAGCGGCACAATGTTCCAACTGAAAGAAAAGGGAGGGCTAAATTGCCTGATGTTAAATTATACTATAATGCAGCAACGCCTACAGCGATGCAGTACTGATACCATAGCCCAAAATACCCTGAGTGGATTGCAATTGAAGCTGAACTGTTACAAATCAAATCTTTGAAAAAGGTGAAGCAACAATCCAGTCAAATATTAGAAATGAACACCCATTTGCTAACTCACTGATCAAGAATTGGAGAGGTATACAAAGGAAACTGAAGGATAAATTTCAGGCGTCCCCTTATTCTCCAATTCAGAGAATTTGTGTGACAGAGAAAGAGATAGACACTAACTTAGTTAAACAATTAAAACAAAAAGGAATCACAATGGCATATCAGCTGTTCAAAAAAGATACATTTAAGACACTTAAGGAGCTGGAAGGGGAAATACAGGGGAAAACAGAGGTATTCCAATATTTACAGTTGAAAAGTGTGTTTGTTACCCCAGAGCTGAGAAACAACTTTGGAAGGGTCCCTCTGGGTATAGAAACTGTTCTGTTTAGTTTATCTGGTGCCAAAGGTAAACTTTCTGGTATATACAAAGAGATGAAGCTATTAATGTATAAGACTCAGCATTCCTACATAGATAAATGGGAAAGAGAGCTGAAAAGAACATTCTCTGAACAGGAAGTGAAAGAAATATGGACACATATGGACAGGTGCGCAACGGCTCTGGAAGTGAAAGAGGCACAAATAAAGATTACCACAAGGTTCTACAGAACGTCTGTACAATTGAAATACTATCAAAATTCAGGTAAAGGACTTTGATGGAAGGGAATCAGGATGTGGGCATCAGGGCACCTTGGAGCATTGTGTCTGGAGCTGTATATAAGTACAGGACTTTTGGAGGCGAGTGTGGTCTTTCATTAGCAAAATCAACAGAACTATAGTCCCCTTTAAACCTGAAATTGCATTACTGGGAATATATCTGCCTAGTAGGGCAATTCAAAAGCACCAAGAATCTACAAGAGTTCTGTGTTTGGCTGCAATTAACATTATCACGTGACGTTGGAAAACTGAGGCTACACTACCAATTACAAAATGGATAAGTCAGTTGTGGCACCTTTTCACTATGGAGAAGCTACTGGCGGACCTGAAAAACAAAAAAAAGGACCTGGAGGTGGTTTGGTATAACGTTATTGCTGGAATAGAAAATGAAGAACTTTCCCATTCTGATAAAACAATACTGTTTGCGCGCTACTTCTGAGCTGAGCACCAAAAGAAAAGATAATAAACAGAATGAAGACCATACAATGTTAAATAATGTAATATGTATACAATATGCATGCGTTGAATGAGATTGTAAATGTACATTTTGGTTTTGAAAGAAGTTTAATAAAAAATGTATATTAAAAATAAATAAAAAAAAAAGTTGTGTTAATTAGTTCAATGTAAAGCACTCTGAATGCCATAACATGGGGGTGCTATATAAAGATTATTATTATATTTAATGATATGCCACTGAACTTCACTGGCTTTTTTATCTTGATCCACATCCATCCTCACACAACTGTCCAGCCTACCTGATGAACCTGCGTCAGCAGGTTCTACCTCCAATTTCCAAATTTCTGTACCTCAGCTGTTTCTCCTCAGATCTGGCTGTAATTTTGACCTTTCCACCTCTTACGGAAGTGAGCCTCCCTACTAAATTTCACACTGATAGCATACATTGTCTTGATTTTATAATAAGTAGAATGTTTGTGATTTTAACAAAGAGTGCAAACTGCCTTAACTATAGAGCTGACCTCATGGCAATAATAATAATAATAATAATAATAATAATAATAATAATAATTTTAAAAATGGATAACATTTTTCACATGCTGACGTGCTGTGTTGAATTAAAGAAAGAGATTCCCAAATTTCTATGCTCAAGCAAAACACCACAAGGGGAAAAAATGGACAAAAGATACATAAATGAAATACACATATTGTGTGTCTGTGTCTCATTTCACCCTGTTTTCTTAGTTCTGGATTTTGAAAAGATTTATGTGTGGGGGAAGCTTTTAAATGAAGTTGTCCTATTAAATTTAGCAGAGCAAGTCCGCAGCTACAATCCCAATATTATTTACCCTGGAATAGTCCTGCTGATGTTGATGGGACTATTCTGATATAGGTGGTTTGAGAATTGCAGCTTATATGGGTAAAGCTACTGTACTTACGAACTTTCATAGCTGTGGCCTGATGTGGGAGGAAATCCATGTGGATAAAGTATTCTGACCACAGGTTACAATGTGTAGGAACAGGTCCTGAATTGTAAGGCATTTGGGCCAGGGTTCTTTACTATTCTGTCTGTAAGATCATGTCTATAATAGGGCCACAGTCATGGCCCTATAGTTAAGGCAGTAGCAAACTCTCATTGAACAGTGTCTATGCTGTTCAGTGGGAGTCAGTAGAGCAAAAACTTCCAGTTGGCGACAATTCTAGCTTTCCTCCAGCAACACATGTGTTCTGTGATTTCTTCATTGTTTGTAGTTCCGGGGCGGGGTGGGAGACTGAAAGCAATATCTATTATGTCTTGGGAAATCTGCAAATATGGTTCTGAGAAACTCTTTACTAATTATGGCTGCTATTTCACTAACTCTTCTTAATTAATTAAGCAGTATTGCTAACAGGAATATTGTCTTTAAACCCCCACCCCATAACCAGTTCATTTGCGTCCCCCCCATATAATTAATTAATGCTGCCCCAGGGGCGCAAATTAAATGGCTATGGGTGGGGGGCAGCGTGAATTGATTATGGGGGCACAACTGAACTGCATCTATCTATCTATCTATCTATCTATCTATCTATCTATCTATCTATCTATGGCATAATGTGCTTAATAGGCTGGCTGCATTTTGGGTGTCTTGTGTGTTTGATAGCAGCGCCTCCAGGCCTGCAAAGCCGGGCGGTGCCCCTAGGTCCATCAGCGGGACACAAAGAGGGGGACCCATCTTGACTACTTGTCCAGGGGCCCATTGCACCCTAGCTACGCCCCTGGTCTAGTGTGCGTGACTGATCAATTTGAATGAGTGTGTGAGGTGAGAGCATGTGTGTGTAGTGTGTGTGATTAATTTGAATGAATGTGTGAGATGAGAGCATGTGTGTACTGTGTTTGAATGATTGTGTGTGTGATCAGTTAGAATGAGTGTGTACGTGAGAGGTGAGAGCACGTGTGTGAATGAGTGTGTGGCCTCTTTTACATGAGATGCACCCACACAGTGGCATGGGTGGATGTGTCTAATATGAAAGCAGTCGCTTGTGCGCTTCTGTGTAATACGCATCTCCACCCATCACCCCTGCACAGAGAAACCTGCGAAAAAACAGGTTGCTCCATGTGGGGGATGTGAGGGGATGAGTGAGCGCCTGTGTGCACCTGCAGTGTTCTTGTGTCTGGGGCCAGCTTATGCATTAACAAAACTATTAAGTTTCAAAAGAAGGGCAAATTACCTAGACAAAAACCTTCGGTTTAAGAAGCGTATTAAGGTGGCATTATAAATTATACTCAAATGTTAACATGACAGTAAATTGTATGTTAAGGCAGCTTTATTAAATATCAGACCAATCTATACATTTTTCTTTTCTTATTCATTAATAAAAAAAATTATGACAACTGAAATTAAACGGAATATATTCCTAATCACGTATAAGTATTGTTCAGTCACCATACCACACATATGCAGCTTAATTTTGGTTAAGTCATAATCTTTTTTATTAATGAATAAGAAAAGAAAAATGTATAGATTGTTCTGATATTTAATAAAGTTGTCTTTACATACAATTTACTGTCATGTTAATGTTTGAGTATAATTTGTAATGCTGCCTTAACAAGCTTCTTAAACCGAAGGTTTTTTGTCTAGGTAATTTAACTTAGTAGAACTCCTTTCCCTCAGATATGTTTTTTTAAAATAGATAATAGGTGTTATTCTGAAACCAGACATTGTTCTTCCCTATTTTGTTCTACCAGCACTCTCCAAAATGAGTGGTAGCCAATCACTGGC
Source organism: Sphenodon punctatus (assembly GCA_003113815.1). Classification (NCBI taxonomy): domain Eukaryota; kingdom Metazoa; phylum Chordata; class Lepidosauria; order Sphenodontia; family Sphenodontidae; genus Sphenodon; species Sphenodon punctatus. Next base: position 812,180 of record QEPC01001804.1, read on the forward strand.
TATAACTTGTTAGCCAAATTCCCACTGAATTTCTACTGTGACACTTCAAAGTAATAGAGAGAGTGTGGTTGCCATATTGGTCCTAACTGTCTCTACTTTAAAGTAAGTCACCTTTGCCTTGATGGTCTCAGTCCGTGTCTTATTAGATGGAGATCCATCTCACACAACCCATCCTACCAGCTACCACTAACTGATTTGTAGTATGTTAATCATAGCAGATGTTTTTACACACACATTTCTCCTGCATGTTTACTGTTACATCCTGAATTTTCTGTGTGTCTAAATCATTCACTCAGATCTTCAACATCCGGCTCTTTGAACTTCTGCATAGAACTTTTCCCAGAACATTTGTGTGTAAAAAAGTTCTCCTGGTAAACAGGCAGCTGTGGTGAATTGGTTTCCATGGCAGCCTGTTACATCTACAGTTGCGGCTTCTTTAGACTGCCTCAGGGCAATGTGTGTGTGAAGAATGCATCCAAGAACTGCCTCAAGGCAGTGTGTGTGTGAAAATGCATCCAGAACTTACTTGTGGACTTGTAAACCCAGAAGACTGAAAAATCCGGAACTTTAAGGTGTGTGTAAAAATGCCCAGCATGTTAATAAGCCTTCTTAACTTGGTATTGGGTGACCAGCTATTTTAGTGAGAGCTTACTGGGTAGGTTTTGTATTGTATGAGATTTTGTATGTATTATTTTGGCTATGACGGTTGGTCACGCCTAATAAAGCTTACTTTGACTTTGACTTTGATCGCTTAAATTTTTGTAGCTTTATGGTAAACGGTTTTCACAGCTAAACAATCTGAGTACAAACCCCAAGCCAAGCAATTCAGTGATGAATCTCTCATTGATTTCATCTTTTCTTTATTTAAAGCTGCTATTTTGCCATTCATTCAGAAATAAAACAGACTCTATATTTATATCAGAGTTTATCCCTTGAACAAATACTTGTTTACCACCTAATCAGCATCTGTCCCAAATATATATATTTATCTCTTTCTCATACTTTGAAATAGTGACTGAACCTATTCTGACATCATCACTCATAGGCATCAATGCATATAGTTCCTTCTCAGTTGAATATCTATATAATTTTCCTTTGCCTGGTACTTGTAACTCTTTACTTTGATGGTAATAAATGTCATAGGGTAGACATTTAATCTGATAATAATTTATGCACTCTTGTCATAAATCAGCCAGAGTTCAATGTTCCTTTACTCTGTTCTCAAATATTAAAGCTCACTTTTTCCAATTTTTATACTTCTGTTTAATCTACACCATGGGGAGAAGAACCTGAATTTTGGCTAGAAGTTTGTAGAAGGAGATAAACACACTTTCATTTCAAAGAGGATGTCTTCACATTTTGAGCCAAATACAGGCCCATAACCAAAAAGGGGGCAGGGGACTTGTTCTCCTCTGAGATTTGGATTTTCCCCACCCAATGATTGCTGAGAAGCATACGTTGCCTAAATCAAAGACGCTTTAGCCAAAGCGTCTGCAGTAGAGCTGAAATGGATAGCACATTTGCTACCTGTGAGTAATACCCACAATTTCAGGCAGTATGTTGGGTGCCCAATCGGTACTCAAGTACTGAGTTGGGCACCCATTTACCTCAAATACTGCGTGTTACTGTTACCAAGTTACTGATTTTCCATTTTATTGATTGACTTTGGTAACAGAAAACCAGAAAATTGGTAGCAGAAGCAAATAAATTGGTAACAGAAGTTGATATATCAGGTAGCCCATCAGGCACTAATCGGGTTGGGTCCTGTAATTTCAATGGTTATATCCGTTTTGCAGGTACTAATTTCAGCTCTAGACTGTAGACATGCAAACAAGGCTAGCCAAAAAATGCATAGGATGTACTTTAGAATATAAAGAACGGACTTAGCAGATTATTGTGGGATGCACTACGTGGCATATTTTTCTACTGAGTGCCACCCATCTTCAGGTTTTTGACCCATTAAGCTCCAAGATTTTGACCCGTAGATGTCTTGGGTGGTGGAGGTACTGTTCAGTAAATGTGCTAGGGAGAGATAGGAAGACAAGAGAGCGTCTGAAACATGGCTAGTTTATTCACAGCTTGAAACCTGCCAGTGCTCAGCTGTTCTGCAACAAAACCCCTCTATCCACAACTGGCAGCTGCAGCAGAACTCTCCCTACCCGCAGCAGTGCCAGATGCAACCCCAGCAGGAGAGAGATTGGGATTGGGCTTGGTTTCAACAGAATGAATTATGCAAAGGAGACCCCAAAATCGTAACAGTCCTGGGTGTCATCGCACATAATTATTTCCTGTTTCCACACACCAGTCTCCCTCAGTCTGTGGGAGTGTTCTTGGAGGGCTAAGCTTCTTTCCATGACCTCTTAGCCTTTCTGGTGCAGCCAGGGACATCCCTCTTGTGACCCTATGCCTTTGTTTGCTTAGTTTGGCTAGTTTTGTATAGTGTTAGTTATGTAATAATGATACCCTTGCCATTTCTTTCCTGGCATGCTTTCAACTTTTGGGGGGAGGGAGGGTGGGAATATTGGTCACAAAGGGGTCAGAGAGGTGATAACAAGTTGCAAAATGACCTTACTGCTGGCTGCTTAAGCATAAGTAATGTTCTGAAATTGCCTACAGCCAAAACTGCCAATTCAGAGCTGATTGTAATGAATCAGGTTCTTCTATACGAAATAATGTGATCAATTTCTCATTTCGCAGAATAAATAAGCTGGAAGATAGGGGACTGTCTATGACCCTCTTTTAACCTTTTGCCTCATTATTCATATCCAGCCTATGACATGCATTTAAGAAATCTCTGGTTCAATTTTAGCTAATTATTTGTTAGGACTGAAAGCTCTGTGAAGTGTTACTGATTGTACAACTGCCCAGGGACCTTATGACATCTAATGAAAATAATCCCAAGGAAGCGAGTCAGCCTCTGTGCTTTTGTCTGACTATCATTATTACTACAGATCGTCTTTCTTTCCCTAGACTCTGAAAACTCTGTGTGTGTGTGTGTGTGTGTGTGTGTGTGTGTGTTCTCTAACATATAAGATGCTATTATAATTTATTATATCTTGGCTATTGTTAACTTAGCATCTTTTTATCACACTTAGCAGGGATCACTGGTTTACAAAAAAATGCCTTGTGTATTTGAATAAATTCCACATATTTCTACATGCACTTTGTTCTGCACTTATCAATTTAGTGTCTAAAGTGCTTTTTACACATAAAAAATAATTTTCCTTTAATTGGCTGTTTTTATTTTTGCAGATAGCTAGGAAAGGCCAGAAAAATACACTAGTTTATATCAAATGCATCGCTTAACTCCACATAACGGTTTTGTGGCATGACTTATTACTGTCTTTTTTTTTCTTATTTTTTTTTATAAACTTGGCAAGATTTGTAGTGTAGACAAGGCTGCCTGTGAAATGGGTAGGTATTTTCAAAAGAGTCTAGAGATAAGAATTCTGAAGGTAGAATCTCATTGAGGTACTAGAAATATTTTAGGTGCTTCCACTATAATTTGCCTTAGGGTTACTACAGCAACTCCATACAGATACCACAGAAATTCCTTATGTTGAGAATAGGGCTGAATTGAGAAGTTAAAAAAAACTACTTGTAAGTATTCGCCCAAGTGTCTGGCCCTGAGTGCTCAGGCTGCTCCGAGGACCTTCGGTGAATACTTGTGAGTAGTTTCTGAGGAGGAGGCCGGAGGCTAGATGGAGCTTGGGGATGTGGAGGAGAGAATGGGCCAGGAAAGAGGGGGGCCTAGTGGGGGCCGAGGGTGTAAAATACTCACCCTCCAGTGGGGCTCCGACGACACGTGGCTTCATCCAGACTGGGTAAGTTTAGCCTTTCCAAGATGATGCTAGCAGCATGCTGATCCTGCCAGTACCATCTTGGAAAGGTCTGAGCATGCTCAGAAGGGGCCATTCTCTCTCCTGCTGGGGTTGTATCTTAGCCAGCCTGGAGGAAGCCACGCATCACTGGAGCCCCTCCGGAGTGAGTACTCTCTCCCCTCAGCCCCCCACTAGGCCTCCACTCCATTAACAACCCCACCCCAGCCCAACTTTGTCCCAAACAAATTCTTTGAAAATGCTTCTATATTTTGTCTCTGATAATTTCAACTATGAACCCACCAAAATATCCTAACCAACCAATTTAAACATTCAAAGTTCAACTTTTTAAAGTATCAAATCACACAGCAAGAGGGACAAAATCCAAAGAGGCTGTCACAAGAAAGCATAACACTGTAAGTCAATATAAGGTAATGTCAAAAACAAGTCTGTTTGAAGTGTTCACATTACTGCATTTTAAAAATTATAATTATTAAGAAATTATATAGTGCAAGCAATGTACCTGGCACTTTACAACCGTTGAAAATAGACTGGGTCTCTGCCCCAGAGGGACTTACAGTCTAAGAAAGACATTCTCCTGCTGTACTCAGTTTACACACAATATAGCCACTCCAGAAATCGAAGCAATATCTAAAGTACATACAAACTCAAATTATTTTTAAAATCTAAGAGAAAAATATTTTTTTAAAAAAAATATTTTCAATGAACAAACCAAAAATTAAAAAAAATCAAAAATGTATTTAAAATACCTAGACAACTAAAATTACTCCAAACACTTTTAAAAAATCCAAAATAAAATAAAAAATACATTAAAAGAATTTAAAATAAATACATAAATAAATACATTAAAGTATTTTAAAAATAGAAAACTTAAAAAAATATTACTCACCCATAGGAGTGATCCATTTGTCCTCTGCACCAGCCTGAGAACTGAGCCAAATCTTCTGCTTTCTGTCCCCTTCCCCTCTGGTAAAGAGGAGAGTGAGAGCTCTCTTTCCCCCTTCCCCTCTGATAAGAGGGGAGGGGGAGACAGAACTCCTGAGGCTCACATCAGGGTGACAAGGGTATCTGGAAAAGATGCTCTAAACCACCCTAAAGGCCATTCTGATTGGCTGAGTTCCTCCATAGGAGTCCTTGACACCTCCCCCAGCCCCTCCCCAATCCCCCAGAGCACACTGCTTTCCCAGGATGCCTCCTAGAGCATGCTCATTGGGAGGTTCAGGAGGATGACTCCTCTTAGGTTCCCTCCTCTCTCTGGCCTCTGGCCTGCCCAGGAGAGCAGGCGAGAGGAAGGAGGGGGCATCCTACACCTCCCCGCATAGGACCTGTAGCTGCATTGGAAGGCTGTAGCCACTCCAGCCCACCCCCAGGAGGGAGGGAGGAGCCAGAGGAGATGTTCCTCCCACCTCCCCACATAGGTCCTGTGTGCCACACAGCAGGGAGGCTCTTCTATCCAGTTCTCCTCAATCAGCTCCTGGCTGCATGCCAGGGCTGTTGAAATAACTGGTGCTGGCATGTGGCCAGTAGCCGAGTGAGGAGGACTGGCTAGAAGAGCCTCCTCACTGCGTGCACACAGGACCTGTGCAGGGATGCTGGGACAAAGGCAGCAGGGAGCTGGAGAGAAATAAGGCAACAGGGATGCCTTGGGGTGGGGGTAGCCCCACCCCAATACCTCAAGGGGAGGTGGACCCACCCCAATGCCTTGAGGGAGGATCTGCCCCTGCTACATGCACTAATTCACGTGAGAATAGAGCTGCGATTACCCTGATGAAAGTTCCTCCCCCCCTCCCAGGTAACGTGAGAAAGCAGCCTTAGACTCACAGAATTGTAAAGTTGTAAGGACCATCAAGGGTCATCTAGTCCAACCCTTTCTCCAAGGCAGGAGTGTAGCTTGGAATCAGCCCTGGTGCAGAATGAGATAGTTCCCCTGCTGGAGCAGTCTCTACTCCAGAGTGCATATGCATTTTACATGCATGTGGGGCTCACAGGCACATGGCCCCTGGTTCAGATGCACTTGCTGCACCTATTCTAGCTACTACCTGACCTATAGCATCATAGACAGATGCTTGTCCAGCTGTATTATTATATTTTTTTACAGCATCCAAGGATGCCACATTCTCCTTTGGGCAAGGTAGGAAAGTCGTGGAATATCTGTCCTTGGATCTCTGAGTCTGATCCTAGGCACTGTTCTGGGGAGGGGAGGGATGGGGGCAACTTTGCAGTGGAGGAATTGCCTAGGGTTGTAATCTTCCACTCACCTGTATCTGGGAGCTCAGGAAACAGCAGAGTGATGGACTTGGACAGTGTTTGGGATGAAGATTGAAGCATAGGGATCTCCAATTTAGGGGCCATCCATTTTATGTTTGGATCCTGTTTGTTTTGATGCAGACACTTTAGTTACGATGAATGCACTGCTTCAGTTATAAGGCTTCTAAATCTGGAACCAGACAACCTAACAGTCTGCATGTTGACGGGTGTTTGATTTTGGGGGAGAGATGTGCCATGTGAGGAAAATTTTGTAAGATTTTTGTTTGTTTCTCACACAAGATAGTACTGTCCAAAGAATGAAGCAGATTGGTACAGTGACAAGAGGGCAATTTATTATATTCTATTTTTTTAATTTTTTTTTAAAGAAAGAAAAAAAACACAAGGAAATTCTTAGACCAAAATTATTTGGTTTAAGGGGGGATTAAGGTGTACAGTTACAAACTGAAGTTCCTAAAAGCATGGGAATTACAAGTTAAGGTCTCTACCATAACTCACACATCATACAATAAAGACGGTGTGTACAGGCTCACATATTGTGCTCGTTTACTAGGGATGTGCGAACAGAACGCGGTTCGGATGTTCGGACGTTTGATCATTCGGTTCGAAACCCGAGTTCGGGTTCAGTTGTTTGATTCAAAACCCGAGTTTGGGTTCAGTTGTTTGGTTCAGCGGAGTTTGGTTCCATTCTAAAATAGCGCTATCGATACCAAAATCAAATATTTTTTTTGGTATCAGTATCATTTGGCCCTGAAAGCACCCCTGGTCTCCATTCCTGGTGCCAGGAACTCTGCTCCTCAGCTGCCTCCCCCTTCCAGACACATTTTTCCTGCCCAAAGTCACATTTTTCCCGCCCCCGAACTCATGCAAACACATCCGAACTTTTCCGAACTCTTCGGCCATTCGATCATTCAGTTTGGACATTTGATTCGGTTGTCCAAACAGACTGAGTTCAGCCCGAACTCCGAACATCTGAACTGTGTTCGCACATCCCTATCATTTACACCTTAGGTCCATGCTCCTCTCCCACACTTTGCCTTGGTCTTTCCAATCCAATCCTCTTCCTCTTCAGGTTGGAGGAAACACTGGGAATGGGGATAGCAAGTGGCATGTGTCTGCTATCCCCACATGGAAACACTGGAGCTAGGGTTGGGGGGCGGGGGGCAGTGTTGGAAATCCTACAGGATGGGGTCCATTTTCCCTTTCCATTGGTCCTACACCCTCTCTTACTGCTACTCACAGTCCCTATTGGCAATGCAGTGACCTTTTGATGAGAGCAGCTGTTTATACAGGAATGCCATTTCTGCATTCCCTGCAACATAGGGTGTTTGCACACTGTATGTTGCAGGAATGCAGTGGGGTGGGGTGGACTTCCATGAGCTGAAATCATGGCAGGGGAAATCACGTGAAGCTCTACTCATGTGCAGGGTTTTTAAAACGTCGTTAGCTTATTTCTGCCATGATTTCGCTCTCGTATGACAGGACTCAAAATCCAACCCAGTCATCTGTGAGAGGAATCACAACAGAAATGGGCTAATGATGATTAAAACTTTGAGCACATAAGTGGAGCTTCACATGATTCCCCCTGCTGTGATTTTGACTTATGACGGTTCCTCCACCCCCGCCCCCATCTCTTGTGCAAGCATCCATAGTGATTACAGAACAGTGCTATAACACAGCTTGCTCTTGGGTGTGAGTAGATGCTTTTCCACTAATCCTTTGGTTGACATAGAGGTGGGTGGGACCAAGGGAACACTACTGAACCATGATGCTGGGGAAATGACCTTCCTCTTCCTGCTGTCTGATTCCCCAATGCAGCTGGTTCTCAGATGGAGGCAAAAGTTTATGCAGTAATGGGTTTTGCCACAACATATTTTGTAGCAGAACAGTTGTGATATAACTGGCTCTGGGTTAGGGGCAGTTATAGATCCCCTATTGCTCCCGCACTGTCAATGTTGGTGAGATGAGGTCTGCCTGTGGGATACAGGCGCCTGCTTATACAGGAATGTTGGTCCAGTATTGACCAACACCAGCCCCAGTCCCAGTCTTGCCAGGACAGGACAAGAGTCAGTCAGTCAAGAAAAGAGAGGGGCAAGAGACAGCAAGCTGTTCCCTGCCCCACTGATGTCCCCAGCTCCAATGCTGCTTCCAGTGTGAAGATGAAAAGAATTGGGGCTGAAAGACCAAGGCAAAATGGTTGATATAATGTATATTGTATATATCGAGGGAGGGAAACCCTAACACGTGGGGGTTTGGAGAAAGTTTTTATTTGTATGGGAGGGAGTAGACATTTCCCTTTTATCTCCCTCATTTTCTCCTTTCCCTTCTCAGTGCAGCTACACAAAAACCCAGAGCAGGCAACTAAACAAATAGGCTCTCTACTGGGTCATAACTCATTTCCATTGGCTTTCAAACATGCCACTGTTTCCCCTATCCTTAAGGTCACTCTTGACTGCTCTGACCCTTCCAGTTATCACCCCATTTCTCTCCTACCCTTCGCTTCCAAGCTCCTGGATCAGGCAGTCTACATACACTGTCTTGATTTCCTCTCTTCAAATTCCTCCCTTGACCCCCTTCAATCAGGATTCCACCTTCTCCACTCAACAGAGACTGCCTTTGCCAGAATCACCAATGACATTTTCTACGGGTCTCTACTCCATTCTTGTCCTCCTAAATCTCTCTGCCACCATTGACACTGTTGACCATGGCCTCCTGCTGGATTTGCTATACTCCCTTGGTTTCTGGGACTCTGTTCTTGACTGGTTCTTTTGTATCTCTTGAACCACTCCTTCAGCGTTTCTCTTGCTGGTACCTCCTCTACGTCACTTCTCCTCTCTGTGGGAGTTCCCCAAGGCTCTGTCCTGGGCCCTCTTCTCTTCTCTCGTTACACTCTTTCTCTTGGTAAACTCATTGAATCTCATGGCTTCCATTACCATGTGTATGCTGATGACATGCAACTCTGTCTCTCTACTCCCATGCTCTCCTCCTCCTCCATCCAGTTTAGTATTCCTGACTGTCTCTCTGACATCTTTGCATGGATGTCTTGTCACCAGCTCATGTTAATATGGTCAAGACTGAATTCTTCATCTTCCACCCAAAATGTTCCCCTTCTACTTCCCTCTCAGTTTCCATTGAGGGTGTCACCATCCAGCCTGTCCATCAGGCACATAGCCTGGGATTAATCTTTGACATCTCCCTCTCCTTTATGCCTCAGATCAAGACTGTTGCCAAATTCTGCCACTTTGCTCTGTATAATTCGCCCCCCTCATCTTCATTCAATGTTATGCTGCTAAAGTCATTCACCTGGCCCATCACTTTGACCATGTTCAGTCCCTCCTCTCTGCCCTACACTGGCTCCATCTACAGGAACACATTCAGCACAAACTCCTGGTCTTCATCTTCAAGGCTCTCATGGCCTTGCTCTCCCATATCTCTGCTCTTGTATTCTGCCATATTCCTGCCCAGGAGATCCACTCCTCTTCTGTCCCCACCCTCACCTGCTTGCAACTCCCCTGCTCCTCTAAACATCTTTGCCCCTTGTCTCTTGCTGCCCCCCATGCTTAGAACTCCTTCCCTGGATACATTTGTTCTGCTCCCTCCCTACCAACTTTCCGATCCCTCCTGAAAACTTTCCTGTTCTGTCAGGCATGGCTCATCATGAGTGAAATTGTGTCCTCTTCCCTCCCTCCCTCAGAATCTCTTCCCTGTAACTAAGTTAAACATGTGCACTTGCATTTTCTCAATCTCATGAATGTATCCCTATCTCTCCTGATGTTCACCTCTCCCTTCTCTCCCCCCTCCTTGTCTGTCTTGGGTTTTAAGGCCCTTGGGGTAGGGACCTGTTGTTCCAGGTACACTATATTATTATTATTATTATTATTATTATTATTATTATTATTATTATTAATAATAATAATAATAATAATAATAATAAAAAAGTAATTAATTAATTAATATTTCTCCAGCAGTTGGCTGAATCAGGTGCCTTTTTTGACTGGCGACAAAGGAGCTGGACAAATGGGGGGAGGGAAGGTGGGTTGGAGGCTTTCTCTCTCTGGGCAGAAATAGGAGGGAAGAAAGCTGTAGGCTGGAGAGATGTTGCAGTATCTGCTGCCTGGTTTCACCAGCAAGAGACACTGGCCTAATCTCCTTCCTTGTCCAGCTATGGGACAGAGAAGGCATCTGGGAACCCTAGTTTTCTACAGTCCTGGGAGTGGAAACAGCTGTGGATGAATGCTCTACTTTAGTAATGCTGAGCAAGTGAGCTCACTGAAACACTGCTTCTGGGACTTTTGGAGTGAGGTCAACACTGAGAGGGGCAGCAGTGATCTTGGCTTCTGTCTAGGCAGGTGCTGTAATATGTTTATATCCCTGTGCCTCACTTAATGTAGATTTTTGTTGTTCAACACGTTGAGAGTATTCACAGTTATTTCTGAGGGAGGGGTGGTGGTGGGGGTGCAGGGTTAGAACTATCTCACTCCCCATGTGCCTGTGCAACCCTTGAGATCATTCCTGGGAGCCTTTTTGGAGGTTCCCTAGGCAAGGCGGGTGGCCACTGATGTTAGATCTTTTTCGGTGGCCGCCCCTGTGCTATGGAATTCGCTCCCAGAGGAGACTCAGTTGGCTCCCACTCTCCTGCTGTTTTGGCGTGTATGTAAGACCTGGCTGTTCTGTCAGGCTTTTGGTGAGGGGTAGGGGTGGGGTGGGGTGGCCGGTTTTCCTCACATATTGTATTTTTAAATTGTTTTTAAAATTGTGTATTGTTTTTATTGAATGCTGTTCACCGCCCCGGGCTGCCCTGAGAGCAGGAGGGGCAGGATATAAATTTTAAATAATTAAAAATAAAATAAAAATAAATAAATAAATAAATAAATAAGAACATATGAGGTCCCTTAGACAAAAAGGAGTGAAATTCCTGGATGACAATTTGACCCCTTTCCAGTTTCCTGGATCTGCCCAGCACTACTCCTGAGCACTGATAGAGTGTGTCAGAAGGAAGGCAACAGAGATGGGGAAGTGTGTCATGTCAAGGGATCCTGATCGCTCCTCTCTTCCCCTCCACTGAGTGCTCACCCAAGCATGCACTTTGTTCCAGAATGTTGTTCCAGCATCTTTTGATGACACCAATTTCCCCCTGTAATCTACACTATGCAGTTCTTTATCCAAGACCTGTCAATATCTCTCCATTGCTATCCCAGGAAAAGCTTCTGTTTGGACACTACAGTAACTGTATGGACTAAGCACAAACATGGAATATGAGCAGCTGGAAACATGTAAACATGGCCATTTTTATGTGGGCCATACATCCTATGGCTATTTTTATGTTGCCAACATAACCCCAGGATTCATGGGGCTTACTCATGAAAAAATGTGCAGCTCTGTTGAAGTGGATGAAGGAATGGTTGTTTGCACCAGTTGAGGATGTATGGCCCACAGAAAACACTGCCCTTTGTAGCTCCAAGGCTATTAAGGCAGGAAGTTTAATTTATTTATTTGTGTATATTTATTAGCCGCCGCCTCATGCCCATGGCATCTTGGGGTGACATACAACATAAAAACAATAACAAAACAATAATAAAACAAATAAAAACATTTTAAAACCCATCTTAAAAAACCCACTACCCCCCTCCCCACATTTTAATTAGCCCAACCCACTCTCCCCTCCTCCGAAGGCCTGGGAGAACAGCCAGGTTTTGCAGGTCCAGTGGAAGGCCAACCCTCCCTCCAGGAGGGAGTTCCACAATTGTGGTTCAGCCACCGAGAACACACTCTCCATTGTGTCCCCTGCTTTACATGGGGGACCTCCAAGAAGGTGCCCCTGGCAAACCGCAGGAGTCATTCTGGGGTGAAGAGGGTGAGGCGGTCATTGAGGTATGAAGGGCCAAGACCATGTAGGGCCTTATAGACCAAAACCAACACCTTGAATCTGGCTCGATACACTATAGGCAGCCAGTGCAGCGTGCAGAGCATGGGGGTGATGTGCTCCTGCCGGCTCATCTGCATAAGGAGATGAGCCACCACATTCTGCACTAGCTGCAGCCTCCAAACCAGCATCAAGGGAAGCCCCACATAGAGCGCATTGCAGTAGTCCAGTCTCAAAGTTATGAAGGCATGGACGATGGTGGTCTGGTCGGGTCTGAGACATATGGATGCAGCCTCCACACCAAATACAGCTGGCGGAAGGCAGCTTTAGCCACTGCCTCCACCTGCTGATCCAGGCGGAGATTTGAGTCCAACAATACTCCCAGACTCCGAACCTGCTGGGCTACAGGAGGGTGGACCCCCTCTATGAGGGGAGCCAACACCTCCTTCACCCTACCCACCACCATCACCTCCGTCTTATCATGATTGAGCTTCAGCCTGCTCTGCCGTAACCAATCTGTCATGACCTCCAAACATTGGGACAGTAGTGAGACGGCTGGATCTGGGTCAGTTGAAAAAGAGAGGTAAAGCTGGGTGTCATCAGCATATTGGTGGCAACTCACACCAAACCCTCAAATGATCTCCCCCAAGGGCTGCATATACACATTAAACAATAATGGAGACAGAATGGAACCTTGAAAAACACCACATTCCAGGGCCCAGGGGCTAAATGATTCAGCCCCCAGAACAACCCGCTGACTTTTCCCTGAGAGGAATGAGCGGAACCACTCAAGGACAGTCCCATCCAGATCCCCCAGGGCTCACAATCATCTCAACAGCAGCCCATGGTCCACTGTATCAATAGCGGCCAAGAGATCTAGCAAGACCAAAAATGTTGAGCGTCCTGCGTCCATCTCCCGGGGGAGATCATCCGCCAAGACCACCAACGCCATCTTTGTACCATAGCTGTGGTAGAACCCAGATTGAAATGGGTCAAGGAAACCAATGCCGTCAAGATGCACCTGGAGCTGCAGTGCCATCGCCTGTTCAATAACCTTCCCTAAAAAGGGAAGATTAGCGACAGGTCAGTAGCTGGAGAGTGCATCCACATCCAAAGACGGCTTCTTCAGCAGGGGGTGCACCACAGCCTCCTTGAGACCAGGGCGCAGCCTTCCCTGCTGAAGGGATGCATTGATTACCCTTGCTAGCACCATCCCCAACATCTCCCTGGAGGCCTTCACCAACCAGGACAGCCATGGATCTAATTCACAACTGGTGGCTCTAACAGACCCCAGAACACCCACAGCATTGACTGGCATCACTTCCTGAAACTCATTCCAAGAAGCTGGTCCAAACGGGACCTCTATAGCCTTGTGCTCCACCTCTACTGCCCCTAATCCAGTGTCAAAGTTGCTCTGGATCTGAGCGATCTTGTCTGCAAAGTAGATGGCAAACTCCTCACAGTGGGCCTGGGACAAGTCCCTGTCCAGGTGGAGGGAGGCCAGACTGACCAGCCCCCGCACCATCCGGAACCACTCCGCTGGATGCGACTTTTCATATGCTATGAGGATGGCAAAGAACTGTTTCTTTGCTGTCCTCACAGACTCAACATAGGACTGCAAATGGGTCCTACGGAGAAGTTGGTCAGATTCGGCATGAGGGCGATACCAGCGTTGTTCTAGTCGCCTACCTGCCTGCTTCATACACCGCAGCCCCTCAGTAAACCAGGGGGCCCTGTGGTGACGAGACAGAGGTAGGAGACATCTCAGAGTCACCTTCTCAATGGCCTCCCCAAGCAAAATGTTCCAAGCCCGAATGAGTTCATCAACTGAGTGACCGTCAGGGTCTAAGGTTAAATCCCCCAGAGCCTCCTGGAATCATTGAGGTTCCATCAGCCTCTGGGGTGGACCAACCTAACTGGTCCCTTCCCCTTCTGGAGGTGGTGCACCAAGAGACTGGCCTGTAGGAGGTAATGATCTGTCCATGACAAGGGCGTGACCCTCACATCCTCAAGGCCAGAACAGAACACCAGGTCGAAGGTATGCCCCCCCCCCCCACATGGGTCGGGCAGTTGACAACTTTGGAAAAATCCATGGTTGCCATGGCGGCCATGAACTCTCGCTCCACTCCCACAAGGCCAGCATCTGTATGGGCACTGAAGTCAGGTCCTGGAGGAGTTCAACACCACCGCCAAGACCAGCTTTGCTAGAGCGGCAAGGGATGCCACTGGGCAGGAAGGGGCCCGGTACACCAGTACCACCCCTAGATTGCCCCCAGCCAAATCGAACACTAGGGATGTGTGAACAGAACGCGGTTCAGATGTTCGGACGTTCAGTCATTAGGTTTGAAACCCGAGTTTGGGTTCGGTTGTTTGGTTCAGTAGAGTTCGGTTCAGCCGAATTTGGTCGAACATCTGAAAATAGCGCTATCGATACCGATACTGAAATCAAAATATTTTTTTCAGTATCGGTATCATTTGGCCCTGAAATCACCCCTGGTCTCCACTCCTGGTGCCAGGAAGTCTGCTCCTCAGCTGCCTCCCCCTTCCAGACATGTTTTCCCCACCCAAAGTCATGTTTTTCCCACCCCCGAACTCATCCGAACTTTTCTGAGCTCTTCGGTCATTTGAACGTTTGGTTCGACCGTTCCGTTCAGTCATCTGAATAGGCCGAGTTCGGCCCGAACTCCGAACATCCGAACTACATTCGCACATCCCTATCGAACACCACATGGAGGGCCTCGATCCCCGGGATTACCTGAACTGGATACCTCCTAACAGGCCATGTCTCTCTAAAAATGATAGCTACACCACCTCCCTGGCCCCCAGTGCGGGACTGGTGCTGCACAGCACACCTAGATGCAATTAGACCAGCCAAGATTGGCCCATCCCCTCGTCCAGCCAGATTTCCATGATACATACAAGGTCCGCAGCCCCAACCAAGATCTGATCTTGGATTACCATTGCCTTATTTACCACGGACCTTGCATTTAACAACATCAGCCCGCAATGGAAGACCTTAGACCCTGATCCTCCTTTACCTCCAGTGGGAGGGAGGCTCTTTTGACCTCCACAAGGGACCTAGGTCCCCTGGCGGCCTAAACCACACACACCCGTGGACCATACCACCTCCATCCCAGAACCCTATAGCCATTCCTCCCTTCCCATTCACACCGTTTTGACCCCCTCCTATCGGCTGCTCCCCCAGAGCCCTCAGAGTTCCCCATCCCCTTTCCCAAAAATATCCCTCCCCCCTCCCCTTCTCCCCCCTTCCCCCTGGGACTCCCTCTCTTCCCTATCAGGCAATGCCCCCTGTCTCACCGGGGGTAGAGCCCCCCCAGAACTCCCCCTGAGGGTCCCTCTCTCACTGGGAGTCCCCTACCCTTATTATTCAGGCAGTGCCCCCCCATCTCACCGGGGGGCCCCACCCTCCCCAAGGGCCACCTCCCCTCCTCTCACCAAGGGTTTTTTTCTTATCCTCCCTAACCCACTCCCCATACCCCTCACCCTCATTCAACACCTGCCTCAGCCCCCCCAAATCCCTTAAAACCACAAAACTAAAAAAATAAAAGCCTCCTGCTCCCTAATCCCTTCAGTCTCACTAAGGACCATGCACTGCCGGATGGTAGCATCAGCGGGCAACGGGATCAACAGCGGATCTGGCGGCAGCAGCAACAACAATGATGTTGAGCGGCAGCAACAGCAGCAGAGACAAGCCGTGGGATGGCAATTATGCTGTCTGTGAGGCAGGGGGGTCCCGGGCACCACGGTCTGTCAAACGACCCAGACAATGGTCGACACCCTTTGGGCATTGCGCAAGGGTTGGCACCCAAAGGGCCCCACCCTTGATGTTATTACCTGGGGAAGGGGAGGGAAGAGCAGAGTGACAGAGGGCTCCTCCACTGGCCAATGCCCTATCGCAACAGCAACAAACACAGCATGAAGGTATCAAAGGGCCCCACCTTTGATGTTATTGCAGGTAGGGTGGCCAGATATGCAAATTTTAAAGGATATTTATGAGAAACACAGGTTGCAGGGCTGAATTGGAGCCAGTGCAGCCCTGCAACCTGTATTTTTCATGAATCATCTAAAATTTGCATATCTGGCCACCCTAAGTGCAGTTGTCAGTAACAACACAATTAGTAATAAAACATCAGTAGATCTGAATGGCTGGGTTTTATTTTGCCCTCCTTCTGTTGAGGAGCAAATGACTCTACAAGCTGCAAAACAGTAGAGACAATTATATTTTATCCCCCCAGGAATTCCCTCAGGAAACCCTCAAAAGCTAGGTTTTATCATTGACATAGCGGCAGACCCTTAAGTACATCCGTGCCAGCAGGCACACCTAAAACAAAGTTAACAAGAAGACAAATGAAGGCTCCAGTCTCTTCAGTCAAACCAGCCCACAGTCTTCCATGACCCTGGGGCTAGTGATCGTTGACCAGCATCTCAATGGCTATTTTCTTGTGACAACTTCTGTGTCTGAACTCATTAATCAATTTCTATTCAGCAGAATCAGTTTGTGGAAAACTTGCAAAGGTTATTCAATCCAGAGGGAACAGGCACCGCTAGATAGAAGACTTTCCAATGATAGCATTAAAAAAATTCCCCAAATCTGTCTCCATGCAACACATTCTCCATGACCTTATCAATTACTGATAGCGAAGAACAAATCAGGTCTTTCAGCATGATCGAATCACCCATGGTAATATTGGGAAAACAAGCTCTGCCTACTTTTCTCAACAAAAGAAACTTTTTCTCTATCATTATATCATGAAGAATCGCCCCAGTCCCTCACCCTGTGGTGAATGCCATGAAACCCAGGAAGCCATAACATACATATGGCAAAATATGACAGCATGACAAGGGCTACTGATGAAAGAAATAGCAGGATTTGTATCAATGGATTTATGTTTCTGATAGCTCTCTGAATATCTAAGTGAGACGCACAACTGAAATGTATATTTGCATATGCATTAATGGTTAATAGTGGGGTTTTTCGTTATCCTGTTTTCTGGATGTTTGGTTATTTCATTTTTGGCTACTGCACATGCTCCATTGAAAATGGACTCAAATAGTGGTGATTATCCATTTCAGCAGACATGGTCTGAATCAGGCAAAGTCAAGGGATATTCTATTTGCCACAGATATTTGTTTTAGCATAAACAAGGGCTTTGCTATGCTTCTGCCCAGCAATATCAGTTATCAGCAAGTCTAAAACCGGATTTGAAAACAATTTGTAGAACCCCCTTCCAATCTGCTTAAGCTTCTTCAGGGTTAATCCTTACATGCACCTGGCCCAGAACTACAGTGGCTAGAGAAATTCTTTGGGCTTAGACAGACTTACATAAATATACGTACTACAATAAAACTCCCGTGAAGTAAGCGCAAGCAGTTTATATGAGTGGTTGCTGGTGGGAAGGAAGAATGTTTTAATGCTGTTGAACTTGACTTAATGGTTTCAATATGAAAGGAAAAAATAATGCTTGTTGTGTGTTATTTTTTGTTTTAAATGTAGTAAAATAATATACATTTTAAAGTCCCCCTCAAAAAACCCTCAATTTTGAAATGTTTTGGTTTAATTTCTATTGGCCATTGTGTGTTGGTAATTATTAGCTGCCCGTGGCAGCATTCTGGCGAACTGCCTCACTCCCAGAGGCACCTTGCCAATGCTTGGTGTGATTCAAAAGCACAGCAGCACACTTAGTTGAATCAATCGTGTGTGTGTGTGTGTGTGTGTGTGTGTGTGTGTGTATATATATATATATATATATATATATATATATATATATATATAATTTTTTTAAATACACTTCAATTAATTATTTTCATACATTCTCCTCCTGCTCTTTTGCTAAAGTTGGAGCTAGTTCTTCTCCTGACTTGGAATGAAGAATTCTTGTAGAATCAAACTTGGGAGGGACCCACTCATTGCACAGGATGAGCTGTATTTTGTGCAGGACCTCATGACAGGTAGTGGATCTCAGGACTTCTAATGACCTCTTCAAGCCCCAACATAATTTAGAGCAGCTCCAGAGTTGCTCTTACTTGAGAATTGTTAAAGCATAGCATCACTCTACCCATATTACCTCACATTCAGACTCGGCTCCTAAGAGGGGAGTAGCAAGAGCCCCAGCTTGAAGAGAGGAGAACTCATTTCTGGAAACCCTACCCTCTGACCCTGTTGCTCCTTTGCTCCCATGTGCCCTCCCTCCTTGAGGGTCCCCCATCACTCCATCCCCATAGCTGCAAAAGAGTCCTGGGTCCCACGGTGCTGTCTGTGAGGATGATAACTCTTTAAGAACAAGCTCTGCCCATCCTTGAAGATGTACATGAGGTCATACACGTACATGTCCTTGAAAGGAGCAGTCTTCAGTAGGCACCAAAAGAAATGGACTTTCCACCCATAGTGTGAAAACAAATTATATGATAGCCCACACTAAGTGGTTGTCCACCCCCTGTTTATTAGGTGTTTGCCTAATAAACCTACTCACCAGACATGCAGCCTCCACTCACGACAGAGTCTCGGAGAATGCAGAGTCCACTGTACAGGAAAATCTGGGCTAACGTGCACTCACAAGGCCATGTCCTATCAATGAGGGTGAATACAGAAGCACACATACACAGGTCCGCCAGCACTACAGAGTCAAGGAAAAAAAGTCTAGCGTGATCCAAGCAGCGACTGCTTCCTGTCCCTCTCTCCATTCTCTCTCTTGCATGTCCGCCTTAAAAGGTCAATGTGTGCCAAATTCAAACATGGGTTATCCAAGCTTGTCCTGGTTAGCAGGATGTGCCCAGCACCTGTTCTTACCAAGCTGTTTAAATTTAAAGAGCAACTTCAGCAACCTCTTCATTCCTGTGGCCATGGGGAACAATGACAGCCAGGCAACCTCTATGCAGCATTTTGGGATTTATTGCAGCCGGGAGTTTCTAACTATAAATTTCAGTAAGACAAAGGTATTGGTAGTGGGGGCCTGTAGGGCTAGCAAATGTCATCATTGGATGATTGGCAGCAATGTGATTGAGCAAGTGAACTCCTTCAAGTATTTAGGAGTTATTCTATCCTCCTCATTTAGTTGGAAATCTCATCTGGAGGCTGTAAAGTGCCAAGCTCGGTGAACTGCAGCCGCAATAACAAATTTTTATTTTGGCAGTGGAGGCAAGCTGGTCCCTCCAGCTCTCTGCTTGTTTAGGGCCAAGGTAATTTCCCAGGCCTTATATGCCTTTCCTGTATGGGGAGCTCTTTATATACATAAGTTGGAAGTCATCCAAAATAGGTTACTGCGTTCTGTTTTGGGGGTCCCACTGGGTACCCCCCAGGTGATACTTTGAGCAGAAACCTCAAGCCCCACTATTGGGCATGTTTCCCTGCAGATGCTACTTAAGTATTGGGTTACGGTTTCTCTTTTTCCTCCCCAGGACAGGTCTCTCCTTAGTCTTGTTATTAACCATGGCCTGTCAGGTTTTGGGGGAAAAGTAGTTGAGCTGGAGGTATGCAGGCTTGGATTTTCTAGGGACTGTCTAAGGCATGTAGGGCCAGAACAAGCTTGGATTCTTATTTGTAGGAGACTAGGTGATCAGGAGCTCCAGAGGGAGACTGCCCTCCTGTCTGAACAGAGAGCTGCCCCCGCTTATTCTCCCCTGGATCCGGTTGGAGTTGAGTCTAGCTATCTGTCTGTCTGGTCGGACTATGGGGAAAGATTGATTTTTAGAAAGCTTAGATGCAACGTCTTTCCTTTTGCTTTTTTGGAAGGCCGCTATGCCGGAATTCCATGGGAAAATCGCTGTTGTGTTTTTTGCGATTTCTGGGAACCTGACACTGTTTGTCAAATTTTATTTCGCTGTCCTGCTCTCTCAGATCTAAGAAGCAAATATTTGGACTTTGTACCTTTGCTTGATTATGGTCAGCATTCAAACTCCCTTCAACAGAAGCTCCTTAGTGCTAGGGATTCTGGGATTTCCAGGGCGGTAGCATCCTTTGGTATAGTGGTTTTATGCCGAAGGCAAAAAACTCCTCTTTATTATAGTGTCCCAGATTTCCCCTTTTAAGGTAATGCAAACCTCAAAGTCTCCATGCTGGCTCCTCCGTTAAGTTTCAGGAAATAGCGTTAGTGTGAATTTACTTATTTTGGTAGAGCAAATTTGGTTATGTTTGTGCTATTGTCATATGGTTGGTGCACTGTATTTGTATCTGTTGAATTATATTGTAAAAGCTACGGCTACACAATAAAACTATCTATCTATCTAGCCAGGCAACCACCAGCACCACTATGTCTGGTGTGCCATTCTCCACCTACTGATCTGTCCAAAAGTGATGCATTCCTTGGACTGAGGAGGACTGAGGAGGATACCAAGGCCTAGACTGCACTGGTCAAGTTCTACTGCAATGGGACCATGTTCCAGGAGATCTCTCTCCAAATGGTGATAGAGACAAGGTGGTTTGAGTTATATCTTTTATTGGACCAACTGCTGTTGGTGAAAATGAACAAGCTTTTGGGCCATACAGGGCCCTTCCTCAGGCATGTAGCATAGCCAGTTAGAAATATATAAACTGAGCATTTAGGGCAGGTATATAAGGAGGCAGGAATGGGTGGGAGTGGATAAGACAAGGTAACTAGTGGGTGGGTTGGGGTTAGATGGGAGGAAGGAGAGATGCCAGACATTTAAAAACAGAGCTATAATGGATGTATATTGGCATGACTGGCCTTAGAATTTGCAGGGCCCAGGGCAGGAGAGAAATTTGGGGTTCTGTTGTGCCGGCGGCAGCCCTAGGGATGCTCCCTGATTCAGGGGGCGCTACCCACCTTGGTCTGGAGGCACTACCCTAACCCTGGTCTGGGCTCAGGGACAGGCAGAGGGGCTGTCCATCCCCAAGTCCAACCATTTCGGGGTACTTACCCCATCCATCGTCACCAATGCTGCCGCCGACCTGAGCCCCATGCTGGGCCTGCTCTCTGCCTCCCCAGGTTGGGCTCGGCTTGGGCAGGTGCCGCAGCAGCAGATTAAATCTGCCGCCGTGCCACCGACTCCCTGCTGCCACTGGAAGTTGCCAGGGCGTGAGGGAGAGACGGGATCTCTGCCTCTCCCTCACTCCGTAGCCCCCTCTGCCTGTCAGTCTCAGCCAGAGTGAGAGAGAGTCAGAGAAGCCCACCTCTCCCTCTATTCCCTGGCTGAGACTGACAGGCAGTGGAGGGGGCCACAGAGTGAGGGAGAGGTGGGGCCTTTGCCTCTCCCTCACTCCCGCTGGCCCCCTCCACTGCCTGGATGTCTCACACTCAATCAGGGAGTGAGAGGCAGAGGCCCCACCTCTCCCTCACACCCTGGCTGAGACTCTGGGGGGGGCCGCATGTGGGGGGGGACCCAGAAGCGGGGCCCGGGGCAGCTGCCCCAAGCCGCCCCGCTGTAAGGCCATCTCTGTATATTGGTGAAGGAGAAGAGGAACTATAGGTAGTGATAAACACATAGATAAGACAAGACTGAAGCAAACATATAGGTTGGGGTAAGGTAGGAAACAGCTTATCAAGTGAAGTGAATTCGCACATGAAAGGAACTGGGTTCACAGCAGTAGTAACACAAGGTGGAATCTACATCTGACAGACTATGGGTGTCTTTAGACATAACGTCAATGGGTGTCTGAATGTGTGTTTTGACCTTGGTATGAACACCGGTTTGACCCTGTGTTCACCATGTGGCGCTATTTAGACACACACGACATCGTGGGCCAAATCAGTGTTTTGCTCGCCACCTGATCTCAGCACGTAAGCACTGCCACCTCATTCCCCATGTTGTACCTGCTAACATACCACACGATAGCATTAGACTCAGCTTTGACCACGTCTTCAGCTGGAACATGCAAATTGTCCTTGTAATGCAATGGTATTCACATTGTGTGTTCAACGGGTGGCCAAATTGGTGTTGAGACTGTTATGGTGCTTACACACAATGGTAAAACATGTGCTTAGGTGTTTTGCCACCTGATCTTCGTTATGTCTAAAGATGCCCGATGTCAGTCACAGAGAGTGAGACAAAGTGCTAAGAATATTTATAATTTAAGATACACAGCATTTAATACAGAGTATGAAGGAACTAGCTACAGAGGGGAGACAAAGTGGTTAGAATGTTATCTATATACAGAAAGAGGGAGGGGAATATGAGACTTTACAAATGTGAGGGTGACTGGTTGGTTAAGAAAGGGATATGGTATACAGTAGTTAATACAGAATATGAAGAAACATGGTACAGAGGATAACAGAAGTTAAATGTAGTAGATTGTAAGTTATTACAGGTTTTTGTAGGGCTGGAGAAATTTAGGTCCATGTTAAGTTCAAGGTATCAAAGTGATGAATTTTAGTTCCCAGACCCATCTCATGAGGGGTTTGTGTAGGTTTCCTTTGAGGATGAGGACTAGTAGGTTAGAAATGGAGTGGTCGTGTTGGGAAAAGTGACTGCCCACTGTAGAGTCAGTGGCTTTGTTTATAATTGTACATCTGTGTGAGTTCATAGGTTGCTGGGTTTCTTCAACATAGATGGTGCAGCAGGGACACTCTAGGGACATGAACTAGTGCCAGTAGCAGGCCAAGAATCTTCAGAGGGGGTACAAGGTGATCCGGGATAACAACATTTCCTCCAGCTGTGGGAGGCAAACATATTGTGAGCTGCTGGACTGTGTCAAGGGAACCATTGTGGCATCAAAGTACTATAGCTGCACCTTCGCCAGGGGCCAGAAGTGGGTACATATGGTTCCCCCACTGCTCACTTTCACTGCAACTGCTCCCACTCCCACCACAGCACCCATGGCTGCTGCCACAACTACCTCCATGCCTTTTCCCACCCTGCAGTCAGCATTCATCAATGAAGACATGAACACCATGAGTCTCCAGCTCTCCCCCCTCCAGCTGGAGAGCTGGCCTTTATCTGAGGAGCCAGTGGAGACACAGAGCCCACATTCATTGAGGAGGCAGAGGAGAGTGATAAGTTAATTCACCTTGTGGGGAGGGGGGTTGCTTTTACATAGCTGCCTGATAAAGCTTCTGTTTATTGCCATCTAATTATGTGTGTGTGTGTGTTCTTTACTGTGTTAACAGATGGCCAGGAGAGTGCGGAGCAGCAAGCCAATGGGATCCTGCCGCAGCAACTGCTCCAGCAGTAGCAGAGGCCATTCCCCCTTCCCTTTGGGCAGGCAGAGGACTCTTAATTGGATGGAGTGAGGACTGAAACACTGGGTGTGAAAGGCACCATGGCAGAACAGCGGGCTGGGGATGAGGCTGGAGTGTGGCTGTTAAATTATTTATTTATTTATTTATTTATTTATTTTATTTCTTTACATTTATTAGCCACCCCCCTCATGCCTACAGCATCTCGGGGTGGCTTACAATATTATAAAAACCCAGTAATAACAATAAAATCAACAACAGTAAACCAGACCCACAACAGTTTTAAAACATCAATAAAACCACCACCTCCCCACCCCAGCCTCCCACCCTCCCCTCCGAAGGCCTGGGCAAACAGCCAAGTCTTACAAACACATCAGAAGGCCAACATGCCCGGGGTCAGGCGAGCCTCCTCTGGGAGGGAATTCCATAAACGCGACCCGGCCACCGAGAACACCCTCTCCATTGTGCCCCCCCAATTTTACATGGGGGACCTCCAGAAAGGCATCCCCGGTGGACCGAAGGGATCGCTCTGAGGCATGGGGGGGCGAGGTGGTCCCAGAGATATGAGGGGCCCAGACCGTTCAGGGCTTTCTAAATCAATACTAACACCTTAAACCTGGCTCGGTATGCTATAGGCAGCCAGTGCAGAGCGCGGAGCAACGGTGTTATGTGCTCACACTGCCCCGTCCCCATAAGGAGACGGGCCGCCACGTTCTCCACTAACTGCAATCGCCGAACCAGAAACAAGTGAAGCCCCATGTAAAGGGTGTTACAGTAGTCTAGCCTTGAGGTGATGAAGGCATGGATGAGAATGACCAGATCGAACCCGGAGATGTAAGGCCGAAGCCTCTGTACCAGATACAGCTGGTGAAAGGCGGCTTTAGCCACTGCCTCCACCTGCTGATCCAGATGGAGGCCCGAATCCAAGACCACCCCCAGACTCTGAATCTGAAGAGCTACAGGCGGGCGAACCCCCCCATCAGAGGGGACAGCACCTCCCCCGCCCTTCCCACCACCATCACCTCCGTCTTATCGGAATTGAGCTTTAGTTTGCTTTGCCGCATCCAATCCGCCATGGCCTCCAAACATCGGGAAAGTAACAAGACAGCAGGACCTGGGTCAGTTGAAAACGAGAGGTACAGCTGAGTATCATCAGCATATTGGTGACATCGCACCACAAACCCTCTCACGATCTCCCACAAGGGCTGCATATACACATTAAATAACAGTGGAGACAGAATAGAACCCTGCAAAATGCCACATGTCAAGGCCTGGGGGCTAGATGTTTCAGTCCCCAGCACCACCCGCTGGCTTCTACCTGAGAGGAATGAGTAGAACCATCCAAGGACCATCCCACCCAGACCTCCCAGGTCTCGCAGCCGCCTCAACAACAGCCCATGGTCCACGGTATCAAAAGCGACTGAGAGATCTAGCAGGATAAAAAAGGTCGAACATCCTGAGTCCATCTCCCAGCAGAGTTCATCCACCAAGGCCACCAACGCCGTCTCAGAACCATAACTGGGGCGGAACCCAGATTGAAAAGTGTCAAAGAAACCGATGCTATCCAAATGCACCTGGAGCTGCAGTGCCACTGCCCGTTCAATAACCTTCTCTAAAAAGGGGAGATTAGAGACGGGTTGGTAGCTGGCGAGTGCGTCCACATCCAAAGATGGCTTCTTCAGTGGGTGGGAAGGGCAGGCTGATGCCTGTAAACTGGATGGGAAGGGCAGCCATTAAAATGGGTGGAAAGGGAGGGTGGGGCCAAGTACACTGGGGTGGGAATGGGGGCAGGTGAGGTTTGAATTAATGGTTGTAGCCAGAGTTCTTCAAGATGGTGCTGTATATTCTCACCAATGGGCTTGCGAGCTGTGACAACCACAGAATCTTGCAAAGAGTAATGTTCTATGAATGTATGCTGTGAGGACCACACTGCGTCTCTACATAAATCAGCTGTAGGCATGCATCCTAATGCTGTAACAGTTGCCCCCATGGACCATGCTGTATGGGCTGAAGTTCACATGCAACTTGGCTACATTTTACCAACCATCTGGACAGAGTCTGCGATGTTACCTTGTCCAAAGTTTGATCAGCATAAGATGCAAATAGATAACTTGATCTCCTTATGCTGGCTGTTCTATGCAGATAGTAAACTCTGTACTATATGGTCTGGGGGGGGGGGGAAATAGGTAACACCACTTGTTGTCTCAGATGGAATGGCGAGTTTACTTTGGGTAAAAATGCCAGATGAAGAGTTATGACCATCTTGTTTGCATGGAACTACATATAGGGTGGTGTGGTGATTATGGATGCAATTTCATTCACCCTTCTGATAGAGGTTATGGACACTAGGAACAGGGTTTTCAACATTAAATGGTATAATGTGGCTGAACTTGCTGGTTCAAATGGGGGACCCATGAGAACCTGTTGCACTATGGGAAGATCCCATGCTGCCACTGAATATTGTCATTTTTAGAACAGATTTGTGAGCGCCTTTAGGAATATTTTTGCAAGAGGGTGGGTGAATAGAGTGAACCCATTCAAACCCTGTATGTTCCTAGCAATAGCTGCCAGGTGTACTTTTAAAGAGGGTATGGACAATCCCTTCTGGGAGAGATGCCACAACTAATCCAAAATAACTCCAATAGTGACCTGGCTATCAGTAATAGTGTGCTGTCCTAGCCAGCAGGTGAAGCGTTTCCATTTCAGCGTATACGTTAGCACTGTCAAAGGCGTTATATCATTCTCCATGACTGTGTATATGTATACATCTGTGTTTAGCCTGAGGAGTGTTTGAAATATATATGGAACGCTATTCACTGGATGGTGCTGACTTCTAGGCACCCCTTGGAACACTTGGCCAATTCTGCTACCCCTATTGGGAGATTGAGCATTTCAGAAGCAAGCCTAATCAGCTCCACATACCAGTGCTGGCGGGGCCAGTCTGGAACTATCAAAATGATGTTTGCAGAGTCTATGTGATTTTTTTGCAGCACCCAACCTTTTAAGGGAATAGGGGGAAAGGCATAAAGGCCTGTCCCCTGGCTCTATCAAACAATAATGCTTGCACTTTGCATTCTGGCTTGTGGCGAAGAGGTCCACATCCGGGATTCCCCATAGAGCAGTATGCAGTGACAGCTGCCATTCGTGATACAGTGAGAACGTGCAGCTTACGTAATCTGCCAGAACATTGTCCTGGCCAGGAATATGAATAGCTACCAAGAACATATTGTGTGATAGTGTCCAATGCCAAATTGACTCTCCCACTTAGTCTGGAAGAGTGAGTCCCTCTCTGTTTGTTTATATAGTACATCATTGTTGTGTTGTCTGTCATAACCTGGACCACCTGCCCCTATACATGGTCTGTGAAGCACCTCAGTGCATTCCGTACAGCCTTCATCTCTAGGAGGTTGATGAGTTGGGACTGTTTCTCCTGTGTCCACCAGCCCTGTGCTCGATGATCCCGCATGTGAGCTCCCCAACCTATAAGAGAAGCATCTGTCATTATCTGAACAGTGGGTTGTAATGGACTGAAGGGGGTACCTTTCATAAAGAAGGACTGGTTTTCCAAAATTTGTAAGGACAATTTTATATTTCTGGGTACTAGCATCCGTATGGTAGTGCTATCTCATAAAGAACTATAGCAGCCTAGGTGCTTGATGATAGGCATAGTGGGGTCACAGTGACTGGGGATGCCCACAGCTTCTGGGCTTACCTTTCACAGTTCTGGCAATAAAGGCAATGTCAGTTTAGTTGATTTGGGGTGATCCAGTAGTTTATATACTGGGTCTACCTCTGTCTCCTGCACGGCTACTGTTGTCAGGGTGAGTGCTGCTGTGAAGTGGTGGAGGAAAAGCTGGTATTGCCGGTGATCCTCCAATGCTGGGATTGAAGGGGTCTCTACCACTTCATCTGAGGGTGGAGGGTACTCTGGTTCTGGGCTGGACCTGGGTTATTTTGTGGCTCTGGTTCCACCACCAGCTCCCCTGCTTCTAGAGGTTGTGGCTGATCAGGCATGGGGAGAGCTGAGCTTGGCTGAGACAGAGCTGATGGCTGTTGTGCTATGCCATCATGTGGACTGTCAGTGACTAGCCCCTGATTGGCTGACTAAGTGCTGTCAGTGACTACTACTAGCCCCTGATTGGCTGGCTGGGCACTCCCCGGGATGACGTTATGGGGAAGCCCGCCCTGGCATTGCTGTGTGCCCTTTAGAATGGTTTCACCAGTATGCATCTGAGCAGGCGGGTTTGATTGACACCGCTTCCCTGCTGCAATGAAGCTACTGCTGAGGTGAACAGCTGTTGGAGGCAGGTCATTAGTAGTTCAGCCCCCGGCAGGGGTTCTGTCATCTGTTACCATAGCTGTTGCTGTGGCTGGACCAGCCAGTGTTGCCAGGTTCACTCAGGGGAGGTATGTGGTGGCGTGTAGCCTGGTGCTGGCCACACACTAGAGGTGCTGGGGATGGCCTCATCCAGTTCTCATGGAGCAGGTGGATTCCCAGTGGCATTATAGCACCATACTATCTTTATGGGTGGCAAAGCAGGGGGACTTGCTATAAACAGAGGAATGTATGTCTCCTCATCTGAGGATGTCGGCTCTCTCCTAGGTTGTTTTTCAAATTTGTCCTTATGTTTCAAGGACTGTTTAGCTTTCCCTGCTGCCTCCCCTTTTCACTTTTGTGCATTTCCCACAGCTAGGGTTTGTGCTGGCCCAAGTGTCAGTGGGTCCAGTGTTTGTGGAGAGCCATTTTGCTCCTCACTGGGCTGTCCTGCTTGCCCTCCCCTTGAGGGAAGCAGGGATTTCCCTCTTTCAGCCATTACAGCAGCTGGGGCTGAAATTGTTTGTGGTTGCACCTCCCGATCTGCCTATTCTGCCAATAAGCCTAGCAGTCACAGCTTTCTCTCTGTGTGTACTTGAGGTTTTAGAGTGGAGCAGGCTGTGAAGCCGTCGTGCTGATGGTCTGCATCCAGACAAATCAAGCCTAAATTATGTGGGTCCTTTTTTGAGACCTTTCTCTCATAGCTGAACTGTGTTCAACTGCGGTTGAAAGGAACTGAGTAGGTCAGGGGATGTTGCTCACTATATATGCTAATAATATTTTATTCACGGCAGTCGCCAAATTAAGTAAACAAACTATACAATATACAAAATCATATAACAACAACTCCACCACAAAATAACCCACAAGGATTTCGAAGCAGCCCACTTAGCACCTCAAAAATGACCCACTGAGAGAATCAAAAGTGGGCCAATGAGGATTCAAAATAACCCCGGGGACATATCAAGATAACCCACCAGGTGTACAGAGTATTGTCCTCTTCACTGTATATTGAATTCAAGAGCATACAGCTCATACGCTAACCATAAGAGGGGCTTAACATTCTAAATTCATTCCTCTCCTAATTCTACTTACCTGGGTCAAAAATTTGCCCAGTCTATTAAGTAGTTCAGGAGATTGATTTTGAAGAAGCCAGATTGTTTTCAAATAAATGGGCCACCCAGGAAAATCTGGGATTACAGGAGACAAAAAAAGAGTCCTCTCTAAATTATAGAAAGGACAATGCCAGAGTAGATGGTTTATATCCTCTATCGTATTACACTGGTATTCGCGGACTCTATCCTTGTATGGGATCCTATTCCACCTACCTTTTACTTCAGCTACCTTAATTTGGTTTAAGCATAGCCTAGTTATAATCTTTCTAAAGGATGGTTTAATAGATTTGGACAGGTGTGGAGCAGGGCCTACTAAAGGTTTGATGTCATCATCTAGAGGTACATGTTTGACCCATTTCAAGGGGGATGTAAACAGCTGGCATTCAATAACTTTAAATTAATATGCTACCCTTCTCAGAAGCCCAGGGTGGCTTACAGACCATAAAAACATTAAATCGAATACAACCCCCCCATCAAAAGCCCCTGCCCCCCACAAAACCCACCCAATACCACCTCCCCACCAATTACCACTCATACCCCTAACCAAAAACCACCCCAACCTCTATCCCTGCCCGCTAAATGCCTTGAGACCCTTGCAATTCACCAGGAGCACCTTCCTGTGTGTCCCAGGAACAAAGAGTACAAAATACAAACATTTTCACCCTCCTAGCCCCCAAATCCACTCTCGCATCAGCTCTAAATTAGAACTTAATTCAGAAACGCAGGAGTCAATTTTGCAGGGCAGAATGGGAGAGGGACCCATAAAACCATCCCGTACGGGTTTCTACTTGGAAGAAATAGCTCTCAGACAAGTTTTGAGCCAGGCCATGAAGGAGAAGCTCCTCACTTCTCCTTTCATCTTCCCAGGAGTGAACTGGAATCTAGTCTTGAATAAATGCCTATTTCCTATGATAGAAAAAGTAGGGTTTCCCATGTTGGCCCCAAATATTTATAATAGGTTGGTGCATCTGTCCATTTCATTTCTAAGTTGTGGATGCATATGTGTGTGTGTGTGTGTGAGAGAGAGAGAGAGAGAGAGAGAGAGAGAGAGAGAGAGAGAGAGAGAGAGAGAGCGAGGCTTGGAAAATGCCACACTGTCCACTGCAGATAGATCCCATGGCTGCTGCTACTGTATAGAATTTAAGCACCACATGTAGGCATTAATTATTATTATTATTATTATTATTATTATTATTATTATTTATTAATTAACTAAACATGCGACTTCAGTTTATGTTAGTTTGTGTGAACTACATGGGCATTCACAGCAATAGCAGCTTATTAGAGAAGTCAAAGAAACTAGCTCCAAAATAGTCCAATATTTGTTTGGTTTTGTTTTTAAAATGTACTCGATATACGCATGCTCTTAAATTGGGTGAAACTATTACTTTGATGGCAGAAGCCACATAGAGTGATATTTTGGTTAGTGCACAAGCACTGAAAGAGCATTGCCTAAAGGTCTAGATTTTAAGATTGTTAGGATAACAATAATTTGAAATACTTGGTGTTTCAGGTCTGTTTGTCCCTCACTTTCCATTGTGAAGAGATATTTTTCTAGTCACCTTATTTAGCAGTGGTAGTTATAGCAGCTTATACAATATTGCATATTGCCTGTACATATGTAATATACTGTCTGTAATATTAAATGAGAATAGCTAGAATTTTATGTATATACTATGGTTATTTCTCTTACCTATTCTTTGACTTAATGCTGCACTATATCAATGTTGTATTTGTTTCAGACTTAGGCCTTACTTAACTTTTCATTTCCCAGCTATGTGATGTTTAAATTTCATTGCACACAACGTTATGGAAAGGGGACAAATTAATGCATCTCTGCCTTAACCCACAAACATAACTGATTTTTTACAACTGGGTTTGTGTCGTAGTACAACATGCCAGCCAAAGGATTAGTAGGAGGAATTGGCTGGATGATTCTTGGAATACATCCCAAAATTTACTCCATATGTATGCGTAGTTTTTGAATTCCCTCACAGATTTCTACTGCAGACAAATCCCAATGGTGTGCACAATTGGCTTACATCCGTCCTTTATCTGTTGTTTTACCAATAAATGGGGTTTGAAAGATTTTAAAAGTGAAAATGGAGCTTCTCCTTTGCTCTTCAAATTGGGCAAGGCAAACTGTAATCTCTAAGGCAAGCTCCCAGCTCTTTGCCCTGCTTTATTGGGATGGAGGGAGGTAATCACTAATGTCATGCACTGTAAATTGCATTAAGAAGTCCATAATTGGCCCCTTAGTATGAATCATTGTCATTCCATTTACTCCCATGCTCTTCCTGCCAGTCTACAGCCTCATGCTGAATGAGAGGCTGCTCTTGTGAAATTGTTCACAGCGTTGACCACAGCAGAGTCACTCATCCTGGAAAGCAGAAATTAAGATTGTAGGTCGTGCTCCCGAGGAGGCAAACAAGCTGTGTCTAGTCTGACAGCTTTAACATTTAAATACATTTTCATAAATGTAAAAGATATAATGAGTACAGTAGCAGTGACAGACAGCAAAATTCAAAGGCATGAGCTATGAAAAATGCCACACAAGAGGAAAAACTAAGCATGATAGACATGTCCCAAAGGCACAATTGAATCATAGGGAAATGAATGCTATATTATTTACATTTGTAAATTTCAGGATGAGTTTTGACACTAAAATCACGAGCAATGCTACTGGGTGAAGCCACACAAGATGTTAACCCACACTGGGCAGTGTTATTCCACTTTGGGCAACATTAACACATGATGCAGTAAACTGTATGGCTGGCGGCTGCCAGATGTTCACCCTGCAGTCACCTGACACGTGTATGTCCCCCGGAGAAGGATGGGGACATAGCACATAGTAATGTTGCCCAAAGTGGGTTAATGGACAGCCTCTTGTGTGTCGAGTCCCTGTGTTGCCCTGCTGCGAGATTGGGTCTGCGGATCGGGCCCAGAGTGTCTGCTCTGCATGCTCTTCTCACCTGCCCAACAGCTGACTGAAGGGTGGGGGGCACTGGATGATCACATGCCCTCCTGCAGAACTGCCCGATCAGCTGTTGGGTGGGTGGGAGGGGGGTGCATGCTTTTCCAGCACCCCCACCCCCTGATCAACTGTTGGGTGAGGTGGGAAGAGCACATGCATTCTTCCAGGACCCTCTCCCTCAATCAGCTCTTGGGCAGGTGGGGAAAGCATGCTCCTACATCCCCCATCAGATATCTTGGAGCAGCAGGCCCAATCCTGCAACACAGCAGGAGTCCAGTCATCCAGTCGTGTGTAGCCACTGGCTGGTTCCTCGGCCCACCCTGGGGTGTGACAGGACCTGTGGCAGTGGCCAGCCCACCTGGTTTCCCTGCAACAGAGCTGATCATGTGGCCTACTCTCCCTGCCAGCCCAAAGTTTTGAGGCTGTAGCTGGTGCAGAATGCAGCGGCCCGTCTCCTTGCAGGGACGAGGCGATGGGAGCATATTACACCTGTGCTCTGCGCTCTGCACTGGCTGCCTATAGCATGCCGAGCCAGGTTCAAAGTACTGGTGTTGGTCTATAAAGCCCTATACGGTCTGTGCCGGTCATACCTTGGGGACTGTCTCGCCTTCCACACCCCAGGGTGGCCCCTGCGGTCTGCCTGCGGCGCCTTCCTAGAGGTCCCCCGTGTTAAACGGGGGGCCACAATGGAGAAGGCGTTCTCAGTGGCCGGGCCGCAGCTTTGGAACTCCCTCCCAGAGGAAGCTCACCTGGCCCCGGGTCTGATGGCTTTTCGCCGAGCCTGTAAGACCTGGCTGTTCGCCCAGGCCTTCGGAGGGGAGGGAGGGGGGGAATTTGGGGGTGGGGGTGGAATTTGGGGGTGGGGGTGGGTAGTTTTAATTGTTTATACTGCTGACATTTTATGTATTTTAGTATTGTTTTATCTGCTGTGAGCCACCCTGGGATGTCGTAGGCATGAGGGGGCGGCCAATAAATACAAATAAATAAATAAAATATATATATATAAAGTATGGCAGCTGCAATTGCCCACTTCAGAGCAGGCAGGGCAGCACCCTGTCTTGTGTGGCTTTACCCACTGTATGACCCAACTTTGAGACTTGCACCCTGATCAAAGGAATGTGATCACCATGGATACTGGGTGCACATGTTGCATGTGCTGGGTGTATGTGGTACATGCACCTGGCACACAGACCCTGGATTAGTCCCTTAAATATTATGCCATGACTCTCTCTAGATAGAAATGAAAAGCATATCAGATATCAGTCAGGACTGTGATCCCGCCTGCAGTTGGCTCGACCCAATTTGTCATCCAAATGCACAATTTGGGAACCCTTGTCCTATAGCAAAGCCACCATAAATCCCATGCTAGTACTCCAGGAAGTATTTTAAATTTACTCCTTTGGTCCCACAAACAATGTCAAGTCAATAACCGTCTCCCGTAGCAGAATGTTGCTATACATGCGGACAATATTTTCTGGATATGAGATACTGTAATCCTCTTAAGGCTGTGATTGTGGGAGAGAGGCTAAGAGGCAGTAGCTCTTGGATTCATACCCAGACAGTGACATGTTGGTTTTCACAGAGGAAGCTTTGAAGCGGGTTGAGTGATGTGTCAAAGGAAAATGTAACCTAAATAATGTTTAATTGACAAATCAGATTGTTTATTTTCAAATAATTGCACCAAATGGCAGTGCTTAAAAAGTAGTTAGTTGTTACATGGCTCTATCAGCCTCCTAAAGCAGCTGGAGAATCATATGTTCTTTGCAAGAATAGGCAGATGTATAAAATTAACTGTAACAAAGTAGCCTGAAACTACTTGTGTTTTAATGTAGCAAGTGACTGACTCCCTACCTCCAGATTATTATTACTATTTTGCGTTGATCTCTGTTCCAGCCGCAAACTTCTGCCTGGCATCAGAGATTTATGCTTTTGCTGAGCACCAATTTAGATTTAAGGGTTGTATCCATGGCTGCCCCTCTGCCCCACCCCACTCTGTAGCCTAGCAATCTCTGGGTGAAATCCTAGAAGTATATAATCATAAAATTATGGGATTGGATAAGACCCCAAGAGTCATCTAGTCTAACCCCCTCCTCTAAAGCACGATGCTCTCTACTTATAGTATCGGACTCAGACAGATGCATATCCAGATGCTCTTTTGAAGCACCCGAGGACGGTGATTCTACAACAACCTCCGTTGTACCGTATTCCATTGCTAAAATTATTCTTGCAGTTAGGATGTTTTTCATTCCTATGCAATATTTTGCATTTGTCCTTGTTCCTGTTTTTCTTCCTACAGGCCAGTGCTATTACTTGATACTCAAAGATAGCTCATCTTTCCTTTCCTTTCCTGTATGTTTTTCTTTTAGTTTCCAGGTCATTCAAATGGTCTTTGTGCAGTCATGTTGGCCTCTTTTGATTTTTCCCATGTTTTCTCTGCAACGATATGCCTTGTAATTGTGTTTCCAATGTTACTTCTTTTAGAAACTGCCATCCACCTCAGACTTCCTTCCTTACCTTACCCTACCCTACCTTTGGTTTTATAACCATGGACCCTTGTCTAATAGCTTTCTTGACTCCATTAATGTCACTAGCATTTTTTTGTTTTTGACTTTAATAATAGCATGATTTTACCCTTTCACTGCAATCCTGAACCCACTGAAGTCAATGTCAAAACTTGGGTAAATGCCAGTACAGGTGGAACTCAGTACGGGTGGAATCTGTCAATCGAGGGTGCAGTTAGAATGAGGGATGACAATGGAATGGGTGAAAGTGGTGCCCCCGGTCCTATTGCGCTGGGGAACTTGCAATCCAGCTTTATATCAGCAGATGGGCAAGCTTCCCATCAGTCCTTTAGGCAAATTGATAACTCTCTTGCGGAATTACAGGCAATTGATAGCCTACAGCGGAGCCAGTCCTTGGATTGTACTCCTGAGGGCGGCTGCAGGAGATCAAATGTCAGTATGGGTGGAACTCATGTTTGCCCCACTACTATGTATGGCAGTAGGAAGGCAACACAACATTTAACCACCGTGGGGGCCACCTCTGTTGGGGCTGCGGATCAAGGTGGTGAGGTCTGTAAATTGGTCCCCCTACCATGACTGCCGGATGTATTGTCAGTTAATAGGCTTGCCATATGTTCATTGAATGTTGTGGGGTGGGGAGAGGCACTGTCACGATCCTGATTTTATAATTTTAAAAGTTCT
The DNA here is from genome assembly GCA_003113815.1 of Sphenodon punctatus. NCBI lineage: Eukaryota > Metazoa > Chordata > Lepidosauria > Sphenodontia > Sphenodontidae > Sphenodon > Sphenodon punctatus. Next base: position 846,904 of record QEPC01001804.1, read on the forward strand.
CAATTATCCTTATTCAGGAAACCTGGGCCAAAAATTCCATCGACCTGGAGGGTTATACTACCTACTCTATTCCTGCAGTTCACAGGAATTTGAGGAGGCGCCCGTGTGGGGGTTTGGGCTGCTTTGTATCTCTTAAGACTAACTTTAAGATACTAGATAATTTATCGCTGCCCCAGCTGTTGTTGGGTTTTGTTGCCAGATTTGGGTCACAAACCCTAATAATTTTGACAGTATACATATCCCCCATGTAATGCTGGCTCCTTCCATGTTTCTATGTGGGGCAGGCTTGAGCAATTACTGGAGGAAATGTCTTCCAAATACCCTGAGGGCTTAATAATCCTTACGGGCGATTTCAACACCAGAATGTATGCTGACGATCAGGCTATGGAGCCATATTGTGATGGGAGAGTGTTTACTCCTACAGACCAACTAGACTCTAGGAAATCCAAAGATAGTGTCATCAATTCAGCAGGGATTAGACTTGCTAAAATACTTATCACCCAGGAGCTTTTCACCCTTAATGGTTCGGGCTTTAACGACCCAATGGGGGAATTTACCTTTATTGGCCCACAAGGAGCCAGTGTGGTCAATTATATCTTTGTCTCCCCAAGAGTCCTTCCCCTTATTACAGATTTTTCAAAGGCCCTTTTTTGGTGGGAGACCACCTTCCCCTGATGCTGACATTATCACTCCAAGTTATCGATCTAGTCTCTAGCTGTACTCAAGAGGGTAACTGGGAGTTGGGAATGGATCATCTTGAGGTTTTTTGGGCCCCAAGATCGGAAGAGACTTTGTCCGCATCCCTTCAAGGCTATATTTTGCAGTCACAGGTAATTTTCCTTCGCAACAGACTTCTCTCTTCAGCCGGTAATTTAGAGATCTTGAATAACTGCGTCCAGCTTATAGCGGGATTGCGTACACACTTACAGGCTCTGGGGCGGGGGGCGGCCCTTTTAAAGAATACCCGACCAAACCAGCCTTGGTTTGATAAGGAATGCCGGGAGACCCAACGCTCCTTGAAGGAGATGAATTACAGCTATAGGTCCAGTGGGGCAGTTACTCTGTCCCCTGAGTATGTTGCCCTTAGGACTAGATACAGAAATTTAATTAATAGAAAGAAAAGAGACTATGGGGATACCCTCTGGAGGACCTTGCTCCAGGTGGTGGAGGCAAAGGATATTAGAAGATTCTGGCAGTTGGTGAATGGCTCTTTAGTTGGGCCTCGGAAATCTACCTTTACAGTAGTTATCCCGCCATCAGCCTAGATAACCTACTATCAGGAACTATATAATGTCACCAGTGTGGGTGTTACTAGAGCCATGATCCAGGTACCCTCTATCCAGAGCCTGGAGGAGGCCCCGTTGTGGCCTCCAGTTCAGAAGGAAGAGGTGGAGGGAGTAATTGATTCTTTCTGTAACAATCGTGCTCCGGCTTGGATTTAATCCTGTCAACTGTATTCACCGCTATTAACAACAGCGGGGCTGTCCCTGAGGATTGGGACAGGGCCATTATCATTCCGATATATAAGAAGTGTATTAAAACAGACCCAGCCAATTACAGACCTATTAGCCTTTTGTTGGTTATCTCCAAGGTTTATGCAAAGTACCTCTTGGGGAAACTGACCGAATGGATGGCTCAGTCCAAGGCAATATCGCCAGAGCAGGCAGGGTTCCAGCAGGGTCGTTTGACAATAGAGCAATGCTATGTTCTTTATTTTTTGGCTGCCAAATATAGGGCCCATGGCGGAGCCTTATATGTGACTTTTTTGGACCTCAGGGCGGCATTCGATTCAGTGGATCTAGCCGCCCTGTGGGGTAAGTTACAGGCCTCATCTATAGATAAGCGCCTGTTGCCTTTAATATATTCTTTCTATGAGCACTCTTCCCTAGTGGTCAAAATTGACCAGCAAGGCCATCTTACTCCCTGAGTTTACACCACAGTAGGGGTGAGGCAGGGGTGTGTGCTGGCACCAGCCCTCTTTAACTATTTCGTAAATGATGTTATAGATATCATGGCTGAACCGCGTTTTTTTCCACCAAAGCTAGCTTGCTGGCCATTAGGCTGTCTTTGCTATGCCGATGACATAGCTTTGCTTTCCCAAACAAGAATCGGATTGTCTCGACAGCTTCAGGATTTTGCAACCTTTTGCCATGAGAATTCACTTACCATTACCTATGGGAAATCCAAGATAATGGTATTTTCATCTAAATCTAAAACTCAATCGTGGTTTATTGAGGGTTCCCCAATTCAACAGGTTCCCTCTTTTTGTTATCTGGGTGTTCTGTTCCACAGATCGGGTAGCTGGTGCAAGCATGTAACCAGGGCATTGAGAGCAGTGCAGGGCCCAGCTCAATCTATTAGTGGTCTCTTTCACAGACAAGGGAGATCGACAGTTTTGCCAACCTTACAAGTTCATGTTAGCAAAATTCGGTCCCAACTTCTGTATGGAGCCGAATTGTGGGCCCCCTTTTACTCCACTTTGGTGGATGGGACTCAATTAAAGTTTCTTCGGAAGTTTATTAATGCCCCTCTGGGCATGCCAGCAGCAGCAATTCACTTGGAGCTGGCCCAGAAGCCCTGGTCACAGGTTGCCAATGTAATAGCGCTAACATTTTGGCTTAAAGTTCGTTCTGGCCAGGGATTCCAACTTTTGAAAGAGCTGGGGGAGGACCCCTTTACCACTCAATGGGCTATGAAAATTGACCTGCAGCTCAGACAAATGGGGTTTTCTCCAGAGTATCTACAACATAAGTGCCTGACATCACTTAAGGGGGAGATTTTGTCTCACGTGAAGGATGTGGGGCACCAGTTGGAGATTGGCGGGTTGAGATAGACCCCCCCATATCTGGGATTACCTAGATTGGGTCCCGGAGATGGGGCAGGTTGCTGACTATCTGAATGCCCCAATTTCTGGAGGGGCCAAACAGCTGATTTGTGCAGCAAGACTAAATACCTTCCCGTCTGCTGTATTTGAGGGTCGGATATGTTGTACACGGTATGCGGACCGAGTGTGTCCGTTTGACAATTTAGAGGTAGAGTCAACAGGCCATGTCCTTCTCCGATGTCATTTGTATGACAAACTACGATCGGCTCTTTTGGGGCCCACTTTAGAGGCCTACACAGGTAGATCTGAACATGCGCTGTGGGCCTTGTTATTCAATTTGAATCCTGAGGTGATCAAAAGTACTGCTCTTTTTTTAATGCAAGCATTCCATTATAGGAAATTATTCTTGCATTTTCTTGTGCCTTCATAGATCAATTTGGTGGTTTAACCTGGGGTAATTTTCAGACTACAAAGAATAATTGACAGTATGAGACAGATGTTAGGCCAAGTGGGTGCATCCCATTTGACTAAGTTTTAACTTGGAGGTTGATTTTATTTATTTTATTTTATTTATTTATTGTATTTTATTTTATGTGTGATTAGTCCGAGTTGTGAGATTTGTGATATATTGATTTGTTTATTTGCGGTTTATTTGTATCGAGCTTTTGGTATGTATGCTACAATGGTCTATGACCATGTAATAAAGTCAATCAATCAATCAATCATGTCAAAACTTCTATTGATTTTAATAGGTGAGTATTGTGTCCTTAGTGGGACTTTTTCTATTTATGGTAAGATCTAGATATTACTCCTTCTCATGGAAATTATCCCAAATTGATTCTCATCAGCACAGCTCACCAGCATGCAACAGAATAAGCCTTCTTAAAAGAAGAGGGTCGATGAGCCAAATATTATTCTGAAAACCCCAAACATGAGCAAAACCAACACAAGCATAACAGTGAAATGAGTAGTGGATTTTTGTACCTGTGGATATTATTGTGCCAGTTCCCATTAATGCAGTTTGTCCTCCCGTTTTACTTTCCCCTTTTAAACGGTTTTTAATTGATTTTAAATTGTTTTATATTTGTTTTATCTGTTTATGACTGTAAATGCTCCGAGTACCATTTAAGGCAGGGGAGCACCATAAAAAAAAAAAAGTTTATTAATATGATTATTATTACAGTGAGCCATCTGATATCCAAATATCACCCCCACACCCCCATTATTTGGCTACTTCATTGCACATGTGCAATAAACTGAATAACAGAGCTGAAACGGGTACCCACAAAAACGTATATATAACTGTCAAAATTGTTGTATCCAAGTTGTTTTGAGCAGCAGGACCCTTTTAGTGCCCAACTAGTTATCCAAATGTCTTAGTTAGCATTACCAAGTTAGCAGTTACCTTTGGCTGCTGGAAATGCTGGGAGGTGGTCCTGGGTGGCCGACCGCACAGTCTGCATTTACTTGGTCTAGCCCTAATTGACTTTAATGGTTGAGGTATCACATCCCATGTGCTAACTTCCTTCATCAACATCAAATAATAAATGCATTTATTTTATTTTTGCTAGCTCGCCCAGCACTACCCTCTATTTTATCTTATCTGTAACAAGGACATGACATTCCATTGCGGCCATTAAAGACTGGCTTTCCTAACTGGAGGCCTTCAGCCATTTCTAATCCGTCTGGCTTGGTATTTTGAAGCAAACATTTTTGAGTCAGTCTCTCCATACATATATTTATTTTAATGACAACACTCTGTGTTAAAACTCATAATAATCTTAAATGAGTCCCTTATAATTTGACCTCCCTGGTCTCTCTGTCATTTCAATACTATTTGTGCCTACCCTGTGCTCATGCTCATTTTCTACATCCTTCCCATCTATCATCTACCCACAAATCTTTTCTTTTTTTTTAAAGTTGTCTAACATAAAGGAAACTACTGTATATGCTAAAATAAAACATCACATCCATACTAAGTGCCCCCTCTCCTACACCCCTCAAATATTCATACCAGATGTGCTTGGCTGAACAGCCAAATCAGTAGATGCCAATCACATTGCCACAGCTGGAACTGACTGAAATCTCTATTCATTAGGAAGGGGGCAACAAAATGGTGGTGCAGATGCCATCTGTCTTTCCACCTGTCCCTTCTGGTCACAAAAAACCACTCCACTTCCAAAGTAACCAATCAGTCTACTGGAAGAAAAAGAACAGTAGGAGAAAACAGCAAAAAAACAGATTTTGCTTTTAAAAAGTATGAGCAATTAGCATAAAAGAAGTTGAATTATAGTGAATACTACATTATCCAATAACGCATTCACATATGGACTTTTCACACAAACTTTGCAAATCTCCCCAGAAATTAAAGTTGTGTTTTCAAATTTGCAAAATCTGTGACTATTTAATTTCAACACTAGCATTCACTTCAGCTTTAAATGACATGGAAATGTGCAGTGTCATATATGATTCAGGCCAATACTAGTTTGTGTCCTTGAAAGTATGATCTTATTCCTAATTCTACTCTATTTCTGGATACCTGCAGCTCACAGATTTTGATTTTTGATGGTTACACAGCGTAGAATACATCCCGGGAGAATTTTTGGCAATTCCCATACTTGTAGATTTTATACAGACTTTCTCTTTCACTGTACTTTCATTTGTTTCCAAAAGGAAACAAATCAGCTCTTGAAAAAAAGACCTCATTAATTTCTAAGCATTATAAAACATTGCTAAATTACTATTGCTAATAATTTACATAATTAATTATAAGGGTTAAATAATCACTTTGATATTTTGTTGAAAATGTCTTTCACTCCTTATCTAGTTCACCTTCACAACAACCCTTCAGGGTATGTAATAATTATTCCCATTTTACAGAAGGGGAACTGAGGCTGAGAAATAGTGACTTGCCCAAGACCACCCAGTGAACTCATGTCTAAGGCCCTTTTTAAACGGGCCACAGCTGGGGGTGAGTGGGGAGCAGGTCGGCGTGCACACTGGTGTGGGAGTGGTGCAGGGGTGGGGGCTGGTGTTCATGAGTGCATGCCCATCCTCCCCACATCCCCACACATGGAACAACTTGTGTCTTCAACAGTTGCTCCATGTGTGGGTGACGGATTTAGGTGGGTGGGTATGCATGTTTTGCGGGACCGTGCAAATGTACACGCCCACCCACCCACCACCACTGTAAAAATGAGACTCACCCACACATGCCCATGCAGCAGATCCACAGGGGCACGTGTGGGTGCATCTCATGTAAAAAGGGCCTTAGACAGGATTTGAACCCTAGTCTCCCAGTCCAATAGGCAGGGACCCATGTTCACTGGGCTTTCCCCATTGCCACTACATGGGTCCCTGCCAACAGGGAAAAACTTAAGCAGGGACAGTAGGGCCCATGTAGGGGTGCAGTAGGTAGCACATTTGCTACCCATAAGTAATACTCCGCATTTTTGAGCACACCCAGCAAGCACATAACGGATTTACCCAGCCCTCATTGGGTTTTGGGATGCCCCAAAATGAGGTTCTTTTGGGGACATCCCAGAACTCTCCAGCATGCCCCAGGAAGCTCCAGCCCTTGCACACTTCCCGGGCTAACTCACCCACCCAGCTGCACTGCTGCTCCCACTGTACCTCTAGTCGTTGCTTGTGCTGCTCCTCCTAGCCCAGTCTGCTGCTCAGCTGATTCAGGCAGCATGCCACAGTTCCCATAGCATCACAGGCCTCTTCCAACACATATGACCAGTGTGCAACCTGTGCACAGCCCTGCTCTAGGGACTGTGGCATGCTACCCAGCTCAGCTGAGCCAGGAGGACCACTGGGAGCAGTATCTAGAAGAGCACCCGGAGCAGTGGCACAACCGGGCAGGGGAGTCAGACTGGGAGAATTCCAGAAAGCTCCTGCCCCTCCCTCCCAGACTGACTCCCCTGTCCAGCTGCACCATTGCTCCTGCTGCTTCTCCAGCCTCCTGTGCACCCCCCCCATGGGAACTGTGGTGCACCTCCTGGCTCAGCTAAGCAGTGGGCCAGGTCAGGAGGAGGAGCACCAGGAGCAGCAGCCAGTAAAGCACTAGGAGCAGTGGTCAAAGGAGAACCAGGAGTAGCAGTGGGAGGGTAAGTCAGTTCAGGAAGCGCCACAGGAAGCTCTTGCCCCCGCGTGCTCTCTGGGCTGACTCACCTGCCCAGTTGCACCACTGATCCTCTGGCCCCATGCGCACCCCCACTATGGAGACTGTGGTTCACCCATTCAGTTGAGCAGCGGGCTGGAGGAGCAGAGGGCACAGTGGTGCAGCCGAGTAACCCTTTGGGTCGCAGACTGGGCCAATTCAGGCAACTCAAATTCAATGGGGTGTTTGTTTTTCCATGTACCCTCTTTCAGTTCTATGTTGTCTTTAGACATAACGTCAATGGGTGTGTGAATGTATGTTTTGACCTTTATATGAACACCAGTTTGGCCCTGTGTTCACCACATGGTGCTGCTTAGACACACAGCCGATCTTGGGGCAAATCTGTATTTTGTTCGTCACCCGATCTCAGCACGCAAGCACTGCTGCCTCGCTCTCCATGTTGTACCTGCTAATACGCCACGCGATATCATTAGAGGCAACGTTGGCCACGTGTTCAGCTGGAACACACAGTCCTTGTGATGCAATGGTGTTTACATTGCGTGTTCAACGGGTGGCCAAACTGGTGGTGTGATTGTTATGGTGCTTATGCACAACGGCCAAACACGTGTTTAAGGGTTTTGACACCCAATGTTTGTTATGTCTCAAGATGCCCCTAGGCCCATAGCTTGGGCCCCATGTTTAGAGGGGGCCCTGAAGAGAGTCCAATCCTGATAGCCTCGGGTTCAGTGCTTCTGAGACCCCAGGATGGGTTATTTCTGTGGGGCTGACTTCCCACCCGTGACTCTCATCTCCCAAACTGGCTGCTTCCTGAGAGACCTGTCCTCCCCTCACTTTCAGTAAATCACTGATCCCTGAATCCCCCCCTTCTGGGGATGGGAGGTGACACAGGGAGAGAGAGCACTGGAGGTGGAGGGAAGGGGAGACTCTGTGTGTGTGTGTGTGTGTGTGTGTGTGTGTGTGTGAGTGTGAAAAGGTCTGACAATTTGTTTTTGTAAGCAAATGACAGACTGCCAATTGTTAAACGGGTGAGGTCACAGGCCCCCCGTAGTTTATTTTCACCCTGGGCCCTGCACTTCTAAGGCCGACTTGGCCTACCAACAGGCTACACTAACTATCTGAACAGCCTTGGTTTTGTTTGCTTTTTGTGCAATCTTCCTCTGATTTGGTGAGGCCAGATTCTTCAGAACATAGTGGACTAAAATTATGTTCTTTTTTCAGAGGAAGAAAACTCTTTCAAAATGCAACAACAAAGAAAGCTAATAAATCTTAATCATTCAAGAGAGTTTGTGTTACCTGGTTTTCTATTAAAAGTCAGACTACAGGGCCATTGTCAGTTTCTAAATTGAGTTAGTTGTGGGAGTCTTCTGGCAAGAAGTAAAAAGGTTTGGTTCAGTGGTTTGGTTGGACTTGAAACCCAGTCAAGCCCCAGATCCTAAACCAAAACCAGCTGTTTGCCTTGAGTTTCTGTCTTGGATGTTCCCTATCAAGAGCAATTTCCCCCCCTTTTTTTGTTTTTGTTCCATTTCCAAAGCACCAAAACATACAATATTAATGAAACTCACCTTACTGTATTCACAAGTTAGCTTATCTCACAGGGACAATGTGGCATTTTATGCATTGCTCTGTAAGCAAATCACTCTGAACATCCTGTCACCAATGCAAATGTTTACATAAGAAAGAGGGGGAAATAGTAACTGATCCATAGACTGAGTACAGGAGATTCAAAGAGGGCAAAGTATTCTGTTGCAGAGGTAGGTAAATGAAATGCCAGTTGATCTTTATCAGAACTAAAGCTGGGTATCTATAAAGCAAATCTCATGTTCCACACTCTGCCCAGAGTTCAGTTCTTTCCTACGCTGGGCAAACGTTTCAACATTGAATCTGTACCTATCAAATAGCTTCACTGATACACTAGGAAGAATTCAGATGTTATTTAAACTTGCCAGTAAACACACTCGTTGGGTTTTTTGCCCTTTCTATTGTAAAGTCCACTTTTGCTTCATGTCCCTGATTCATTGAGTGTCACATTTCTGAGGCTTAGGTTTAAGTTTTGGTCGGCATTTTCTTTTCATGTGCTACTTTTTCATGGGTTTCTAGCACTTGCCAGAAAAGCAGAAATGTTGCTATATGTATTTTCCTTTTTGGCGAAATTTCAAAGAAATAGATGAAGTTGTTTTAAAATTATATTTAACTGAAACAAGGTGTGTGGGTTTTAAAGTTTCTAGTTCACATCTACCAAAATAACCATTAATTTCTTTTATTTAGGTTTTACAGTCTGAAATTAATTCTTATATGTGGTCAGCCTCATCTTGGGGGGATATGTTCAAAACCAGCATTTAGATGGCATGACAACCACTTCTGGACCCCACCAACAGCACCATGGCTTTCCCTCAGGCTTATCATGTGGCGCAATTTTTCATGACATGGATCTACTATATAGTAACAGAGGTGATCCCCTAATGGTACCATGGAAAATATCCACAGTGTGTCTGTTATGGATCATATTAGTGTTACAACATGGTTCACAGGGTTGACCTTAGAATTTTCAAAGCCCAGAGCAAAGATAAAATGGGGGGGAGGGGGAGTGCCCCCTCCTCCTTGAGGGCAACCTCTGTGGTGCCCTGAAGGTGGTCATGTTTGGGACCCCACTGAGGGATAGGTGCCCCCACAACCTGTTTTAGTGAAAATAGAGGCCACTATGGGGCCCTTAGGAAAAGCGGAGCTCGAAGTGGCCACCCCAGATTACCCTGTGATAAGGCCAACCCTGATGGTTCAGAGGTCACAAAAATGCCACAATATAGTAAACCTGAAGCAAATCTACAGTGCTGCTTTTGAGGTCCATGGGTGGCTATCATGATCAGAAGTGAAGTGAATATTTGCTGCAAATACCATATTTGTTGAATTTACAAATTTCAATTCAGGCCTGATGAAATGGGTACAAAACATTATTTATGACCACTTTATTTGAATGTTCGCTTTAAGTCTTCTGGTTGGGTTTTCAAGGCTTTTTTGAGTCATTTTGTTTCAAATATTTGACTGAGTGAATATCCAAACAAAGATGGCAGAAAAAAACTGGAGAAACAGGGGTTTTAATGGCTACTTCAGTATGTGTAACAGTGTGAATATTTTATTTATTTATTTATTTATTTTTAAACTTATATCCCACCCCTCCTGCCCACAGGGCAGCCCGGGGCGGTGAACAACACTCAATAAAACAATATACAAATTTTAAAACAATTAAAAAATACAATATGTGGGGAACCCCCCACCCCCACCCCTACCCCTTGCCAAAAGCCTGATGGAACAGCCAGGACTTACATACACGCCGAAACAGCAGGAGAGTGGGAGCCAACTGAGCCTCCTTTGGGAGCAAATTCCACAGCACAGAGGCGGCCACCGAAAAAGATCTAACATTGATGGCCACCCGCCTCACCCAGGGAACCTCCAAAAAGGCTACCATGGATGATCTCAAGGGTCGCACGGGAACATGGGGAGTGAGGCGGTCCCACAGATAAGCAGGGCCCAGGCCATGAAGGGCTTTAAAGGTAAAAACCAGCACCTTGAACCTGGCCCGGTGCTTTATAGGCAGCCAGTGCAGAGCCCGGAGCACTGGTGTCATGTGCTCCCTGTGACCCGCCCCCGTAAGGAGGCGGGCTGCGGCATTCTGCACCAGATGCAGCCTCCGGACCAGCCTCTCGGGCAGCCCCGCATAGAGTGCATTGCAGTAATCCAGCCTCAAGGTGATGAAGGCATGGATGACAGTGGCGAGGTTGGAGTCTGAGAGGTACGGCCGAAGCTGCCGGACAAGATGTAACTGCCGAAATGCACTCCCTGCCACAACCTGAGATTCCAGGCTGAACCACGAATCGAGGAGCACACCCAGACTCTGCACTTGAGAGACCATGGGAGGGCGAACCCCCGCCAACAAAAGGGGATTCAACCACCCCCAGGTCCCCCAAGCCCTCGCCCACCAACATCACCTCTGTCTTATCAGGATTCAATTGCAGATGGCTTGACCTCATCCAAGCCCCCACAGCTAACAGGCACTGGGAAAATAAGGAGACTGCATGGCCTGGGTCGATGGAAAAGGAGAGATAGAGCTGAGTGTCATCAGCATACTGATGACACTGCATGCCCTGAAATCCCCTCACGTTCTCCCCTAATGGATGCATATAGATGTTAAACAAGAGGGGGGACAGAATGGCACCCTGCGGGACTCCACACATGAGGTCCCGGGGGGAAGATGTACACTCCCTCAAGATCACCCGGTGAGTTCTCCCAGTCAGGAATGAACGAAAACAGTCCAAGACAGTTCCATAAATTCTGGCATGGTCCCGCAGATGAGTCACCAACACCTCGTGATCGACTGTGTCGAATGCAGCTGAAAGGTCTAGCAGGACCAGTAAGGACTGACAACCTTGGTCCAACGCCAGACGAGGATCATCAACCAAGGCCACCAAGGCCATCTCCGTACCGTACCCAGGCCAAAACCCAGACTGGGAGGGATCAAGGAAACCAGTGCAGTCCAGGTGTTCCTGGAGCTGCCGTGCCACAGCCCGTTCAATAACCTTCCCTAAAAAGGGAAGGTTAGAGACCGGCTGATAACTGGCAGGAATATCAGTGTCAAGAGATGGTTTCTTGAGCAGGGGCCTAACCACAGTGTCCTTTAGGCAATCAGGCACCCTGCCCTCCTGAAGGGAGGCACTAACCACCCCAGCCAGCAATGGCCATAACGTCTCCTGGCTTGCTTTCACCAGCCAGGATGGGCATGGATCTTGCTCACAAGTAGTGGCACAAACAGATCCCAACAAGGACTCCACATTGGCAGGCAACACCATCTGAAACTGATCCCACAAAACAGGACAGGATGGGGCATCCATAGCCCCAAGATGAGCCTCTGCAATAACTGTGGTACTGAAATCATGGTGGATGCGAGCGATCTTATCTACAAAGTACTCGATAAACCTGTCACAGTGGTCACTGGATTGATCCAGGCCCAGGTGGAGGCAGGCAGGACTGACCAAGCCTTTCACCACCCAGAAAAGCTCTGTTGGATGTGACTTTGCAGATGCAATAAGGGCAGCAAAGAACTGCTTCTTTGCTGCCTGCACCACCACAGCATAGGCCTTTAAACTGCTCTTATGCTGTGATCGATCATACTGGTCATGAGTCCGGTGCCACCGGCGCTCTAACTGCCTGCTCTCTCGCTTCAAACACCGCAGGCCCTCAGTAAATGAAAGAGACCTGCGGGAGACTCAGGAGGGCAGCGGACGCCTGGGAGCCACTCTGTCAATGGTCTCGGCCAACTAGGTGTTCCAGAAGGCTGCGAGATCATCGGCAGAGTGGGTGTCAAGGTCCATGGGAAACTCCCCCAGAGCATTCCAGAACCGATCTGGTTCCATAAGTCTCTGGGGGGTGGACCGATCTAATAGGTCCTGCACCCTGCCGGGGGCTAACATGCACCAGGATGCACACCTTAAGGAAGTAATGGTCAGACCATGGCAAAGGCTCTACCCCCTTAACTCCTACTAACTGACCCCCCGCCTCAAGGCCGGTGCAGAAAACCAGATCCAGTGTATGTCCCTCCTCATGTGTGGGGCCACAGATGATTTGGGACAGGCCCAGGGATGTCATGGAGGCCATAAACTCATGCCTCACTCCTCCAAGATCAGTGTCAGTGTGGATATTAAAGACCACTAATCTATTCATTTGAATATTCCAAGTGTTACCCCAAAATAATAATATTCCTGAATATGGCACCTATTATTTATTTCAGCACTGTTGTTGAATACAGCCAAAAATGCATACATGAGTTAGAAGTCCAGCTTTTTTTAAGGGAAACACCTTATTGGCCATCGGAAGACACTTTCCGCTCTTGAAAATTTTCCTGCTTTAACAATAGCATCTCTGTTTACAGACCCTGAAAAGTCAAATGCAAAGATTCAAAAGTGGACACTGGATTTGGATGCCCGAACTGAGACGACCCTTGGTATGACTTCCTGATGTTCTGTGCAGAGCATCTACAACTCCAGGTGATGGCAGTAGGAGGTGAGGGTGCTCTGAACCTCTGAAAATTGCATGTGTAGATTCAGGTTCTTCAGAATTGAGAGACATGCAAAATCAGTGGCAATTAGTGTAAATATGAACTTCAATCAGGAGTTATCAAATGTTTGTTGGCTACAGGGCCATGGTTGGGGTTAGGGCTGAAATGAGAATCATTTTGATTCTCACAAGAATCTCATGAGAATTGACAACCATTAGCAAGATCTCGCCGGGATCTCGCTAACAGTTTGAGATTCTCATGAGAACCTCACTAATAAAGCAATAACTGTACATGTGCAAAATGGCTGGTGGGCCATTCTGTGCATGCACAGCCTTTTCCAGAAGGGGCAGCTTTTCTGTGCATGCGCAAAATGACCACTGCACATGTGCAAAATGGCTTCCCATTTCCAAAATGGCATTGATGCTGCTGTCACTATTTTGGGAAAGGGATGCACATGCGCAGAATGGCCTTAGCAGCCATTTTGGAAATGTGCAAATTTTTTTTTTTTTTTTTTAGTTGAGAAAAAATGTCTTGACTAGAAATTGTCGAGATTGGGGATTTTCTCTATTCTCATTTTTTTTCTCAATTTCCATCAAGAAACTTGATTCTTAACAAGAATCGAGAAAAACATGAGATCAAGTTTCAGTCCTAAATTAACTGTGGTCAACCCTCCAAATTTTTCTCATACCTGCATGAGAACTGGAATCTGCTGCACAAGTCAGTCAGCTTTGGAGCCCACAAGTGCTAAAACCTGCTCCAGGCAATGGGGGTCTAGAAGATTATTATTTATCCTTTATAGAGCACTTTCAGTGTTAAAAATGCTTTATAATCCTTATCTAGTTCATCCTCCCAACAACCCTGTGAGCTAGTTCATTATTATTTCCATTTTGAAAGTAAGGAAATGAGGTCAAAAGATAATGACTTGCCCAAGGTCATCCAATGTGTTCATGGCTAAAATTAGATTTGAACCCTGTTCTTACATGTCCAAATCTAACCTCTTATCAGTTAGGCTATACTGACAGCATGAATGCAGTTCCTGTGAAGAAGCCACAGATGTGGTATTGGTGAGTTCCTAAGGAGGCTAGCACTCCAGAAAGATAGCTGTTTATTAGAGGTTTTACCCAGACCCTGTAACTAGAGTCTATGGGAAAAACCAGACATACGTATGGATGGCCGGCTGGCACGGCAACTCTCCAACCAGGCCTGGGGCAGGAAACCACATCGGACACAACCTGGATCAGGCAGTGACACCAAACAAATGTCCCCGCAGCCAGGGAGCCATCATGCCACCCATATAGGCTGGCTCCACCCACACCCTGTTCCCAGTGCCCCACCCCCACCATGACAAACAGCCATGGTAGCCACTGCCCTGTGGCGGGTATGGCAGGGCAGAAAAAATGTGCTATCCTGCGTTATCCCACCCTTAACCCAGGCTGTGACCCGGAGACTTGCCCAGACCACCTACCCACCCTGGGGAAGTCCCAGGTTAACATCGGACATCACCTAAACAGATGTGCCAGTGGGTCCTGGGCCACAACTGTCAGGTCCCAGGTCTCAAACCCCTGGCCCCTGGGGTTTGGAGTGCTGCCCAAACTCAAACTGTCAGGGGCTGGGTGTTGGAGTCTGGGAAGGGGTGAAGGGAAGGGCCAAGACAGGGATAGGAAAGGTAACTATTAGGTAGAGGAAACCTCTCAGCCATTCTCTGATACCGAAGAGACTTGATGCCCAGCTCAAGAGCTGGTGAATCTGGTCTATGAGTGCTTACATATCATCTTTGAGGTCAAGGAAAGAAAACTGGGAACCAGACCTGGGGATCAGGGAACTGGGAACAAGAGCTGGCAGGGACACAGGGCCTGAAAGCCAGGAAGGTAACATCAAGGGTTAATGCTAGGGAACACAACTAGAAGAGAAAGGGAGAGCTAGGAACAGAGCTGGAACACATGCAACTACAATGCAAAACAATGTAAGAATGTGGGAAAGAGCAGTTCCTTTGCCCAACATCACAGTCCTTAAGTATTGATTGGTAGCCAATCAGGAAGCTGTGAGGGAGGACTGGAGCAATGGGACACAGCTGGGAATGGATGTGGCATGGCAAGGATTGGAAGAACACAGGAGGAGACATGGGGAGGAGGGAACTGGGCTGAAATCAGACCTGAATGGTGGGGACAGCACTTCAAACTCTTTGAAGTCCCATTGAAGTCAATGGGAAAATTGACTTCCTAATCTTGGTAGATTATGGTCTACTAAGCATAGACCATAATGAAGGGACCATGGTTTGGGAACAACTGGCCTACATGAAAAAGGAGAAAATGAAGGGAAAATGAAAATGGAGGTCACTCAGTTCTTCGACATTTACTATAGTGAGTGGTACCTTATTCCTACAAAAGCAGACATGTTGAAATCCAAGTGTCTAATTGAAGAAAAAAGTATTTCCAAACGTCCAAGTGGCAGAATATGACCCTAAGTTTCCTTCCTATAGGGAAACACGCAGTAATTATGGCAGGTGTTAGGTTAGAGGCTGGACTGGCTGGCAGTATTTATAGAAGCTGACATTTCAATAAATTGACTAGGCTGTGAAACAAAAGGGTGAGAACTAAAGAAAAACTCCACCTGGCATGACAAGGCAGCTTGTTTTAAAAATAATAATAATCAAAGAAGAGTTCCGACTTGTGAGTCCATGCCACACGGGTGTTCTAATATCATAAATGGCAAGCACAAATCAAGCACTTAGAAACACTGCTGAGGGTTCGCACACAACTTGACTTGATTAGAAACCTAAATATTTAATTTTTTGTGGTTTGGTTTTATGAGTGCTAATTTCCTCTCTTTGCTAATGTTCAACACTTGGGGAGAAAATTCCTGGGCAGCGTTCTGTTTGAAGAACCTACACAGCCGGGTTTGATTCTGCTCTGCCATCAGTATTTGTATAGTGTAACCTCCCTTATCCAGATACCTTGGATATATGCTTTCTGTCCAGATTAGAGAGGCGCCTTTGTGTGGAAAGACCAGGAAGCACGTACAGAATAAAGAAGAGGACAAAAACATGTCTGGAATACAAAAGAGTCTGGATATTAGAATCTGGGTTAGGGATGAAACGAGAATGAAAATCATTCTCACAAGAATCTCATGAGAATCTCACAACTCTGGAGAGATCTCACGAGATTCTTGTGAGAGTCTCGAGAATCTCGTGAGAATCTCAAAAATTCCCCCCAAATGGTCTGCGCATGTGCAAAATGGCCACACAAGCATAGAACAGTCCTGGCAGCCATTTGTGCACATGGCAGACCATTTGGGTGACTATTTTGAGGTTCTCAAGAATCTCACGAGAATGCCTAATTCTCATGAGATTCTCGAGTCCATAAAATCTCATCCAGAAGCCTATTCTCGATGAAATTGTTGAGAAGACCAAACTCTCATTTCAGACCTAATCTGGTTGCAGCATATATCCAATCTGGATACATGCTGCATCTAAGATGCTTGTGTTGTCCTTACCACAATAATATCAGTGTACCTCATAATCTTTAATATATTCATATTCACTTGCAAGAGGGTGCCCCTAGCTGACCCAAGGGAATGTGGTGGAACATAGGGGCAAAGGCAGTTTCTTAGATGTACACAGGGCCCAAGCTGTGTGTGAAAGTCAAAACCAGGACCATAAAGTGTGCCTGGAACACTATTGGCAGACAGTGAAGGCTTTGGAGCACTGCTGTTATGTGCTCCCGTAGACCTACATTTCTTTATGGAAGAACGTTTAGGGTCATATTCTGACATACAACTGGAAATTCTTTGCTCCTCAAACACCTTTTGGTTACATTGTGCATACTTTTAGGAAAAGGGACTACTCAGTAGGGATGAGTGAACAGGACGGAGTTTGGACGTTTGGACGTTCGGACTAAAAACTTAAATCAGGTTCGGGGGTTCGGTCCCACGGAGTTTGGACTCCCCGAATGTTCAGAAATTACTGTCCCTCCAGGAGGCTTGGGGCACTCCAGGGACCCCCAGGGGTGCCCATGGTGTCATGGAAGGCCGTTAGAGACCCAGCAGCAACAGCAGCAGAGACCGGGAAGAACTGGCGCTTGGCACCCCGGGTTGCCCGGGCAGACAGGCTTGGCACTTGGCCCCTGGGGATGCCCGTTGTGCCAGGGATGGCCGTCTGAGACCCAGCGGCAGCAGCAGAGGCCGGGAAGGCTTGATGTTTGGCACCCCGGGTTCCCCGGGAAGGCAAGCTCAGTGCTTGGCCCCTGGGGGTGCCCATGGCACCAGAGCTGACCATCTGAGACCCATTGGCAGCTGCAGCAGCAGAGGCCGGGATGGCTTGGGGCTTGGTGGCTGCCACCCATAGTTGGCCAGGCATTGCAGGCTGGCAGGCAGCGGTGGGTCTCAGATGCTCAGCCATGCCCTGATGGGAATCGGGCGGGCACCCCTGGGGGCCAAGCGCCAATCCTAAGTTCTTCTGAAGAAGGGAAAGCATTTAATAGTCCTCTTCTTTACCCTGCAAAGCAGCTGGATACGCAACAGCAATTGGAACTGCATACCCCAAGTCTAGTTCCCATACAGGTTCTTTCTCCTGTGAGCTCCTAGAATGGTAGACCTCTGGTTTAGAACTGGGAAAGCTGAAATACAGAGATGTCAAAGGACTTCCAAACCAGGAATTAGAACTGGGGTCTCCTGACTCCTGTCCTAAAAATGAGCAATGCTGCTGCCCATGCAAAGGCTGATGAAAGCAGATGTTCTGCTGGGCTGCCCGTCTCTGACTACAGGCCATGACAACACACGCAATCCCGCTTTGGGCATCAGCAGGCACTGCTGTAGCCCTGTCACTCCTGCCGTGATGGTGACTAAAACTTGAGAAACCAGCATAGAGCGAGAAGAACTGGAGGCCTGCCAGCCTGCAATGTCTGGCCAAGTAGGAGTGCCAGTCACCAAGCCCTGGCCGGGCCTCTGTCGCTGCTCCACTGATGCCTGGCAGCCTGCAATGCCTGGCCAAGTAGTGCCTGCTGGTGACCAAAGCAGAGTTGCGCGTGTTGTCATGGCCTGTAGGCAGAGACCCAGTGGTGGCAGCAGCAGCATCAGCAGCAGAAGCAGCAGCAGCAGCAGCAGCAGCAGCAATAGCAACAGCAGAGGCTGGGAAGGCTTGGGGCTTGATGGTTGGCACCCACAGGGGGCGGGGTATTGCAGGTTGGCATTGGTGCAGCAGCGGCAGAGGCCTGGCCAGGGCTTGGTCACCAGCACCCTTACTTGGCTGAGTACTGCAGGCTGGCATCGGCGGAGCAGTGGCAGAGGTCCGGCCAGGGCTTGGTGGCTGGCACGTCTACTTGGCTGGCACCCGTAAAGAGGAATGCTGTTGCAGTGTGGGTGTTCTTGGGGATAGTTGGACCTATGCAGTGTCAAGGGTACCCCATAGGGACATCCTCCAAGGCCCCGGTACCGGCAGCCCCAGACCCCCCCCCCAGGCACCGATCCCCAGTACCAGGCCCCGTTGCAGAGCCACCCATTCCCCCCACCAGTGCAGCCCAGGACTTGATGATTGCTTGACAACTGCCACAACAGAACCCAGAAGAAGGGCCTTCCCCCACTGCCACGCCTGTCTCTTATACACATCTAGATGTGTATAAGAGACAGCCCCTGATGTCCGCCCAGCAGTGGCACTAGGGGTGTGGTTCGGCGTCGCCTCCTGCCAGCATCCCCCACTGCCACGCAGAACGTGGGGGCAGGGCCAGCAACATTGCACCGCTCCCTGTGGCTCCAAGCACACTGAGGGGGCGTGGCTTCCTCCTTAACGCCGGTGCTGTGAGACACACAGCACTGGTGATCTGTTCTAGACTGGCCCCCTGCAGCGCAAATTGAGAGGAGAAGTTGAGAGTTTGTGCCTTGTGTTGTCTTCCTGTTTTGCCCCCTCCTTGTTCCTGGGCATTTGTGTGAGTGCTTCGGTGGCGTGCGTGATTCGGTTGAGCATATCCTGTTCCCTTCCCTGTCCCATACCCTGAGAGTAAGGCCAAGAGGAAGTGAACCTCGAGTGAGTGGAGGGTGAGTCGGCCTTCCCCTCCCTGAGGGCCCTTCCCCTGTAATTCCCCATGTGGTTCCTCCATTCTCAACTTCCAGCCCTGGGACCCATACCTTCCTTCTCCTCACAGCCATCACAATCTTCCCTGCCCCCTTTGGTGACTGGAGTGAGTGCTTGGTGGGTGGTGGAGGAAAAGGAGCATTCCTGCACAGGTTGCCCAGTGCCCTCTGATAATAGAGGCCTAATTCCTTGTAGATTTTAAGGGCCAACACACTATCCTGACGAGCATATTGATTCCCCCCGAGTGAACCTGGAGCACTGTGCAAGGCTATTGCATCTCGGGAAGAGTGTCTGGGGTCTTGTGGGTGATTGAGGTCCCTACTCCCCCCTCGCACTCCCAAGGTCCCCCATCCCCGTGACATGCAGAGACAGAAGAAGCAGGAGTATGAGTGGAGATGGCAGAATACTAGAGCAGAAATGCACGTGCAATTTGTGTTCTTCTATATTATTTGCAAATACAGAGTGCACTGATTATTAATTACCAAAATTATATTTGAATATTTGGCTATCTTGTTTTGGCCAGGATGTCAATGTGACAGGGAAAAGGAGCATGTGGAGGAGGAGGAGTCCAAAATGTATTTGGTTGGTTTTAAATAACCAGAGATTAGCTGAGGATTCCTTCAGGATAGCACAGAATTTCATTTCAAATGTATTTTTATCAGGTCACATACAGTTATTGCTAACCAGATAGACTGATATTTCTATTAATGGATGCTGTTTATTTCAGGAGTGTTGCGAAAGAGGCACAGTAACCCACATTATATCAGAAATTTAACTATGATTTTGAAGTGTCATTGGGTTAGCGAACCCCTTACTAACAGTAAAACTATACTTTGGACAGTAAAATGAAATACATGACAGCACACTTACTATGATTGTTATCATCTCAGAAACTTCATAGGGAAATAAATGCTGGATTTGTGACCACAATTTCAGTTGTGCATACTTACTTATTTAAAACTCTGATCCTGGGTTAACGAAAGAAAGTGAGTCTGAAACCTTGTTTGACTTTACATCATGTTAGCTGGTAGCTCAGTCCTTTTTACACGTATAGCCAGGCAAGGATTCAGTTAGGCAGCATTAACTTGGCCAGCCAATTACACATTGTATTCTTTTGGCCAGAGCCTCTTTCAGTACCTGTCACTTTCACTGTAGCTTAGTCAGGACCCCTGCCAGTAACATGCCCTATGTGGGACTTCTCTCTGTGTCCCTGTACTCAGGGATGTAGCTAGGTGGGAATGGGATGTGGGGTGTTTTTAAAAGAGCACGGTAATGGTGGTGGTGGTGATGGGGGTCCATGGCTGCTGAGTGGCACTGCTGCAGAGCACCNGGAATGGGATGTGGGGTGTTTTTAAAAGAGCACGGTAATGGTGGTGGTGGTGATGGGGGTCCATGGCTGCTGAGTGGCACTGCTGCAGAGCACCCACTCAGATGGAGTGTTTGGGGAGGGATTCAATCGGGCGGCTCACAGCATGGCTACCTCAGCAGCAAGCCACCATACACTCCTTCTGCCATGGACCATGGAGGAGGGGGAAGCACACTGGGCTGGCCTTTGCAATTGTACATGTCCCCGTCTGGTGCGAGAACTGGGGAACCCAGGCTTCCCAGTGCTCCTGGCTAGTTCTTCTGAGGCCATGTCCCCTGCCCACAGTGCCTATGTGCAGAAGACCCATCTGCTGACATGGCTACCTGCCCCAGTTCATATGGGAAGAGGCTTCGTGGCTGCCCATAGTCACAGAACTATTTAGCTTGCCCCACACGAAGCACCCTGGATTTTCTGGCAGTGCTCCATGTGTGGCCATAAGTGGGTGCTCTGTAGCTCATGGGAGCACACATTCCCCTGCTAGTGCATCCCTCTTCAGACTAGTGCTGCAACTCTGTCCTCAGTTTTCCTCAGAATTTACCAAGGACTGGGCTGTTTGGCCTTGGTTTGCCAAGTACTGAATTTTTGAAGACTTGCCACAAAAATTTTATACTCTACCAAATCTTGGCTGAGTGCCAGGAGCAGTGGCAGAGCTTGGTCACCAGCTTTGGGCACCAGCAGGAACTACTTGATCAGGGGTTGCAGCCTGGCTGGCATCGGTGGAGCAGCGGCAGAGGCCTAGCCAGGGCTTGGTGGTTGGCACCCCTAATTATCTGGGCATTGCAGGCTGGCTGGCATCGGTGGGGCACTTGCAGACAAATGGAATGACAGCCCTCACTGCCTATAACGTAGGCCCCAGAACCCTGACAGTGGGTCCTGGGGATAGAGTGGCTTGCTGTTTCTTGATGAGGTGGAATGATGGCTCCCCATGAGTGGAATGACGGCCCCGGAACTCTGACGGTGGGTCCTGGGGCTGGAGTGGATGGCTGTTTCTTGATGCAGTGGAATGATGGCTCCCAGTGAGTGGAATGATGGCCCCAGAACCCTGATGGTGGGTCCTGGGACTAGCGTGGCAGCTTCCGGATGAAGTGGATGGACTGGACATCCCTCCCTGCCTGGACTATAGGCCCCATAAACCTGACAGTGGGTCCTGGGGCTGGAGTGTCTGGCACCTCTACTTGGCCGGGTGTTGCAGGCTGGCATCATACTCGACTGAGATCAAGAAGCTCTACTGCAAATTGGGCAAGCCTTGTCTGTTGGTGAATCTCATGGACACCCAGCCTCTGCCCCACCCCCAGCACACTCATCCAGGCTATGCCCATCTACAAGAGGGAGGAGCAAATGGCTGAAATGCAGTACCACCAGCAGCAGACATTGGATTGCCAGGGCACAGTAACTGCAGCTGGCACCCCTGCTTGGCCATACATTGCAGGCTGGCTGGCATCAGTGGAGCAGTGGCAGAGGCCCAGCCAGGACTTGGTAGCTGGAACCCCTACTCAGCCGGGTGTTGCAGGCTTGCATCCTACTCACCAGCTCTAAACAAGTTATTCTGCCAATTGGTCAAGCCTTGTCTGGTGGTGAATTATGTGGTCACCCAGTAGCAGACATTGGATTGCCTGGGCACTGTACCCATGGCACAGCAGAGGCAGCATTTGCAGTAGCAGTAGACATTGGATTGCCGGGGCAGAGAACCCATGGCACAGACATCAGAGGCAGAATTGGCAGCAGCGGCAGACATTGGATTGTCCAGGCACAGAACTCATGGTACAGACATCAGAAGCAGCATTGGAAGCAGCAGGTATTGGATTGCCAGGGCACAGTACCCATGACTCAGCAGATGTGGCATCAGCATCAGCAGCATAGATTGGATGGCTAGGGCACAGAGCCTGTGACACTACAGAGGCGGCAGCAGCAGCAGCAGACATTAGATTGCCAGGACACAGAAGCCATGGAACAGCAGCAGATGACAGCAGCAGGATTACCAGGTCAGTGGGGTACATCACCCAGGGTTGTCAAAGCAGGCAGACAGTCATCTTGGCATGAGAGGCAGGCAGGCTGGGGAAGGGCTTCAGCTTTGCCCACAGGGGGGCAGAAAGGCAGTGTGGCATGAACATGGAAAGCCAGACCGAGGCAGGCTTTGATCTAGGCAACCTGGGTGGGCGGGCAGACAGGCAGCGTGGCATGAGCATCGGAAAGCTGGCTGAGGCAGACTTTGATCTTGGCAACCTGGGCGGGCGGGCAGACAGGCAGCATGGCAGAGCATCGGAAGGCTGTCTGAGGCAGGGTTTGATTTGGCAACCTGGGCAGGCAGGCAGACAGGTAGTGTGGCATGAGCAGAAGCCAGACTGAGGCAGGGTTTGATCTTGGCAACCTGGGCGGGTGAGCAGACAGGTAGCATGGCATGAGAGGCAGTAGGGAAGGCAGGCTGGGACCTTGGCAGGGCACTCAGATAGGCTGGCGAAAACTGTGCAGCACGTGAGAGAGAGAGCCAGTCAGATAGGCGGGCCGAGATCGTCTAGACAGAACCCGGCTGGCAAGCTTACAGCTTCCCAATGCCACCCTGCATCATGAGGTGAGTCAGATAGGCTGGCCGAGGCCATCTAGTCAGAGAGAGAGAGAGAGAGGCAGGGTGAGCGCTGGGCATTGGGAGGGAGGGACAGCACCTCAGCAGCAGCAGCCCAGATTGAGGAGAAGCCCCGTCCTAAAACTGCCCCTGTCATGGGACGGCGTGTGCCACTGCACCATCAATTCGTGTCCAGGGGCAGTTCAGGGAATCCCAGCAGTGGAAGGTTCATCTTTATAAAAAGCAACTGCTCCACCAACTTGGCCCCCAGTATCAGGCGGTGCGGCGAGCAAATGTCTCCCGCCATGGAGAATATCCGCCCGCTGGGCACACTCATTGGTGGGCAGGACAACAGACCCTTGGCCACTTTAGACAGGGCTGGCCACACGTTGGTCTTGCTGGCCCAGTAGGCCAAGGGATCGCTGCTGGGTTCAATGCACGGCTCCTCCTCCAGGTAGCTCTCCATAGCTGCTGAGGTGCTGTCGTACTCCCTCATGTAATTGTCCTTTGGCACCACCTCCACCACTGCCCTCAGCCACACTGCCTGCCCTGCTGAGTAAAAGCCCATGCTCGCCAGAGTGCCCTGCACATACGAGCTGCTGCTGGGAATAGGGTTGCTGCTGCTGCTGCTCAGCCTGCTGCTGTTGCTGCTACTGCTAGGGCTGGGGGTAGGGATAGACCCCACCGGCTGAAAGGGGTGGCTGCTCCCACTCCCACCATCCCCAGGGGCACCCTGCTGCTGCTGCCGCACACTCTCAAGAGCCCACTCTGCCTGCCAGACCTTCTCTATTTCTCCCACCCAAAGAATGCACTGGAAGATTATATATACATTTTTTTATTCAAATCTGTAATCTAATATATATATCTACACTAACTCTAACTGCTATTAACTATTCTAAAACCTATGGAACTAAATGGAATATTATCTAATATCTATAAAGGTCTAGTCCTACAAACACACTATAAAATATTAAAACGGAATCACTACACACTATCTCTATCTCTATAACTAAGCTAACTCCTACAACTATCTATCTATAATAACTATCTAATATATATATATATACACACACACATGCACACACGGGGAGCAGACACAGACAACTCACAGCAAACAACACAGGGAGGGGTGCAAAACTGAAATGAAACCTAAATCAATCTAATGCTACTCTAAAGAAATCCAAAAACAGGGGAAGGGAATCAGGAATGGAATATATACAGGGAGGAGGGAAGGATTCAATGGAGGGTAGGGAAAAAGAACACAGGGAGGTAAAAAATAAAAATAACACCTAAATCTTATCTAATCTAATCTAAATAAATGAAACTATGGAGGTAAATGTGTGGAAATGGGTGAAATAGGAGGAGGATGGCAATGGATTGGGAGGAACACAAACTGCTGGGAGAGGGAGACTTTTGAAAATGCCTGCTGACAGGATGAGTGGCTAGCTCAGAAGGAATTGGAAGGGGGGAAGGCAATGAATTTTGTTACTTGCTGTGCCGCCTTACCACAAGTCCCATTGGCTCTGTGCAGCCTAACCTCATGTCAATCTCAGACTGCGATGCCAGTGGTCTGAGGAAAAGAAGGATGGTGATTGGGCAGGCTGGCTGCTAGTCCAAGCCTCTCCACCCCTGGTGTCGGGAAGTCTGCTCCTCAGCTGCTCCCTCACTCCCTGGGCCTGCCAGCCAGTTTTTTCCCACCCGAACGTGCCCGAACTCATACGAACTTGGCCAAACTGTTTGGGGCTTTGGCCGTTCGGTTCAGCCGTCTGAACTGGCTGGGTGCGGGCCGAAGTCCGAACGTCCGAATCGTGTTCGCACATCCCTAGTACTCAGTATGAATAAGTGTAATGCTTCCTGTGCATGTTTCCTCTTTTAGAATGCAGGAACTAAACCCTACTGTGCAGACTGGAGATCAATTTTGCCTTTGAGAGCAATCCATTCCCCCAGCGTCCCTCATTCTTTATAATTCTGTCCCCATTAAGGTCTAATGCTCTTTCAAAGCAATGCAGGCGAAAACCAAGCTCATAACATTCTTGTTCTACCTTGTCAAAGTAACATCATCTGGAAGCTTCCCATCAGCTTTCTCTCACACACTTCCATTAAGCAGTTAGAATTGCATATGGGCCCAGTGTGAGATTCTCAGGAGGCTTTTTAAGACTAGCCCTTCATAGCAGGCGTAATATTGTGTGAGAGAGTCATCAGCAGAAACAGAAACAAAAGTGCGAAGGGTTTGTTTACCAGAAAGTACTAGTTAGTTAGGCAAGTTTATTCCAGCTTAGTTATGATATTTGTGAACTTGCCATTTCAAGGAAATTATATAATGGGGCCTTCTCCTCTGTGCCTGGCCTCTACAGAGACACACACTTCCTGAGAGGACTGTGACAGCATTTTTCACATCCCGACTTTCTGTCATAAGCTAAAAGCTTTAAAGTAATGGAGGCCTTTGTTCTTTTCAATGTGGGTGGCAAAACAGAGACAGGAGCAGTCTATGGATCTGATTCTAAGACTTGGACAGTTATACAAAAGTAAAGAGAAATGTGGTCACATAATAGAAGCCTGGTGCTGTGGATAAGGGAATTTTGAGTAGACCACTGGCTATGGGACATCC
Source organism: Sphenodon punctatus (assembly GCA_003113815.1). Classification (NCBI taxonomy): domain Eukaryota; kingdom Metazoa; phylum Chordata; class Lepidosauria; order Sphenodontia; family Sphenodontidae; genus Sphenodon; species Sphenodon punctatus. Next base: position 872,495 of record QEPC01001804.1, read on the forward strand.
CACAAGTCATTTAGGGACAGCACAACCTTGGAAAAAGAGTAAGCAAGGCCTGACAGTGATATTAGCTTTTTTGCTGGGCATTCCGACATTACATGGGAGAGGCGGGAACTTGTGCAATTGTGACTGCAGCTCTGTAATTGCGGTGTTAGCGCCTGTGAGGCTGCACTAATCCCTTTTTATCACACGAGAACACTCACACATTACCAGGTCCCCAAATGTAGCCTTTAAAAGGGCACATGTTCTTGTGTGACAAAAGGGGATTAGTGCATTCTCACAGGCACGAATCCCCACAATTACAGAACCAAGATCGCGATTGTTCAAGCTCCTGCCCCCTCTCATGTAATGTTAGAAAGCAGCCTGAGAGAGCTATTTTCTTGTACTTTTGTTCAGCCCACAGAGCTCAGGCTTTACAGCTTCTCTCACACACCAGCAAAAGGGGTTCCTGCGCAAAAATAAATAAATAAATAAATAAATAAATAAAATTGAATTAAATACAGTTAAATAAAGTTAAATAAATCTATATGCTTTAGGGGTGTGCATCCATAATGTTTTCTATTAGTTATGAAAACGAATGGAGCCCCATTTAATAATAATAATAATAATAATAATAATAATAATAATAATAATAAATAAAGTTTATTGCTGGCATGGGTTATATGCCATGGCCAAGATACAATAATTAAAATCAAATACAATTATCACTACTAGAATTAATTCCATAGGAGAATATAAATAAACCAATAAGATACAAAGGAGAAATAACCATTCAAACAACCTCAACGCTTGCTGAGATCCTGGGCCATCATAGCAACATTGTAAATTATATCAGGAACTTTAGTTGCCATAAAAAAAAGAAGTAACTGCTGGGGGGAGGAATAAAGTCTCTGTGCAAGCCATGGGGCCAGATAAATCTCTCTTAAATACATAGTAAGCGGACAAACAAACAATACATGAAGTAAGTCCTCGACATGTCCTAAATTACAAGGGCACAACCTTTTATTATCTGGAATGCCAGTGCATTTCCCTATAAGAACTTTTGTTGGCAATAAATCAAAATGAAGTAGAGTCAAGACCCTACGGAGTTTGGGATCTTCCAATAAATCCAGATGTAACTCGAATCCCAAGGTGGGTTTAAAGACTCTATAAAATGGGGCACTCCTATGCAGCTGTATTGCTCCTAAATCCACCTGAATGGCTTGATCCCCAAGTTGCTTCTTTATAATCATCTTCCTACTAAGAGGAGGAATAGTTCTCAACATATCCAGAGACAACCCGATCATGCAAATGTCTCATGACTCTGCCTCTCCATAATCTTGAGGAGGTCCAGGCCCTGGCCTCCTCAAAACAGGAGCACAGGAGGCTATCCTCTGACATAACCTCTAACGTAGACCAATAAGTCAAGGAAGTTGTAAGAATCGTAGTTTTCATTGGCATTTTCCCAGTTTCCAGTCGCAACAAACAAGCAGGTGTACATTTAGGCACTGCAAGCAGTATTCTCAAAAATGTATTTTGGAGGGATTCAAATGCCTCCGCAGAGGCTAATCCCCAAATTTCGGCTCCATAGTGGGCACTAGTTTTAATTTTTAAATCAAAGAGTTTCAGCACCGGTGGAACAAGCCTCTCCACATGGAGCCTCCAAAACCTCAAAAGACCCGCCAGAACCTGGCTCATTTTAAACTTGGCAGCCTCGATGTGCCCTTGTCAAGTTGCAGAAGCAGCAAAAAGTAACCCAAAATTTGTGGTATGAAGTGACTTGATCTAAACTGATCCCATCAAGGGTCCAATTATGCCTAATGGGGCACCTTCCTGCTACTAATACTTTAGTATTTGCTTAATTTATAGAAAGCTTCATCTCCTTACAGAATTGACCAATGGCAATAAGCATTCTGTCCATCCCCAAAATGGAGGAAGACAACAACACCATGTCATGTGCATAAAGGAGAACAGCCACAGATCTCCCTTGAATCCTGGCTGGGAGGAAGTAATCTCCCCTCAGCATTGCGACTATCCCATTTATATAAAAATTAAATTAAAAAGGGGCAAGAACACAGCCCTGCTTAACCCCATTTGTGACTGGGACTTGTTTGGATAGATTCCCATTTTTATTCAGCCTAATTCTAAGAGAGGTTTGATTATATAATGCTTGTACCAGTGATATCAGCCTTCGATCAATGTTGGTGCTTTATAGTTTATCCCAAAGGATATTTCTATCCACTAGATCGAAGGCTGAATGTAAGTCCAGGAAAGTCAGAAACAATCTGGCTTTCCTGATCTTCACATATTTCTCCAATAGGTGAAACAGTGGAAAGGTGATCAATCCTTGAATGGCCGGAATGAAAGCCCGCTTCCTCTTTCGGGAAATAATTGGCTACCCTAGCCCAATCTTTAAGTTTGCCAAGCAAGTATCTAGCATACAGCTTGGCCACTACACTGATTAAACTAATTGGGCGATAATTTTGTGGTAAATGTTTGTCCCCTTCTTTGTAAATGCCAATGGCACAATGATGCTGATGTTCCAGCCTACCGGGATCAGACCACAGTTGTTAATAGTATCAAAAAGCTTAACGAGAATGGGGAGCCACCAATCAACATTCTGGCGAAGTAAATCTACAGGAATTCCATCTATCCCAGGGGCCTTTTGTAACTTAGGTTTCAAAAGGAGGCGCCTTACATCCTCCGGGTCCACGGTCAGCCACACCGGGGCATTCCCATGCTCGACAAAAGTCATAATAGAAATATCGGGGATCTGATTGAAAATGACATCAAAATAAGACTGCCACAATTCTGAGGCGATGGAAACCCAGGAATAAGGAGGTCAAAAGCCCACATTAACTAGGGCCCCAAACTTGCCATGGTCCCCCTTTTTAACAGCCATGGCAAGCGCTTCCCAGGCTTTCTGTTGGAGTCCCATTTGTTTTTGTAACTTATGTCAAAAAAACAGATGAATAAGCAAACAATTGTCATTGGATTTCATCAATTTAAATTTAAAAATAAAGAATAAAAAATAAAATAATAATAATAATTAAAACTGCGCATACACAAAATGGCCACCAGGGCCACTGAGACCGGCTGCCCTTTTCTAAAATGGCACTGACGCTGCTGGTGCTGTTTTGGAAATGGGTGTGCATGCGCAGAACAACCCCGGTGCCCATTCATTTACGAAAATGAAAACAAAATTGAAGGGAGTGCCTTTTCCACCCCCACCTGCCTCCTATGCGGTTTCCTCTGAGGAACAATTTTTGGGGGGAGGGGAGATGTTTTATTTTGCAACCCAGTTTGAAACAGTCCAGGCACCAGAATCTTTTTGGGCAGGGAGGGGACCCAACTGTATGTGAATACTGTGACACAGTCTTATCAAAGTAACATGTTTTACTGAGCTACCTATGCTTTTATGGCAAAACCTAAAGTTTTTCAATCAGGTATATCAGATACCCAGCAATCCATCACTCTAGTCGCTTTTCTGGGTGAGGTGGGGAGGGTCTATTTACCTGGTTGGGGGGTGGGGGCTTTTTAAAATCCTAGTTTAAGAAAGTGATTTTTTTATATTGCACCATTTAAACAACTGTGGTATATTTTACTTTTTTAAATTGTCAGTTTAGCTGCACTTTGATTATACTCCAATCTCCCCTTCATAGCTGTGGACCCCGGGGAAACCTATATTCCTGCACCTATCCCCACTCCTATCAATTATTTAATCAGAACAACATCAATGTTAGAAAATGGGCTGTTTAAAATTTGCATATATTTACATGAAAGACCACACACAAATTTATGTAAATTAGCACTGTTCAGATCTTCCCTGCAAAAGGAGGCAACTCTAGGCCTGGGTCTCATCACTGCCACTGCCCCATTGAGGATCACCTAACAGTGTCCATTCAGGCCTGGAGAAGTAGCAGCATGGGGATTGAAGCCACATTAGGTAGAGACTATGTCCAGGGGGCTTAGCTATCAGCTGTGCCAGAGCCCACATGCCTGGAGGCCCATGTAGACCACCTGCACATATAATATAGCTAAGCCTGGTGCCTCAGGCTGCTGCCATGACAGGGAGGTGGGTCATTCTGCACCAGTGACCAGGGTCTCTTCCAACCTAGCTCTGGTCAGTGTAGCAGTGGGAGAGGTCTACATGGTCAGTGGTCAGTGTAGTGGTAGGAGAGGTCTACATGGGGCAATTTGTCTGACTATTGCACAGAATCCTTGAACTGGTCATTCCTTGCCACTTCTGCTTGGTACCTTGCAGATATGACTCCCACATGCAGCAAATTCTGTATTTCAAAACAGCTCCATAAATGAATTGGAAACTGTTCCCAGGAGCAGCCAGCCAGGCATGCACAAGGAGTAAAAGCTGCAGAAAGACATTGCTGCATGGGGTGGTCAAGCTTCTGACACGAGCTTGGGGACACACAAAGCCATTCAGATTACAAATGACCCTTTGCTTTTGAACTGTAAATTACCTTTATTATTAGCTCAGCCATGGTGCTGCAATTATTAGGTGCCCCGTGTCTAAAGGTTTGAGCAATTAGAAATCATGGGGTGGCAGTACCATGATGTAGAGTGATAATATATGTCTGACCAAGACAAAAGGATGGTCTCTATTCATGTCTTTAGCATGTGTCACAGGGAGCCAGGAAGCAGAGTTGCTCTTAAACATTTCAATTAGCCCTGACATGGCCATGGTGAGCCCACAGATTATTCCTGTATTGCTGTTAAGGTTTTATGAGACTTTCCCCACAGATTACCCATTTCTACAGCAATCTATAAATCTGAGATAGCAACAGCTGATTAATTCTCCCAGAAGAGAGGAGTGAAGCTAAAGGTGGGTTTTTTTATCATGGAAATATGTGCTCTTTTTAGGAAAAATTATATACTTCATCCATTGTATTTTTATTGTTTTATTAATAATGTTATTATGATAGTATACCACCAGCAATACGTCTGGCACTGAATACTGGTGACTGGAGACGTGTCCCTTCCCTGAAGGGTTTACAAACTAGAACGGACAATGAAGAAGACACAAAGGGGGAGGAAGCATAGAAAGAGACAAGGATACATTCAAAGGTGAGAATCTCAGTAATGGGTTGTAAGGGGATCCTGAAGGATAAGACAGTATGGAGAGAAGCATCTGATTTTGTGACTGATGCTTCTAGCTTTCTGACTTAAGAAACCCAGCGGTATGAAGAGCTAAAGAAAACCTGATGGAAGAGAGAGGTTTTAAGGAGGGATATTTCTACAGGGGTTTCTCCCTTTCTATTCTTTCTTTCCTTTTTTTAGCCTAGTTTCCTATGGAAAAAAAGCATATGCAACAGCCTTAATGTGTGTGCATGTTACTCTCCTCCGCACAACACACACACCTTAATGACTTTAGATCCTACAGGCAGTTACAGCCAAATTTGGCTGAGTGGCAGAAGGCTGAAAGCTAAGAAGCACCGAACATTTCCTAGTCATAGAGGGTCACACAGATTGTAAGCTCTTGGGCAGGGACCGTGTCTATCTTGTTCTTTGTAAAGCGCCAGGTACATCGCTGGTGCTATATAAATGCTTATAATAGCAGCAATTGACATGGAGGAGAGAGATGATCCCTTTCATAGCCAAACAATGTCACCAACTTTTATTGAGCACTTTCCCCCCTTAGATAAATTTGAATCCTTCATGGAGTTTTCAGCCAAATTTGGGAGCAAGATAGGGCTGAAAAGACTAAGCCAGTGCATATCTGCAAATATAACTTGCATACTCAGGACCAAGAATCCACATTATCTTTGCTGTGTTTGAGGATTAAGGGTGTGTGATATTGGGTATTTTCTAGGGGTGGGCGTTCCGGTAAATCCGGAATCCGATAATGCCGGTACTGGGCGTACCGGCATTATCGGATTCAACCCGGTAAATCCAGTCCCGTTACCGGATTCCGGGTACCGGATTTTTTTACATTGCAGCCATTTAAATGAATGGCTGCAATGTAAGTCCCACCAAAAAAGTTTTTT
>QEPC01001804.1:886120-923501 GCA_003113815.1 Sphenodon punctatus
CCCACCCCTAGGTAGTTTGTTCACCACCCCTCTTTTAGTTCCCCCCACCCCCACACAGTTACCACCCCCACACAGTTACCACCCCACACAGACAGACAGATGGACAGCACCAAACCCCATCCTCTGTTGCCGATGGTCCTTTCTTCTATTTCACAATTTAAGTAACTATGAGCAGTCATGGGAAGAAGAAACAGACCATGAGTGGGAGTGCTGGAAGAGGCCAGCCTCTTCCTAGGCAGCCAACTCTGTCCAGCATGGAGACACCAGAGGTGTGGCCTCGATCTCACGCACACCAGCCTCAAGCTTGCCCAAGCTTACAAGCTCTGGATGTGCTTGAAGGTCCCAAAGAGGCTTGGATGGGGGGAGGGTGCTTCTTCCTCCCTGACGCTGATTAGCAGTAAGAAGAAGGGTTCTCCTTCTTCCTCTGCTAGTGCAGTGGGCCATCCGCCAGCTAACTCCACTGCTGCTGCTGCTGCTTCTAGTGTGCAACTCTCCCTAGCGCAGGCACTTTCCCTCATGCACATGCCTTCTTCCCCGTCCTCTCCCCCTGCAGCACGCATTCTAGCATGCCTGCTTCCTGACCCTCTCCCCTTGCCAACACGCATCCTAGCGCGCCAGCTTAGGCCGCGCGCACCACATCCACACACTCTGCTGCGCCAGCTACCACCACTCCTTCTGCAAGTGTTATGACCACTACTGTTGAGAGGTTGACCACCAGTCGTGCTGCTCTTGCCCTCCCAGGGACCAGCACTAAGAAAATCACATCCTGGGTGTGGTCTCATTTTGATATCTGGGTGGAAGATATCTAAAAGGTAGTGTGCATGCACTGTAATTCCAAGGTCAGTTGTGGTGGCACTGATCCCATGAGATATAGCACCTCTGGCCTTCACAGTCACTTGAGATGGCACCACAGGAACATACGTGATCCTACGGAGTGTTGTTCCAAGTGACGGTGTGGGGAGGTTCCAGTTGCAGGGGGCATGGATGAGAGTTCAGAGGAGGAGGAACCCCCCTTCTACTCCCACTGCAACTGCTACCGCTGGGCTGTTGGATGACAATTCCACCCCCACCACCCAGCCCCTGCAGAGGAGGAGCGCTAGCTGCTCCACCCAGCCTGGTCCTTGTCCCATCCCACTGTAACTGCGTTCTGGGAAAGGAAGATGCCATTTGCATCCAGCCACCCTTGGGCTGTGGCCATCACCAAGGTAATTGGGAAAGTGACTGCCCTGGATGAGAGGCCATTCAACCTGGTTGAGGGTGTTGGATTCCAATGGCTGCTTCAGTTGTTGGAGTCACGTTACAGAGTCCCCTGCCACAAAACCTTCCGCTCAAAGTTTATCCCATCTCTGTATGGGAAGGTGCAGTCCCAGCTCCAGGTGGAGTTCTCCCATGCAGAGGGGTCAGTGGTACATGTTACCATGGACCTGTGGACTAGCAAGAGTGTGGTCCACACATATTTGTCATTGACTGCACACTGGTGGCAGATGTCACCAGTCCCTGTCACCAGCGCAGCGGTGGGCAGCAGCAGCAGCACTGGAGGAGCAGTGTCAACTGGAAAGCATTGGTGACCATTGTTGCATGCCCAGGTGCTTGACAGCCAGCACAAGGTGGACAATATACTCAAAGTGGTGAATGGCATGCTGGATGGGTGGGTCCACTGCCAAGGTTCAAGCATTGAAGTCAGTTGTTTTGTAACCGATAGTGCCAAAAACATGATTGCAGCCATTACTCGTGGTGGCTATATTCATGTTTGCTGTGGCGCGCACCTCCTAAACCTTGTGGTTCAGGTTGCCTTGAGTGGAATGAGGCACTCCTTCAAATTGCCCGGAAGATTGCCGGATTCTTCCATCGGTCAGTTTCAGCCAGTCGGGCACTGTGAGAGAAGCAAGAGGAGCTGGCCTCCCCACTTCACCAGCTGGTACAGGATGTGACCACAAGGTGGAACTCCACCTTTTTGTTGCTGGAATGTCTCCTGGAGCAAAAGGAGGTGCTGCATGACCTTTGCTTGTCGCAGAGCATTGGAGCAACACCACTGACCAGGGAGGACTGGACAGTGGTGGAGCAGCTTACACAGGTTCTGGAGCCATTTCACCAGGCCACTGGTGAGTTGAGCATGGAGGTCTTTATGATTCTGCTTTGCATGCTCTCTCGCAGTGACCTGTATGGGTCTGTGAGGGCGCTGGTGAAGAAATTGGTCGAGGAGATGAATCAGTGTTTCGATGCCTCAAAAGTGAGTCAGACACATTTCCTAACTGCACTACTTGACCCACGGGTCAAGACAGGGCTGTCCCTGCCACTAGGCAGACCTAGGCAGCTGCCTAGAGCGGCAGATTGGGGGGGAGCAGTGGGCGGCAGGGAACAGAAGGTTGCTATGGCGCATGCCTGCAGCTATGCCAAGCCGCCTCCCTTTTACCCCTCTCCCACCGGGGAAGAGTTCCCAACCCTTGTACCCACCCCTCCTGCAATGGAGGGTGGAAACAGCTTGCTCCCTAGCCTCTCGGGGGTGAGCCTACCTGGCCTCCCAGTCCCCAGCGCTAGTTCGGGGATCCTGGCGGCAGCGGGATTGCAGCAGCGGCAATAGAAGCAGCTCAGCAGTGGTGGTGATGGTATGTGATGTGCCCCTGTGGCTATGCCGAGCCACCTCCCTTTTACCCCCCTCCCACCGGATGTCACCTGAAGGGGGGGCGGAGTTCCCAACTGTTGTCCCCACCCCTCCTGCAATGGAGGGAGGAAACAGCTCGTTCCCTACCCTCTCGGGGGCGAGCCTACCTGGCTCCCAGTCCCCAGCGCTAGTCCAGGGATCCTGGCGGCAGCGGGATTGCGGCAGCAGCAACAGCAGCAGCTCAGTGGTGGCGGTGATGGTATGTGCTGTGCCCTTCACATTCACACTGAAAAGTTTATTTGCATATTTGTTTCACAAATATGAACCTGTTTATTTGCTTTTTTAGTACTTTTTGTTTGTTTTTTTGGTTATTCAATTTGATATTCGGTTGAATAACCAAATATCTGAACAAAAATGAAAAAAAAGCATGGAAAAATCAGCCGGAAACCCCAAATTGAATTCCCAAACAGATTGGCCACAAATTGTATTTCACACCCACTTCATCAGATCCAAATCAAAGTGGGCAAATTTGATGAATACAGTATTCCCAGCAAATATCTGTGTTAGAATCATAGAATTATAGGACTGGAACAGACCTCACAGGTCACCTAGTCCACACACACACACACACACCCTGCTCCAAGGCAGGATATCTTCTGCATACAGCATCACAACCCCAATATCAAGGTTTTACATTTCGAGGTGGATGGCACCCATCCAACTTCCAGTAGCGGGGGTGAACATCTCACACGACCACCATCCTGCACAAGTTTGTTTCTCCTGGACTCAGAATTCTGAGAGAAAAACAGTTTCATCTAAAAATGCCCCAGTCATTTAACCAAAATCTACATTCTATCATTTAAGCCCATTGTCTTATTCTCTGCCTCCTGTGACAGTGGTGAACAAATCTGGCATCCTTTCGGATAACTGAAAAGTGCTATCATGTCCCGTTTTATCTTCTTTTCTCTGGGCTAAAGATATTCATTTTTTCATCCTTTCCTCATATGGCTTGTCTTCCAGTTCCTATATCATCTTAGTTGTTTCCCTTTCATCCTTCCTCGTACTAGTCCTATGCTCAGAGAGAGAACAACTGGGTACCTTTTTGTTTAGAGAAGCATTTGTATAGTTAAAAACTGTGTCATCCTCCAGATGGGAAAAGTGTTAACATGAATTCAGATAATGTCATTGATTTTCGTTTCCCTCCCCCAAAAATTTAAAAGCAGACAACAACTGAGGGGAAGCATTAGCAGTGTAGCAGATATATTTTTGCTTCTCAGCCACAGCTTTTAAGGTTACATTATGTTGGTCAGAGTTCATACAACATATCAAAAAGCCCCCATTTTGACAGCAATCCAGAGCAGCAGCTAAATTTATTTTTACATTTTGATTGTAATGTAAAGTGCCAGTGGAGATGTACCCCAGTGACTCAGTTTAATAAAAGCAGAATCAAGCATCCCCCAGAGCCTTTGCATTCACAGGAGACTTCTCCAGACCAGAGAGCAGTCTATATTCTCTCTCTGGTCACACACAAGACCACATGGACTGGAATTTTATTAACAAGACTTTTTTTACGAGCCATTTTGTTAATTTGAATTAAGAAACTCTACAAATTCAAATAGCAGTTTGAGCAGGAAAAATGTTTCAAAGTCACATCCTACCCATCATTATATTCATTATTATTAATTTAGTTAATATTGAATGATAGTTAATATTGAACAGTCATTGTTCAAGCTGTTTTCCAGTCCTAATCTGGTTCAAACTTCACACCCACAACAATACTATGAGGTAAGTAATTATTCCCATTCTTACAGGTGGGGAACCAAGACTTGAAACTCGTTTCTTGCCCAAGGTCACCCAGGGAGTTCATAGCTAATATGTTTCCCAGATCTAAGTCCAACACCCTAACCCCACACCCTCCACAGAAAGGGTGTGGAGAGCAATATATGTAACTAACTCCTATAGCAGGAGTCCACTTGGTGAGACGAATGTGTGGTTACACCCACAGCTCTGTTAGTGGCAGCCGTTAATTCTTACCTAGGGTTGCTGTCAGCAAAGTGATCCTGGACTGGCAAAAGCACTAATGTTTGGAAGGAGACAGGGGATGCTGCTGGAAGACTGGGACAGCCCCAGCAAGTGATGGCTAAATTTGGTAGGAATCAAACAGTCCCTCACTCTCACACCCATTGCTGGAGGTCTACACATATGCATCTAGTCCAGAACCCCATGTCCATCCACTTCCAAACTCACCAGGGTCCTGGACCTGGCGGGTTCCCCAGCCTGCGGTCCACCTGCAAAGCTCCGCCCCACCCCCCCTGCAACATAGAGTTGTGGGCGATCACCCAATGCTCTAGGCTGGTTTCCCGCAACTCTATGATACTGTCCAGGGCAGCAGCCAGCTGGGAATGTAACTCCAGTGTGGGACCGCCAATCAGACGGACAGCAGTTCCACATTTGGCCGGTGCCTCAGGTTTGTTTAGCCTGCTCCACCGCTGGTGCTCTGGGATGTTTTGGAGTGATGCTGGCAGGGCTGCTCCAGAGCAGGCACAGCCTGCTTTGCTTGCACATCTGGCAAAGTGCTTTTAAACAAACCAAGCAACCCAAGGGTCAAACAGGCTGGTGCGGCAGAACCGGAGCTGCCATCTGTCTAAAAGCAGTGCACCCATTGAGGACATTCCCTGTTTGCCACAGATCTCCTTTGAGATTTTAGTCCCTCTGTGCTCCAGGTCCCATTTGTGAAAGAGGAATAATATTTATTTATTTATTTATTTATGTATTTATTTATTTATTTAAACTTCTGCCCCACCCTTCCCCTAATGCTTAGGGAGGCTTTCATTATTAAAAACACAAAATGCAACAAAAATCCCTTCAAAATCCCCACCCTCACCCACCCCAACCCCTATCCCCGCCTGCCAAATGTTTTGTCAAAAAGAAAGGTTTTACACTGCCCCCATAATATACTCAGGCTCAAGCTCTCATGGACTCCCAGAGGAAGGGAGTTCTACAGTACTGGGGCAGCAACTGAGAACGTCACTCTGTGGAGCCTTGTCATATGAACAAGTTTGGCAGGTGGTTCCTGCAAGAGCTCACTCCTGGCCAACCACAAGAGTTGCAGTGGAGCAGGGTAGGAAAGGTGATCTTTTGGATATATGGAGCCCAGGCCATTTAAAGCTTTAAAGATCAAACCAGTACCGTGAATTGTGCCCAGGAAGCTATCGGTAGCCCGTGCCTGGAAATCTTGAACTGTGCCCAGAAAGCTATAGGTAGCCAGTGCAGATGGTACAGCACAGGTGTAATGTGCTTATGCTTACAGTGACCTTTCCCCAAAAGTAGTGGGACTGCTGTGTTCTGCACCAGCCAGCTAGAGCTTCCAAACCATCATCAAGAGCAACCCCATGTAGAGCACATTGCAGTAATCCGGCTGTGAGGTAATGAAGGCATGAATGATGGTGGCCAGATCTGAATTAGAAAGAAAAGGCAGCAGCTGTCCTTACCAGATTTAGTTGGTGAAAAGTGCCCCTAGCCACTGCCACAAGCTGATTTTCCAGATGCAGCAAGGGATCCAGAAACAGCTGCAAACCTGGATAACCAGAGGGGGCTAAACCCCATAGGTGGGACCAATCCCAAGCCCCATGTGTGTCGCTTGCAAACACCCCCACTCCCCCACCCCCACTCATGCGCAACTCATGAGCACATCCACTGGGAATGCATTGTAGTGCATGGAACCCATGCGGGACCTGTGTGAATCCCGCTGGGTTTGGGATTGTGGCCAATGACAGGAGTCCCAATCCCCTCCAAGTCACAAAGTTGGCCAGCCATAATCACTTTAGTCTTTTCTGGATTCAGTTTCAATTGACTCACCCTCATCCAGTTCCTCAAAGCAGCCAGGCGCTGAATAAGCATTGAGACTTCAGGACCTGGGCACTTCATTCCAAACCTCTGAATGATCTCACTCGCATTGGCCTCAGCTACGTATTGAACAAGAGGGGAGACAAGATGGAACTCTGCAGGACACCATAGGGGAGGTTAAGGCTCATCAAAGTCAGTGGGTAAATCCTCCAGAAAGTTCTGGAAACCAATAGTAGCCATTAGTCTCCAGGGGACACCAACCTAACTGCTTCACCACCCTGATGGAGGCATAGGAGGGCAGGGATCTTGGGCTTCAGAAGGTAATGGTCCAACCACAATAACAGTATTGTAATAACACATCCAATAATCAGAACCCCATGCCTGTATAAAACATCAAATCCAATGTCCTGCTGCATACGTTGGGCCAGATATTATTTGAGATAAACCCATGGTTGTCATGGAGGCCATGGGGTCCCACTCTGGCCCCAAAGGTTTAGTCTCAAGTCTGGGTGACCTCAAGATCACCTATAAGACCAATTCAGCCAGCTCAGTCAGGAAGTCTGCTGGTCAGCAGGGTCATCAGTACACCAGCAAAAACCCCAATCTATCCCTGGCTTCCAACACAAGGTGGACAAACTCTATATTGAATGAGTTAGGCACCATATAGTGGTGCTCCACTATCTAACCACCTACCCATGGGGCTACCCATGGTGATGGTTTGGAGACTGCAGCTAGTGCAGAATGTGGTGGCCCATCTCCTTATGAGGTCGGGCCACCGTGAGCACATTACATCAGTGCTCTGGGCTCTGCACTGGCTCCCTATAGTCTTCTGGGCCCGACTTGCCTCCATGATCACCTCACTCCCTGTGCTCTGGAGCAACCTTTGAGGTTCACCAGGAGCGCCCTTCTTGAGGTCCCCCATGTGACCCAGGGGGCCACTATGGAGACGGCGTTCTCAGTGGGCATACCTAGGATGTGGAACTCCCTCTCAGCAGAAGCCTGGTTGGTCTTGGATCTCCATTCTTTCCACCGTATGTGTAAGACCTGGCTGTTCTGCCTGGCTTTTGGTGAGGGAGATGGGGCTTTGGGGAGGAGGGGAGGGTTTTGTTTGGTTTTGTCTGCCTTGTCGTTTAATGAGCTGCCTGGTTTTATGTGTTTTATATGTTTTTGTGTTGTAAACCGCCCCGGGTTGCCTGGAGCAGGAGGGGTGGGGTAGAAAATGCATGCATTAATTAATTAATTAATTAATTAATTAATTAATTAAATGAATAAATAAATAAATCAATAAATAAACCTTTGAAAGACCAGGGTGTCACCACCACTCTGGCCCACAGCCCCCAATCCTAGACTGGCACTACACTGAGTACCCAGCTGGCACCATCTGGGAATATATATATAGACTCAGATAATCTGTGATGCTTATGTGATCAGCAGCCTCATCCTGAATCCTCATCCTCATCGCATTAAGCAGCATCAGCTTCAGATCACGGGCCTCAACCCCTGGGGGCAGGAGGCTTCCCTTATGGGAGCAAGATAGAGTGTGGTTGCTGTTGGTCCGAAACATAAGAGATGTAGACAAAGTAGTTCAGATGATATCTTTTATTGGACCACCTACTGTTGGTGAGAATGTGGAAGTTTCGGGCCACGTGGGGTCCTTCCTAAGGCATGTAGCGTAAAGCATAGCATCACACTGGCTATACTACATGCCTGAGGAAGGGCCCTGTGTTGGGGTATTTAGACTTTCCCCCTTTCTGACTGGTTGTGACTCAGTTTCCTCACTGAGTCTTCACTGGCCACAGCTCTCTCCAGAACTGTTCCAGTCTGTACAGGAGTAACTATCCTGCCACCTGAGTCCCTGGAGGTTCCCACTCACAGAAATTGTACTAAGGTTTTAATTTCTTCCCAGCCCATACGAAGGTTAAGCATTCCCTTTAGATGGTAGGTAGGCTGGCTCCTCTTGCTTGTAGGACTGAAACAAGAGCAAGCATTCTGTTCTGCAGAGAAATACCGACCTTATGGGATCCCTTGTGAGTGTTCGTTGGTACTTCATTGGTCTCCGGTGATTTTGTGCATCCACCATTGTCGATATCAGTGCCTGTGAATTTTAATTTCCCATCATTTTTTGTTACTTTCCAGAACTTTCTGGGACTTTGGGGGACTTTTACAACTGTTTTACAACATTTTTATGGCAATTTCCATCACTTCCCTGGCACTTAGCTGTCCCTTTTGTGTCTCCACAGCCCCAGGGGTGCATGCAGGGCACACATGGGGCTTAGGATTGGCCCTGTAGCAGTGCTGTTCAATTAGTGAAAAATAACGACAAAGCCGGAAAGTTTCCAGGTTTGATGAATGAAGGTGAATGACCTGTTTCTGACAGATTTGTTGTTTCAGGCCTGCCCTTGGGAGCAACATCTTGCTGAGGAATGCAGTGGGGTGTCTATACCCATTCTTCCCTCGTTGCATTAGAGCATCCCCAAACACCTGTACCATGCATCCTGATTTTTAGGAGTGTGCGGCAGGCATATCATTCATTTTTGGTTTTGTTTTCATTTGTTTTGGGTGGGTTTTGTAAACAAAAGCATTCATTTGGGTTTTTAAATGTTTTTCCCCCCATTTATGTTTTATTAAAATAAATGTGTATGCACAAAATGGCCACCAGACCATTGTGCACATGCACAGTCCTTTTCCAAAACATCACCGGCAACATCAGTGGCAATTTGGGAAGAGGATGTCCGTCTGCACCAGCGCAAAATGGCCGCAGCGCACCAACAGAACAACCATTCTGCACATGCACAGGGGGGATTATTTTTCTAATGAAAACAGATGCTTTTTTCCTTCATTTTCATCCATTTTTGTTAACCTGGTTTTCATATATTAATTACTAAAATGAAAAGGGCTAGTAATAGTAATTTAAAAAAACAAAAATGAATTGCACACTCCTACTGATTTTAATAAGGGATTTGAGGAATGGACTGATGCTTCAGAGTGGGCCTTGGGGACATGTGATAGGGGGTGAAAACAGACATGATGCTAACCACCCTTTAACCACCCTTGGTGGTTATTTATGCATGTTGCAGGGCTGTATTGGTGCCCTATGCAGCCCTGCAACATGCATAAATAACCACCAAGGATGGTTAAAGGGTGGTTAGCGTCATGTCTGTTTTCACCCAGGGTTTAGAAAACAACACGTATGTTACATGCTTGTATTGTGCATGCCTGAGGAAGGGCCCTGTGTGGTCCAAAAGTGTCCACATTCTCACCAATGGAAGTTGATTCAATAAAAGATGTCATTTGAATTACTTTGTCTCCATCACTTATGGAAGGTGGGAGACAGGCAACCCAGGTACAGAAGGTAAAGAGTCCCAGCAGTAGCTCCTACAGCAGCTCTGCCACTCCTCAGCCAGGGACAGGAGGCTTCCTTCCTTCCTTTCTTCCTTCCTTCCTTCCTTTATTTATTTATTTATTTATTTATACGGTTTTATATCCTGCCCCTCCTGAAAAAACAGTTCTGGGAGCTGGGAGTCAAGCAACCCATGTAAATAGGCATTAGCCACAAGCAGCCTCTCCAAATGTCTACAGTGCTCCAGGTTGGGCCCCGTCCAGTTGTCTCCCAACTCTAGAGCACCTCAACAACTGGTCCCAGGAGTGGAGAGGAACATGCCCCTTTAAAGAGCCATTCTACTACACTGAAGAAGACGTTCCAAAGGGGCCAGTCCTGGTCTTCTCTCCAGAGGTGATCTCTGAGAGGCTGATCTCTCTGTCCATGCCATGATCTATTGAAGACTAGCTCATGGTCCACCAGTGATTTGCCATCTACCTCTTGTCTGCTGTATATTAGTCTGTGAGGTGCTCAGATAGCACTGGTATGGTATATCCAGCCCTGAACATAAGGACCACAACCCACAAACCCACTTCCTCTGAAGTAGTAAGTGGTTTGTGAATCACAGCCTTGGATATCCAAAATCTAAATCTGGAGATGAACTTTTCCACCTGGGGATACCTATAGAAAAAAGAAAGAAAGGTGTCTTCAAGAAGAATTCCGGTTTAGTTAAGCCCTTACAATACTCGTAAGGAGAGAAAAGAGGGAAAAGGAAGCATAGAGTTATAAATACCCTTTAAATATCATGAATAGTACACTAGTGGCATTGGTGAGAGCGTAAGCATATTTCCTTAGCTGTTTAATTATATTTACATATTAGTTAGTGGATCTTTCCAATATTATGAGAATGAATGAATGAATGAATGAATGTTTTATTAAGACTCTGGCTTTCACCATGGTCCAAAGGCAATAACAATGATCATAACAAACATAATAAAATGACAAATAGCTATAATAAAAAAAGCTTACAATTACAGTAACAATAATAAAATAATTTTGGGAAATGCTGAAAACAAAGAATCCAAGTATAAAATATCCCAAACCAATAAAATTGCATTAGCTTCTAGTCTGAATAGTACTATAAGTTGCTTATTTAAATTTGGCATCCTTGTGCGTATGTAGCCTTATTATGGCCTGATATCAGACAGATATCCATTCTTCCATTCCCCTATCGCCATACCAGTGGTCAACCGTCCACCAATTCCACCTGTATTTTCGTAGCCAACAGGGCAAAGGTGGTTACCCAACCCATTTCTGTTGCCGATTGAGTGGATTGCAATTTTTTAATCCTTTGGGCGGGAGTCATATAACCATTCCCCTTCACAAGTGGTGCAATCCATATCTCCCTTATATCAGTATAAAATATACAATCAAACAGAACATGCGAGAGATCTTCTATATCTGTATCATTGCATGGACAGGTATGGTGGGAGTGCGGCAAACTCTTAAAGCGACCCAAAGTGACGGCAGAATGAAATAACTGAAAGCATAGTAGTGTAAAACACCTGCATAAGCTCGGGTTTCTGATCTCGTCTAAATAGCCCTCAAATCTATTAACTTCTTTCAGTAAAGCGTACCCTGGGGCAGCCTTCTAGGAGGCTACTCCTGCTAAATCCTCTTTGCCAGCTATATCTGCTGTTCTTGAAATGATTAAACTCCTTTGCTGGGTTATATGAGAAAAGAGGGGAAAGGAAGCAGAGAGTTATAAATACTCTTTAAATATCAGTACACTAGTGGCATTGGTGAGAGCGTAAGCATATTTCCTTAGCTGTTTCATTATATTTACATATTAGTTAATGGATCCTTCCAATATTATGTTATAGCAACATCACTGTCATTCGTATTTCATTAGCAGACCATCACATCAAATCAAAGTTGCTAAATGTGATGGAAAGTCGCTTGTACAGTTCTATGATAGCACTGATCGAATTCTAAAACTGCCTGTTGTTCTCTAATACACTGTTACAACATTGCCTTGCCATGTGTGCAGCCAGTTCTTAATTTGAAATCTCTTCTTATATGGAAAGACCAAGGTTGTGCAGTTCTGACTTCACTGAATTCTAACTGACTCAATGAGATCAGGACTGTAACTTAAGCAGCTTGCCCATGTTTACATAGGTTGTCTGTAGCAGAACAGGAGTTGAACGCAGATCTCTAGAGTCCCACTGGACCATCTTTCCCAGACCCATGAAAATCCTAAGACATAGGTCCTATCAGAAAATAGCTGTAATTCAACTGAATTTTTGAAAGTGGGAAGTTTGTCGGGAGAGGATTTTTCTCCCAAACCCGTTCTTCTATGTTTATTTTGGTAAACAAAAGCCACAAATACTTAAGTACCTATGTTCGTTATGTTTTCCCCATTGGCAGCAATGGGGAAAATGCAGTGAACATGGGTCCCTACCAATACTACAGATAATTAGGAACGGGCGAACAGAACCGAGTTTGGAAATTTGGTTTGGTTTGATTCAGTTTGGAAATTCGTTTCGGTTCGGAAGTTCGGTTCAGTCGACCGAACTATTCGAATTCGGTCCAAACTCCGAACTTCCGAACAAAGTTCGGAAATTCAAACCCCATTGAACCAAATGGAATATTATCTTTTAGGTAAAATTTAGGGATGGGTGAACAGAGCCGAGTTCAGAAATTCGGTTTGGTTCGGTTCAAAAGTTGAGTTCGGTTCAGAAGTTCGGTTTGGTCAACCGAACTGATCGAGTCCGGTCCGAACTCCGAACTTCCCATCCCTACATATAATGTACTAATAGCTATCTTGTCCTACAGGATCCCTTGCTTCCTCTTGTAATGAAGCATGTGCACCTGCAGCTTCCCAATTTCTTCAGTTTATCCCCGCCCCCACCTCTCCGTACATTCCCTTTCCCTATGTTCTCTCTTGTCCCTTGTTCATCTTCATTTGTAAACTCCTCAGGGCAGGGACCTATCTGTAATAATGACCATTCAGTCCTAGGCACATTGCTGTTGCTATCTAAACAATAAACAAAATTAATATGAATGACCTTAAACATAGACAAGAATATCAGAAATTTAACTGGGCTTTGCATTGTTTTGACGAACGGTAATTGTTTGGAATGGGACTTTTGGTTTTGGAAAGAACCAAAAGTACCCAATAATGGCTATATCGGATTGATCTGATGTTTCAGTTCCTCTCACTAGTATTGGTGGTATTGGATCTTTTGCACTGGTTTTTTTTAATGGGATTTTTAACATTGTGGTTTTCCCCATTGAAGTCAGTGGGGAAAACCACAATGCTAAAAATCTGATAACGAAGGAAGAACCGATACAATGAAAACCAAAACTGATATAAAACCAAAACCGAAATTTTGCCCAGAGTACCACCCCTAGTAATTGTTTTCATTATTTTTGGTGGAAAGCAAGGGTGTTTGGCACATAGGAAACTTCAGGACATGCCATTTATTTCTTAAAATTAGAGCTGAAAGGAATATTCAGAAAAGGAGCAAGTCTGTCAAATTAATCCTACCCAAGCCGAAAATCATGAAGAGGATAATAACCACTACCCATTTTCATTCTGTTGAGTATCTGTTCAGATGTTTGGGGTTGGTTTTTTTAGTATTTTATTTTTCTATTTTGGTTATGCTGAGTTTTGTAGTCATTTTGGTATTTTGTTTACACCATTTCAACAATGTTTGCACTATTTATTGCACAATTGCTGGAAATGACATAACCAACTCCCCCCCACCCCCCAAATAACCAAAATGAAATTCCCCAGAAACTGGATATGCAAATTCTGGTTTCAGTCCTGAGTATTATTTTAGTATTTGGAGGGCTACCTTAAAATGGGAACAATATCTGCCAATAATAAATCTACTCCCCATCTCAGCGCTACATAAAATCTATCAACTGCTTTTGCCACACGCAATATGTTCCCAATAAATATAGGACAACAGGGTATTCCACAGTTAAAGAGGCACAGCGTGACAAGCCCCCATACACCGTTCTCTCAGCCGGCAGTCTTAAGCCTGCTTGTTTGGCTCAGGTCTCAGTAACACATTTGTGAAGCCTCATTGCTCTGGAGGGACTGAGCCGTTTGTTTGGCTTTACAGTCTTTTAGTTTATTTAGCAGACTACGGGAACAGTTGCTTTGCAGTCAACTTGGCCGGACAGATAAACAATAGTGACAATTTCATATGATGTATATAGACAGAAGAGGGCTAGCTGAAAACCCTTGAGTGATGAAGCTTGTCATATTCCCTTCTCCGGTAATGCACAAGGTTAGAAATCAATGTCTTAATCATGGGCAGCTCTGGGCAATTCAGATATATCACACACAAACAGGCTTCTAATTACATTTAAGAAATACATATCATACATATATAAACTGACATAAATATCAGAGTGGTGTTGCTAGCTGTCAAAATGGATAAGTATAATTCCCTCAGTGGCCCTTGACAGGTTCAATACCTGGGACGGAGGTGCTATGAACAGCATTATACGGCTGATTGAGTTATGACAGCTCTAACCCAACAGGGAAGCAAGGCAGGAAGGAATAGCCTGGGCTGCAGACAAATGATGATAAAGTGATCACTTTAAAGAACAATCTCCATAATATTTCATGCTCTCTGCACGGTGTAAAGGCAGCCTTGACTGCAGGGCTAACTGCTCTATCAATTGATTTGATTCACTGCTGCTGCTACTCCCAGTCATAATATTTCAAATAAATGGTACCGTGGATAGAAATAATATCTGCATCAATATTAACCCTGAAAGGGCTAATGGACACAAGCTATAATTTCCTGGACACGCTAATAATGCATTTTGACTCGGCCTGGTATGGGAAGATTTTTTTTCTTTTATTTCTTTTTTTTTTTGTCATGTAGGTTCTTTTTAAAAAAACAAAACAACAACAGCACATTGTTTACTTAAACTTTCTTTTTAGGACCATTGAAAAGCTTCAATGGCCCAGTACATAGGTTTAGAGTCAATTCTGTCTCATGTATGTTTTGAAAATGGATGGTTCCTATTAAGCATTAAATCTCCAGGGCGCAGAGAAGTGAATGCCACATATGTAAGCATGTATGCCAGACAAATTCAGATCAGAGGAGCACATTCCCAAAGCGGGAGAGCCATTAGGCTTTGAAATAACTCACTTCGGCATCAGTCTTCAAATCGCTTATGGCATGATCCTTCAACTGTTTAGCATTGGTGTCGGCAGGAGGCTCATTAAAGTGAACTGGACTTGCACCAACACTACAGGGTGATGTTGGTGCTAAGAAAACAGAGGATCTCATTGCTACTCTGGAGTAGTTTAATTGATTTCTATGGGACTACTCCAGAGTAAGAGGTTGGAATATTACAGATATAGTACATTTTCCATTATTTGAAATCTGTGTGTCAAGCGTTTCCCAAATTTTTGGCCTGCATGAGCTCATTTTAAGAGACAAGTATAATTCTGTGACCCAAGACAGCAACAAAGACATGGAACATATGTCCAATATCAACCTGATCAGGACCCCGTCTGCAGATGGCACAACCCCAACTTGTGGCTCAAACCACAGTTTGGGAACTTCTGCTTCATAGTAAGATTGAACAGCATTTTACAGCTTTCCTTTTACAAGCTATACAGTCATTATGGTCCTCTTTTTGCCTTAGAATTTATAATCTGTTGATATATTTGAAATTATGCCTACAAGCATACTGTATGAACATGATAGATAGATAGATAGATAGATAGATAGATGCTTTGTGGTTGTATGTTTCTATATATACATATATACGCAGACACAAAGAAAGCTTTTAATATGAAACTGTGTAGTAAAATGCATTTAAAGCAAACCATAAAACATCTTAAACTAAAGGGATTCTCAATAAGAATGGAAAAGACAAAACTAAATTATAGAAATGAAAGGAAACCATATAAGTCTACTGATTGTATTTGATGACAGGATTTTCTTTCCCTTCTGAAATTAAGCTGTGTACAATGCGAGAAAGACTGAACAAGCAGAGCAGAAACACCAGTGAATTTATGGGTTAATAACCCTAAATCAAGCCTGATTTCTATTTTCTACGCAGTTTTTCAAACTCTGTAACTTAATGGATGTTTACCCTGCTGTTTTGTGCATAACATCGTTGTCCATATTTAAGTCCCTCTTAAAGACACACTGTTGCTCACCATGAATCAAGTTGACTTGTAGATAAATTGTATACAATTTGCCTATGATTGTTGGCTTTTCCTCCCCACTCTCCTCTGTCTACTTGACTATCCTTAGATTCTCAGTGCCTAAGAGCAAGTATTATCCCTGAGTGTCTGCAAAGTGACTCTTATAAAGGGGGTGCTGCTGTAAATAAAGCAAGCTACATGTGCAACCTAGAAATGGATAGGTTTTGAACCCTTCTCAGTCCCTTGTTTGCATTCATGCCTCAAGGTCACAGTAAATCTGGGGAGTTTTTGGGTCATGGATCTCCTAGGATCTTTTTTTCTAGAGCTCAAGCAGAGCTGAGTATTTTATGACCCAATACTGCTCCCAGAGATCTTGATCTTGCTCCTACTGAAGTTAATGCCAAAATTCGCATTAAATTTAGCAGTGCTGGTTTAGGATGATTATCCAAAGCCCTTTCATAATCATATGAATGTTGGTGCTGGAAGGACTGAAAGAATGAGGTGAGTTTTAACCCTACCCCAAGTCTTGAAAATACACCAACAGCCCCCTGTCCTCTCAGTTTCAGTCATTGCTTTTCCAAATGGCATGAGCTGCTTTCTCTGATTCCAATATGCATGTGCCGTCAGAGTAGACACAATGCTGTGCATGGCATTCATAGATACAGTTGCCAGCTATGACCATTATCCATCTCTCTGCATAGTTGGTGTTACCAGTCATAATGCTAGCCACTCGTTGCTGGAGTTAAACACAGAGTGATAGGGTGCAGTATTGTGGACACTAAAACCCCTCCAGCATCTAAGCATTTGGTATATGCACCGGGGGGGCCAGAGCTATCTCTGAGCCTAAGTTCAAGAGCATGCCCGGTAAGAAGCAGCCAGAGAGGCCTCTGAGCCTAAGTCCAAGAACTTGCTCAGTAGGCATGGGCAGGACTGAGCATGCTACAGTCTTATATAAGGCAGTCAAGCCAGTTGCTAGTGTATGGCTGTAGGAGTAGCTCCTACAGAGGGCTCTCCTCCAGTAAGCACCCAGGACAGCAGAGACAGTCCAGGAACTGACCCCTGTCATCAGGGACTCTGCTGCAGAGAACTGCTTCAAACCCAAGGTGGGATTTGTCCTGTAACCTTATAAAGAGACTTTGTACAAATCCCCATGGACTCTAGGAAACCAGGGGACAATAATAGTTTCTAAAAGCCTTGTAATCTGGTGGAGAAGACCTGGCAAATAAGGGGAGGTTGAAGGTCAGTGCTATAACCCGCTCTCCCTAGTGAGGGACATATGGTTAATAATACTCAAAAATAATTAAGGGGGGGGGGGGTTGCCCGCGGGTTTACTGTGTTTTATATTATTATTACAGATGGCTAAATAATGTGTTATTTAGGCAGCAAAGGCTCACGAGTGAGCCTTATCTCCCTTTTTAAGCTTGGATAAGTGGACACTAGTTTGTGGACTAATGATGAATATATCCCAATTTCAGGGAATGTTTTATGCAGGGGACAAATGTTGGCATCCAAACCCCTGAGAAGGGTAAGCCAAATTTTAAACTTATTGTATATGCATTTACTTTCGAGTTGGCTATTTGTCTTTGAAAGTTTATAATGTATGTTCTGTATCATTTTTTTTTAATGAATTTTGTTACGGCCAATGACCAAACAATAAAAGTCTTACCTTACCTATGGTTAATAATACTAACACCAGGTTCCAGGCCATAAACTTAAGAGGCTAAGAGACTGTGTAAAAAAAAAAAAACTTTAGGAGAAAGGGGTTAGTGCGTGGCAGTGGGGTCACGCTAATTTCCCATACACTCTCCAGCCTAGGGGCCCGAGACAGGACCCCTGCTACACACATGATGTGCGTTATATCTGGTTTTGCAAAACACAGCTCACATTACATGTTTACCATGGGTTGTCTTTCCAGAAATCAAAGTAAATAAAAATAATAATAATAATAATAATTTTTATTAGAGCTGCAACTGGGTACCTGAAGATTTGGGCATGCCTGATGAATCAGGGGTGCCCAAATTGGCCCTCCCCCATCCAGGCCCCATTGAATGGGTTGCTTGATTACACCGGCTGGCCTTTCAAAGGGACAGGGAGCTTCCCCCTCTCTGGTGTCTCACAGCTGTGAGGTGCTGGAAAGGGGGGAAGGTCTGGATGGCCTTTCAAAGTGACAGGGAGCCGGCCTGGCTGCAGTGCCCCTGGGATGGACCCTGTCCGGTTGAAAGATCGCTTTCCCCCCTACGGCACCCCTCAGCTGT
Source organism: Sphenodon punctatus (assembly GCA_003113815.1). Taxonomy (NCBI): domain Eukaryota; kingdom Metazoa; phylum Chordata; class Lepidosauria; order Sphenodontia; family Sphenodontidae; genus Sphenodon; species Sphenodon punctatus. Next base: position 904,330 of record QEPC01001804.1, read on the forward strand.
GAGGTGCTGTAGGGTGGGAAGTGCCGGCTCCTTTTTGAACTAAGTCCTGGCTGAAGCTCTGCAGAGTCACATTCTGCAGCACTCTTGGCTGGGGTTTGTCAGTTTCAAAGAGTAATGCTTGCATTTTGGGGAATCGGGCACCCAATTGGTCCTCGGGTAGTCTGTCGGGTGCCCAGTGGAATGCCTGAAATTGCAGACATTACCCAGAGGTACTAATTTTAGTACTGTGATGTTTCTGGTTTCTTGTGATGCTCTGAATGAGCTATGGTACATTCATTCAAACCTGAAACTCAGAGGGGAAATTTTGGAAAGGGTAGAACACTTCTCACTAACAGCTGGAGAAAATACTCAACAGTTCTCTGTGTGGAGTGAGAGAACTATGTTTTACACACCTCAACTGTTTATCAGTCCTACTCTTTCTGTGAAGCAGAATCGCCCTGTCTCGTGTGATACAGTGTTCATCACTTGGTACGTTGCTCCTTACAAATCAATACCTGGCCTTAACACAAGGAAAGGAAGATTTAGTGTATGTGCTTGGTAATATATATTTCTGTTCCCTCTGAATGTAGATTCAGTGGGCACTTCATTCTTTGAACTAGCTTCTCACCAAACATGTGCATGGTGGTATTGCACATTATTAGCACTAAAGCTAACGAAAGTAGAAACAAAATGCTTTAACTATATTTAATAACCCTTTCTCCTCCTCTTTGACACGTGCACTCTGATTTCATTTAAATTCTACATCCAAAGTGGCACCAAGAGGAAAAACAAACATCTGGTTTGGAACCCAAATTGCTACCCACCAAAATAAGTATATCTGTCAAAATTGCAGTAACCAAATCATCCTGGGTGAATTGAGTACTAAATGGTATCCATTTCATTTCCAAATGAGCTCTCTAAATTACTGTTACTGTTACCAAGTTACTGGTTTTCCATTGCTGAGTTAGTTCGTTTTGTGCAATTTTACTGACTACCAGGGCCGGCCCCAGGCATGCACCACATGTGCGGTCGCACATGGCCCTGCGGCTAGCTGGGGACCCGCATTTGCATGGCTGGATCCCAATAAGTTCTTCTGCCTCCCCTCCCTGGCTTCGGTCCCCATCCCTCACCTGCCTTGGCCTCCTAGTAGTGCTCCAGCAGCAGCAGCAGCAGCAGCAGCAGTAGCAAGGACACTGATGGACTGGACTGGAAGATAAAGCTGTTTATTTACAAACAACTCCTCCCCATGTGAGTGATCAGAAGGTTGTTACCTTGTTAAGAGGGTTCTTTGAGTTGGCTCCCAACATTCTCACAACTGGTTTGGGTATGCTCACCCTATTCAAATAATAGACCACATGATGGTCTTGAGCTACTCCAGTATAAAAAACACTCTTCCCCCTCAGAATGACAGTTCCTTCCAACCCTTTCTAGAAATATAAGAAAAAAATTCCATGCAGGACTGGAAGGGTGGGTGTTGTGAGAATGTTTAGAGCCATCTCAAAGAACCTTATTTACAAGGTAGCAACCTTCTGTTCATCTTTGAGTGGCTCCTCACACGCTATTTTTACATGGCTCCGCGGGTGGGGGGGTCCATGGGCGTGCCAGTGCATGAACGGGGCATGCACACAGCTGCACACGCATCTCCACTCACCCCCCCACTCATCCACACCCACAGAGTAACAGCCGTTTCCCCTGGTTGCTCTGTGCATGGGGACAAGTGGGGGGTGAGTGGGGATGCATGTTAGGCGGGCACGCACACACCCCCACTCACCATGGGCGCATGCACCGCATAGTTCACAGGGGGCTCCCCCACCCATGAACACACAGAAATCTGTATGTTCATGGGTGGGAGAGGCCCATGTAAAAAGGGCCACATTCTCACAACTGTCTTACTTATACTATCTTAGGTAGGAATTTAGGATGTAAAGCAATATCTATTCTGTCTTGGAAAATAAATCTGCAAATATGGTTCTGAGATTATTATGGCTGCTATTTCACTAACTTTTCTTAATTAAGTTATTGCTAACAGGAATACTGTCTTTAAACCCACACCCCTTAACCACTTCATTTGTGACCCCATATAATCAATTCACACTGCCCCGGGGGCACAAATTAGATGGTTATGGGTGGGAGGCAGCGTGAATTGATTATATGGGGGCGGGGGTGCAAATGAACTGGTTATGGGGTGGGGGCAGCATGAGCTGATTATGGGGGCACAACTGAACTGATTATATATATCTTTTCATGGCATAATGCGCTTAATATGCTAGCTGCATTTTGGGTGTCTGTTGTGTTTGATAGCAGCACCTCTAGACTGGTCACACCGCATGCATGCACAAGGCACAGGCAGCACTGGCAGCAAGAAGCAACAGGCCCTGGAGGCCAGACTGGCTAAGCTCACCCCCTCCTCCAGTAAGGCAGTGGACGCAATCAGTCTCTCTGTGCCTGCCTTACTGCCCACCCGGCTGCCCCTGCAGTTGAACCACACTTAGGGCGTTTATAGACGAGACAAAAAAGGCGGCTGATCCTTTGATCAGCCGCCTTTCTTGCCGCTCGTCTATATGCCTGGGCTGCTTTTTAATCCGCGTCGGAGGGGGCAGGCGATCCTGCCCCCTCCGACGCGGATTCCCGGAATGCCGGCTTTACGCCGCACTTCCTGGTCCCGTGCGAGAGTGCGCATGCGCAGAAGGGCAAGCATGCGCACTCGCACTCTGCACCGTGTCTGAACATCAGACACGGCACGCAGAGACGCCGCAGCAGGGAAACCCGGCATTTCGCGATCCCGCTTGTAAGCGGGATCGTCTATAAACGCCCTTAGGGAGTGGTCATAGATGCTCGGCTGGGGAGGTGGGGGGGGAAGCATTGGGAGGCCATGCTTGTCTATGACCACTTGGCTGAGTGCCAAGTAAGGCAGCCAAGGGGTGCCAAACCGGGGGGGGAGGGGGAGAAGCATGGGGAGGCCATGCTTCTCCATGGTTGCTCAGAGTGGTGGAGAATCCTTCCTTTCCAGAGGGAGTAAATTTTATGTAAATTTACACATTTGCATAATTAGGTGGGCCTAATTATGCAAATGATGCCCCACACCAAGACTTCGTGCATGGCCTCACAAACCCTGGGGCCGGCCCTGCTGGCTACAAATTGTCCCTGAATGTCTGCAAAGTGGCTCTTAGGAAGAGGGGTGCTGCTGTAAATAAAGAATGCTATATGTGCAACCTAGAAATGGATGGGTTGGAACCCTTCGCAATTCCTTGTTTGCATTCATGCCTTAAAGGTCACAGCAAATCTGGGGAGTTTGGGGGGTCATGGATCTCCTAGAATTTTTCTTTCAAGAGCTCAAGAAGAGCTGAGTATTTTCTGACCTATTTACCATTTTCTTTCTTATTCTTATTCTTATTTTATTGGAGGAGCAAGGGTGTCATGAGAATTTTTATTCATCTGTTGATTGTTCCATGTCAGAAAGACACTAAAATGTTATCACGTTAAGTTAGAATGGATTAGTAAATCGGTAAATTGGTATCAGGGGGTTGTAATTCCTCACAACCATCCGTTCACTCACCTGTTCAAATATGCGTGCATGCACATGCACATATACATACATACATACATATACACACGCACATGCACACACACACACACGCACACACACACTGAAAAAGTCAGAATAGGTTGGTAAATTGGTTGGTAAATACCAGCTTGGTAATTTGGTAATGGTAACATTTAGTGTTTTGGGTACTTGGGTACCCATCTCGATAGTCAGGTACCCAATAAAGCTGCCCAAAATGCTGCGTATTGTCTGTGAGCACAAAATTTGCTAGCTAGCCAAGTCATCTCTAGATGTGACAGGAAGATGCAAAAACACAACAAATGAAAAGTTGGGACTTTTGCCTTCTGTGTCTACTCTGATATTACTGCCACAGCAGAGACTGTCAATGAAATTTTGACTTCTCTAACCTCTAGCAAAGCAGCCGTTGACTTCAATGGAATTGGAATTTCATCCAGGAACTTAAATTAGGTCTTGCATATGGTTGGATACAATGTAGTTCCCAGGCTGGATTGAGAGCAAAAGCATTTTAACCCCAATCTGATATATGATCATGGGGCCGCATTCATTTTCCCAGTTAATATGGTTCAAGGCAAGCATTAATATATGATAGTTTAAGTGGCTCTCTACATGCCTTCCATACAAAGGTGGGGGAAGAGAAGAAGCGGGGAAGGAAGGACTCTTTGGGTGTTTTAAGGGCCAAAGAGAATCACATCAGAGACTGCTTCAAAGATTAATTCCTCATGTCTAGTTTAAAACAAGATTAAATTAGCTTGTGTGAGCTGCTGTTAGCAGATGCACTATTACATTATGCATGCTTCTTGACTGCTCATAGCATGAACAAACTGCACCATGTTCCATTAGCGATTTTCAATGCTATGCTAAGCTTTAAGTCACATAGACAGGTCATTGTATTGGGTTTATTTTGTGGATGTGTTTTCCAGGCAATTTCACAACCTACCTGATCACTGGTATTGATTGACTGTTTGAAATTGATAAAAAGAATTAACCTGTATAAGGGTAGCACAATGGGATACAGACAGTATCCTATATGGTTAGGAAAATCAATAAATACAGTAAAGCAGAAAACTTACAAGCCCTGGCAAAAATCTATTAGCCCATGAGCATTGATTCCTCACAACCCTCCGTTCAATCACTTGTTCAAATATGCACACAGACGCACACAAACGCACCTTTTCTCTGCTTCCTTCCTAAACAGTCACACAAACATACACACAGAGTGAAAAGCGACATGCACCGTAACTCCACTTTAACACTGCTTTAATATTTCTTATGCATTTCACAGAGCACCAAAACAGCCCTGCAAGGTGCATAAGAAATGTTAAAGCAGAGTTACATGCATGTCTGTTTTCACCTATAGTTGAGCAGTCACTTAGGGTACTTTTAGATGGATGTCAGGCTGACCATATTCAGAGCTGCTTTGAGGGTGCACCCTCGTGTCCAGCCATGCCTGGGTGGGGCTTAAATGGACCTGGTGAGTTCCCTGGCCTGCGATCTGCCATAGAGTTGCAGGCATATCACCTGATGTTCTAGGCTGCCACCTGTAACTTTATGGTGTTGCCCGGGGCAACAGCCAGCCAGAAGTGGAGCTGCAGCACGCGTCCACCAAGCAGATGGACTGCAGCTCTGCCTTGCTTGGGGTTGGGCCAGCCAAATCCACAGGCGGTGCTCTGGGATGTTCCGGTGCACTGCTAGTGAAGTTGGCCAACAGCAGATTGCACCTGCTCTGATTCCACATCTGGCAGGCCACCTTTAGACGGTGGGAAACCCAGGGCTGGTGCAGTCAGCACCAGGGCAACCAATCCATCTAAAAGCACCCACTGTCTTTCTTATGCACACATAAATATGTTGAAACTATAGCTGAAAAACATATTCATTAAGATTGTTTGCATATTTGGATTCACAGCAAAATATCTGAATGGTTCTTCACCAGCCATGAGATAGATATTCACGTATTTGTTACTTTGTTTCCTTTCTTTTGGTATTTTGATTTCCTTGTTATTTTGTTTACTTAGGTTTGATATTTTAGTTACTTTGGTAGTTTGGTATTTCATTTACAGTAATACATCCCCTTCATCCAATTCATCCACATCCTGGTTGGTGAAAGCCTCCAGGGAGACGTTGGGGACGGTGCTGGTGAGGGTGGTTAATGCATCCCTGCAGCAGGGGAGGTTGTCGCCTAGCCTCAAGGAGGCTGTGATGCGCCCCCTGCTGAAGAAACCATCATTGGATGTGGACACACTTGCCAGCTACCGACCTGTCTCTAACCTTCCCTTTTTAGGGAAGGTTATTGAGCGGGCGGTGGCAATCCAGCTCCAGGCACATCTAGATAGCATTGGTTTCCTTGACCCTTTTCAATTTGGGTTCCGCCCCAGCTATGGCACCGAGACATCGTTGGTGACCTTGGTCAACGATCTCCACCAGGAGATGGACACAAGATGTTTGACATTTCTTATCCTGCTAGATCTCTCGACCACTTTTGACACCGTGGACCATGGGATGGCTGCGTGACCTGGGGGGTCTGGACGGGACTGTTCTTGAATGGTTCTGCTCATTGCTCTCAGGGAGAAGCCAGTGGGTGGTGTTGGGAGCCGAAACATCTTGCCCCCGCGCTTTATCCTGCAGCATCCTGTAGGGTTCCATTCTGTCTCCAATATTATTTAATGTATATATGCAGCCCTTGGTGGAGGTCGTCAGAGGTTTCTGGGTGTGATGTCACCAATATGCTAATGATACTCAGCTGTACCTCTCTTTTTCAGCTGACCCAGAACCTGCTGTCTCATTGCTATCCCAGTGTCTGGAGGCCATGATGGAATGGATGTGGCAGAGCAGACTGAAGCTCAACCCCGATAAGACGGAGGTGATGGTGGTGGGGAGAGCGAGGGAGCTGTCAGCCCCCCTGATTGTGGGGGTTCGCCCTCCTATAGCTCAGCAGGTTCGGAATCTGGGGGTAATATTGGATGCAGATCTCTGCCTGGATCGACAGGTGGAGGTGGTGGCAAAGGCCGTCTTCCACCAGTTATATCTGGTGTGGAGGCTGCGCCCGTACATCTCCTGCCCGGATCTGGCCTCTCTCATCCATGCCTTCGTCACCTCGAGGCTGGACTACTGCAATGTGCTCTATGTGGGGCTGCCCTTGTTCCTGGTTCGGAGACTGCAGCTAGTGCAGAATGCGTCGTCCCAGCTCCTGACGGAGATGGGTCGTTGGGAGCACATAACACCTGTGCTCTGGACTCTGCACTGGTTGCCAATTGCATGCCGAGACAAGTTCAAGGTATTGGTATTGATCTATAAGGCCCTTCATGGTCTGGGCCCCTCGTACCTCAGGGACCGCCTCACCCTCCGTGCCCCAGAGCGGCTCCTTCGGTCTTCCAGGGGTGCCTTCTTGGAGGTCCCCCATGTTAAGTGGGGGACCACAATGGAGAGGGCATTCTCGGTGGCTGGGCTGCTCCTTTAGAATTCCCTCCTGGAGGAAGGTTGCCTGACCCCAAGTGTTTTAACATTCTGGTGAGTTTGTAAAACCTGGCTGTTCGCCCAGGCCTTTGGGGAGGGGGGCTAGGTTTTTTTATCTCCATCCTACCCTTATTTATTGTTTATTTTGTCCTAGCCATGTTTTAATTGTTTATATTATGATTGTTTTAAAATTTATGATTGTAATTTTTATGCTTTAAAAATTGTTAGCTGCCCCGAGCTGTTTTCAGGAGGGGCGGGATATAAATTGATAAAATAAAATAAATAAATTTTAAAAAATTGGTGCCACCATGCAGAAATATGTTGGGAAACAGTGTTATTACTTTTAGGGAATTAGCACCATTGTACACCAATACAGTGTGCTGTAGAACTACTGCCCTATGGCTGCACAATGGGCACTGAAATGAACAAAGCACCAAAAATGAAATACCAAAGTAACCAAAAACTGCACCGAACTAAACACAATAATGAAGTAACTGAAATTATGCAATGGAAATACCCAAAATAAATATCCAAATTGGGAAACAAAACGAGACGTAATTGGTGCCCTGTTTCACCAAATGGTTTTGCGAAAATAATTTGGAGCAACCAATTTGTCAAATTTGGTATTCATTAAAGGCATTTAAGAACATAAGAACATAAGTAGCGCCATACTGAGTCAGACCAATGGTCCATCCAGTCCAGCATCCTGTCCTCCAACAGTGGCCAATCTTGATCGCATGGGAGAAGAACCAACAGTCACAATAGGTAAGCCATTCCCCGTTGTTCGCTCCCAGCTCCAGACAGTAAGAAGTTCGTCCCATAAGCTATTTGTTTAATAGCCATTAATGGACCTACTCTCCAAGAATTTATCAAGTCCTTTTTTAAACCCAGCTATACTACTGACCTTGACAACGTCCTCTGGCAACAAATTCCATAAGTTAATTATGCATTGAGTGAAAAAGTACTTCCTTTTATTTGTTTTAAATCTGCCGGCAGCTAGTCTCTCATCCACAAACAGGTGATGTAAATTACCAGCCCTAAATGTTGCTGAGATACCTAAAGACACATATAGAGCCAAGTATCTATTGCTGCCTTTTCAAAGTCTTCAAAGGGAGTTGGTGCCTTTAGAGGAGGTTAGAGGATAAGTTAGTTTTGGGAAGAAGCATGAAGGAAATTGTGATTGAGGTATGTCTCTGAGGTACAGACCTCTGGAGACTATACCTGAGATACTATCCCAGAATGATAATCTAGCCCTTAGTAGATGTAGAATCATAGAATTGTAGAATCATTGGGTGCTATCCTGCAGCCCTTGAAAACTGTGCCTACGCGAGGTGCAGTGAAAGGCCACCATGCTCAGGCGCACATCCACCCCACCATGGCAACAAGCCCCAAGGGGCAACAGTGCGCCCTTTCCTATGTGACCCCCTGGGCCCACACACCCTGCAGCCTGGGAGATGGAGCAGGAGCCATGCCCGCTCCATCCCCCGGGCCATGGTGTGCGGGGGCTCAGGGTGTGTATGTGTTGCAGCAGTGTGGATCACACTGTTGCCCTCTGTGGCTTGCTTCACATGTGGGGTGCATGCGTGCCTGAGTCCCTGATGCCCAGCATACCAGTGTGCCTGCTGCCAGAGTAAGCCGGCAAGAGGATTGCACCCATAGAGTTGGAAGTGACCTCAGAGGTCATCTAGTCCAACTCGCTAGCTCAATCATCTAGCTCAGTGCAGGAAACCCACAGCTACAGCAACCCTTACAGACGGCCTTCCGGCCTCTCTTTGAAAATCTACAGCAAAGAAAAACCCACCACCTCCCTAAGCAATTTGTTCCACTGTCGAACAGCTCTTGCCATTGGGAATTTCTTCCTAATGTTTAAATGAAATCTGTTTATTTGTCATTTGAGACCATTATTTCTAGTCCTGCCCTTAGGGGCAAGAGAGAACAAGTCTTTGTCATCCTCTCTCTAACAACCCCTTGGATATTTGAAGACCGCTATCATGTCTTCTCTTCATCTTTTCTTTGCTACAGGGGTGTAGCTAGCTTGAAATGGACCCACATGCAAGAAATGGAATTGCCCCCCTCCCCCGCCATCACCATCTTCTCCCCTATCGCACCCCACCCCTGAAACCATTGCATCTCTCCCTCCCTACGTTTGCTGCACCTGAGTCCTGGCTGTGGCTGTGCTTCTGCCTTGTGCTGCTGCCGTGGCTGGTGCTTGCTGCATCCTGTGCTGCCTGCTGGGTGAGTCCCATATGCACTGCGCACTGCAGGTGCTTCCACTTCCACGCAGTCTCTTCCCGGCCATGCCACAACAGGGTAGAATCTATGCCCCACCCCCCTACCCCAGCCTGGCCCCTGTGGGGTCTTCCCCCATCTTGGGCACTAGGACAAATGTCCCTCCTGTGCCTATTATAGCTACACCCCTTCTTCTCTAGGCTAAACATACCCAGCTCCTTCAACATTTCCTCATAGCACTTGGTTTCCAGACCCCTGACCATCTTTGTTATCCTTCTGTGAACTCTCTCCAGTTTGTTGATGTTCTTCTTAAAATGCAGAACTGGACAGATGAGGTCTGAGCAGTGCAGAATAGAGTGGAACTATTACTTCCCATGACTTAAATACTATGCTTCTGTTAATGCAGCCTAAAATTTAGAGGTGTGCACCAGGGACCTATATCAGTTTTTATTTTGGTTTTTCATTTTTGTTATTTAAATCTGTCATTTTCATTTCCAAAAATATCAAAATTTCATTTTCGTTTTTGCTTTTGTTTTTGATTTCCATTGGTTTCAATTGAAAACACATTTTTTGTTTTACCTTTTTAAAAAATTATATTTGGCTGAAACTTGGAGGGACTGTACCACAAATGTACCGCATTAAGTATACCAAACTCCAGAAAGTTTGAATAAAGGAAGCCGATTTAATAAGCAGTTGAATTATGCTATTTTGCAAAAATCTTCATATACATTCCTGGCATAATTTCTTTGCCTCCCATCCTATGTGGAAGAAACTTGGCAAATCTATACCCCTACCCATGTTTAATATCTATGCCAACCTTCAGAAGGATTGGATAAAGGGTTCTGGTGTTATATACAATTAACCTGTCAATGTATGTCTGATGGTAACAACTTTTTAGTACAGCCAATATACATGAAATTTGTGACAGTTGTACCTAACACTTTCAGGATCATCTCTTCCAAATATCAGAAAGATGTGATAAATGGTTCCAATTTTATATGCCTGCACAGCATACACAGAAAATGAGCTTATGCCAGGGATTCTCTTACGTGTCACTGTGGTATAAGATCAGTTTGTGAAGCCAATTGACCAGCAGAAATGTCAACCAAACATCTTCCTTCTGTGCTGTGACCATCCCAACTTCTCTCCCCCACTTGATACTGGGAAGTTGGAAGCATCTGTTTAGGAAAGAGCCAATAGAGATTCTCTTATGTCCTCTGTCACAGTGCTACAGGATGTGATTGGAATGATAATTAGCCAGCCTGGATGTGTGTAAACTGTTTCCTGATTTCTGGGATGCTATCCCCAAAGTCCCAGTTATGTCCCTTCTATGCCTGCCTGAGGACCACCCCCTATACCTGCCTCGAAGCCACCACCGATTGGTCCTGTAAAGCTGGAAGCATGCAGTAATTGGCCAGTGAATGTGTCTGTCAATCTGTTGGGTTGCCCCCCATCCTCCCTCCTACATCCCCCCTCCCCCTGCCAGGCCAGGTTCCTGCTTCTGATTTGCATTGCATGTGCTGCTATTTATCTGAATGATGGTCTTCAAGGGGACAACTTCAATTGCTTATAAAATTTGTTCCCTTTATCAAATTGTCCTGTAATTTGGCCAAGATGACTGGGAAGGTGTGTGATAATATTATGCCAAATTACTTGTAAACAGGATGGAATATAAAAATGTTACAGCCAGAAATATTTTTTTAAGTTAATAGCTTATAACATCAGGACACTTTATCCAGTCTTTCTGATATTTGGCAAGATTGGTACACTAGTGGAGTGGCATATGTTTCCCAGGTTTCATGCAAACTGGATAGAAGATTAAAAAAGATGTAGCCAGGAATGTGTATGCAGCTTTTCTTAAAATTACAACATACAATTGCTTCTAAAATTTGAAATGTAGTATACATAGTGCTCTATGTTGAGGGTACAATATCCCCAAGTTTCATCAGAAGTGAATAAGAAACAAGAAAAAGTATAGCCAGAAATATTTTTTCCCATTATTTCATACACAAAATTTCATTTTCTTTTTTCTTTTCATGATTATTATTTGCCATTTTCATTTTTACAATAACAAAAATGAAATGCACACCCCTACTCAAATTGCATTAGCCTTTTTAACAGCTGCATCACATTCTTGACTCATGTTCAGTTTGTGATCAACTACAACTCCTACATCCTTTTCGCATGTATTGCTGCCAAGCCAGGTATCACCCACCCTATACTTGTGCATTGGATTTTTGTTACCTAAATGCAGAACTTTACATTTATCTCTGTTGAACTTCATTTTGTTCATTTCAACCCAGTTTTCCATCCTGTCAAGATCATTTTGAATTTTATTTCTTTCTTCTATGTTGTTAGCCATTCCTCCCAGTTTTGTGTATATTCCTCCTTTTTCTACTAATTTCTCTGTGATTTGTTTGTTTCCTTTGTATATGTTTAAGGCAAAGTGTAGTGTTCTGATCTCGGAGCTGGGATCCAGGAACTCACAGCTCTGACAGAAATTCCATCAGTGCCCTCACCTTCCTGATTAGTTGTTTTTCTATTTGTAAACTGGGGAATATAATGCTTGCTCACATGTCTCACAAGGACTTCAGCTAAGATGACTAAGGATGGTGGGAAAGGGGATGAAGAGAAAGATCTATGGGGAGGGACTGAAAAAACTGGGAATGTTCCACATAGAAAAAAAGAAGATTAAGATAAGAGGGGAGGGCTAGTGGGACAAACAATATAACTTTTTAAATACACAAAAAGCTGCTATAAGCAAAATGTTGTCCAGATGTTCTAGTCTCTCTGGCCACTGTGGATAGGACTAGAGGTAACAGGCATAAATTAAAGGAGGAAAGATCTAGAGTGAAAACAAAGAAGACAGGAGCAAGCCAGATCCCCTGCCCATCCCAGGAAGGGCCACCGCAGCCACCACACTTAGGGCCAGTGGTGAGGGCAGTTCGATTGTAAGTCACAGGCAGGGACCGCGTCTATTTCTATGTTCTGTACAGCGCCAGGCATATGACTTCCGCTATATAAATGTTTATAATAATAATAATAATAATAATAATAATAATAAATAAATGAGCAACTCCCCCCACCCTTGGAATTTGGATGGGGGCTGCCTTCATAAGTCTCTCCACGGGTTGACCAAGGAGCTGTCCACATGGGGAAAGACTCCTGTACCCTGCTGCGCAGCAGAATTAGGTCCCTGGGAGAAGCTGATGAAAAACAGCTGATAAGGGGGGCTCAGAGGTGCACGCTCTCCCTGGCCACCAAACAGATGATGGGGGGGCACAGGAGAGGAGGAACCCCTCCCCCAATCAGCTGTTTAGTGGCTAAGGTGAACATGCCCCTCCAACCCCCCTTGATTGATCAGGTGTTTGGCAACCTGGGTGGGCATGCTTCTCTGGACCTCCCCCATCAGCTGATTTGCAGCTGGGGTGAGCGCACTCCTCCTGGCCCAATTCTCAGACCTCACCTTGTGGCAGGGCTGGGCGGGACCTAAGAGGCAGGAGGACGCACATTAGCCCGGATTATTCTGGCTGGGTGAGCCTTAGCCCCCACCGCATTGCTGACCTTCTCCAGACGACGCATCCAGTAACAGCTGCCCACCAGCCCCGTGGCAGGTGTGGGTAAACATCTGGCAGCCACCAAACCAATGAATGGGCTACTGCGGACTACAGTCTCATTTGTTTTCACCCTCAGGCTAAGTATTAGGAAGAATTTGCTAACTACCAGATCAGTTATGCAGTGGAATAATGTGACAAGGAGAATTGTGGGGCCCCCATAACTGGAGCCCTTTAAAACAGGTTAGACAGGCATCTTTCCTTCGCAATGTTGTAGGTACTGTGGATCCTGCTTAATGGTCTGGAGCTGGACGGACTAGATAATTCTTGAGGTTTCTTCTAGCTCTAGGATTCTAGGACTGTTGGTAAAGTGACTTAAAATCTAACTTTGGGTGAAAACAGACATGACCCTAACCACCCTTTAACCACCCTTGGTGGTTATTTATGCATGTTGCAGGGCTGCATAGGGCACCAATACAGCCCTGCAACATGCATAAATAACCACCAAGGGTGGTTAAAGGGTGGTTAGCGTCATGTCTGTTTTCATCCATTGTTCTATTTGTGCATGTTGTTAGTTATATCTTTAGAACAGTAATTGAATATTTATAAATGATTCTAAATCTGCTTCTCACTTGTGCCAAGGGCTGGTGAAATTTGACAGGCAAAATTAATCACATATGAACTCAGTTCTCTGCCCAGGCAAGATCAACCTGGGTGGTAAGGTCATTGGGGTGACAGGCTTGGCTAACTGTGTCACTCCCTCACCAACCCATGCTGGCCAAGTTCAGCGGAATCCCAGCCACAAATCCCCAGCATGATGGCAAGAACACTGCGGGAGAAGCTTGCAGTGTGCTGGGAACAACTGCTAAAGGGGAGGGGGGGAGGGAATGGTTTCTCTCAAATTCCCTTAAGTAGCCAACCAATATTTTAACTCTCGCATAGTCTAAAGGGACAGACCCAGCCTCTAAGCAGCCAAGGTGGGCAAGCAGCGGCTTCACACACAAAGCAAATCCTTCATTTGTAAAATACTTACTATCCGCATTAAACAGTTTCAGGACACTGTAATGGAAACTGAATCAAAGATCACTAAAGTTCTTTATTGCTAACGGGGGGAGAAAGGTCCAAATATTGCTTAGCAAATTACTGTTTGCTAGAGGCACTATTACCAGTTGACACAATCATTGGTCAGCAAATTGGTCACATTATCGGTTAGTAAATTTGAGAGTGCAGAAATATTTATTGGTAAATTAGAGATGGCAGAATTATTGGTTGGAGAGTCAGGAATTGCAGTGATTGGTTAGCAAATTAGAAATGCCTGTTTTTGTCTGAGGATAAATCAAGGTTGGTCAGATATTATTGGAGGCCAAATTAGAGATGGACCCATTATTTATGGTTACACTGGAGAATGCCGAGATATTGTTGTACTAGACAAGTACACAGTGTGAGATTTTTAGATTTTTTTTCCCCCTCCAGTTTAAATTCATGTTTACAGCATAACAATTTTTAAGGTGTCATTGTGACATTTATATATAATACTTCTATTACCTGATTCAGCAGGTGGTGATGGGCGATTGCTCATCATCGCTTTGTGATCTTCCCTGTGGGGTCCCACAGGGTTCCATCTTGTCCCCCCTCTTGTTCAACGTGTATATGAAGCCACTGGGTAAGATCATTCGGAGCTTTGCAGTGAGACGTCATCAGTATGCTGATGACACTCAACTCTACCTCTCTTTTTCATCCAACCCAGGTCCTGCAATTCTGCAGCTATTGAGGACTGTCATCATATCTTTTTTGCCTGTCTGCTGTACACTGATGCTCGCAAGTGTTTTCTGGACCCCCTGTTTTGGAAATTTCCTGATCTATCACTAGATGCCTTATTGCTACGACTCCTGTCTGACCAGTCTTCCGAGATCTCCAACCTGGTGGCAAGGTTTTGTGACCACGTACTTCAGAAAAAAAGGGTTGTTGCTCTGGCTGTTCCTAATAAAGAATATCCTAGAGCCCGGCCTGGTACTGATGTTTGGTATTAGTTTAATATTGATGTCTGGCTGTGGGGCTCTGCCCTATCTGCCTTATATATTTTTGGTTAACGGTTACATCTATCTAAATTTAAGACTATCCAGCATTTTATGTACTACTGATGTGATATTCCTCTGATTGTGCTTTGCCTAAGATCAATAGTGCAATGTTTAAAATCCTGGGCCTAATTATTAAGCTGATGATTAGCTATGTTACAGGGGCTAAGTTCTGCCACTGTAACCCCCATGGAAGAGCAAGGCAATACCTTTGTGTTCTATCTGCACTGTCTAGTCCCAGTGCAGGGTGTTAAAAGCTGTTGGTGGTATAATGAATTTAAATGTAGAACTATCGCACCTCATACTGTTGTCCTGCTGTTGTTTTGCTGGATATGCTGCCTTGTCAGGGGACAAATGCTGGCATCATAACCCTCGCGAAGGGCAAGCCGATTTTTAAATGTTAGGTATTTTTTTTTTATCTTTGATTATAGGCTATGACCCATGGAATTCTAATATGAATGAATCGGTGCCTCTATTTTACATTTTGTTTTGTGATATGTACTGTATATTCATGGGAATTCGTACCATGTGACTCATGTAAATTATGTAAATTTTGTTATGGCTATGGCTTAAACAATAAAACTTACTACTACTACTACCTCTCTTTTTCATCCAACCTAAGTCCTGCAATCTTGGTGCTTATCTGTTGCCTGGTTGCTGTGGGGGACTGGATGAGGGTGAATTGACTGAGGTTGAATCCTGACAAGACTGATGATGGTTGGCCAGCCTTGTGATTTGGGACGAATTGGGACCCCCCGTTATTGATGGGGTCCAGACTCCCCTCCCCTGCCCCCCTGCTCCTGGTCATTCAGGGTCACAGCCTTGAGTGGTCCTGAATCTGTTGCTGCACCTGGAAGGCATTCTCGGTGACTGCCCCTTGGCTGTGGAACTCCTTTCTGGTGGAGGCCTGGTTGGCCCAGGATCTTCCCTCCTTTTGAAGAAGTTGTAAGACCTGGCAGTTCTGCCAGGTGCCTGATGGGGGAGATGGGTGATTGGGTGGGGGCAGTGGGTTAGGGTGAGGGTGGGGTGGGATATTTTTTACCCTCCTTTTATGACTTGTTTTTAGTTTTATTGTTGTCTTATTTTATTGATTGTAAGCCGCTCCGAACTGCCTGTGCCAGGAGGGATGGGGCAGTAAGACTTATAAATAAATGAATAAATAAATAAATAAATAAATGGCTTGGAAACCCACTTATCTGGAAAATCGCCTCGCTTACCATGTCCCATTGTGGCCTATGTGGTTGGCTGGAATGTCTGTCTGGAGGCACCAGTTTTTAATCTGGTCTCCACGATATGGAGGGCATTCTCAACCACTGCTCCACAGCTGTGGAACTCCCTCCTTGGGGAAGTTCATTTGTGACAGAGCTTGAGCACCTTTAGGAGGAAGTGTAAAACTGTTTTATTCACAAGGGCATTTGGCAGTGGGAGTTAGGGGAGGGGGAGTTTTGTGTGGGGATAGGAGTGAGTTAAGAGGTTGGGGTGGAGAGAGGTCAGGGGGATGGTGTAGGGTTGTGGGGTATTTTATGTTTTTGTATTTTTGGTTGTTTTATATTTTAATATTGTAAGCTAAGCTGCCCTGAGTCACCTTTGGTGGGAAGGAAAGGGTAGTATAATCAATCAATATCATCATCATCATCATCATCATCATCATCATCATCATCATCCTAAGAGCTCATATCCTAAGAGCCACATACCAAAATCTTCATATGGGAAGAGTCATAAGACACGCATTGGATGCACACATAAACATCCCCTCTTTTATGATTGGCTGATAGAGCTGGTGCTCTGTGATCCTGGTGGCAGAGTTTCTGGGGAGCAGCTGAGATTCATCTACTGAGTCTCCGGTACAATAAAATAAGACACAGGACCATGAAGCAGAAGGGATGGGGGGCAGGATCAAGAGAGTTGTACATAATCTGCATGAGAGCTGTATGCAACTCCTGAGCCAAAAAGAATTGCAAGTTGCAGTGACTTTTAGAATATTAATGGGGGGTTGGGGTGGGGGAGAGGAATAAATTCATATTATCTGCTATAATATGAAACTTTTGGTGTGAATGTAACAATTAGGAAAGATGTTGAACTTATTGCCATAGGACATTGTGAAAGCCAGTAGTATAACTGAGATTAAAAAAAAATAATAGATCTTGGAAGAAATTAGTCAAGTTGATCAGGGGATGAAGCCTGTATTCTCTGGTTTTGTACTCTTTCTCTGACGCATCTGCTGTTGGCCAATTAAAGACAGGATGCAAGGCTGTATGGACTATTGGTCAAACTCAGAATGGCAGGGACTATGAGTGTCTTTAGACATAACATCAACGGGGTCTGAATGTGTGTCTTGACTCTTCACCTTGATATGAACACTGGTTTGACCCTGTGTTCACCTTGTGGCACTGCTTAGACACACAGCCCATCTTAGGGTAAATCGGTGTTTTGCTCATCATCGCCCAATCTCAGCATGAAAGCACTGCCACCTCATTCTCCATGTTGTACCTGCTTGGGATATAAGGGAGAAAAAAGGCAAAAACTTTAAAATTAAAATAAACAGATTTTGAACATTCTGAGTTTTAAGCTTGATCTCAGAAGGGTTGGTAAAATTATAAACTGGCAGCTGGGAAGCTGTTTAGAATGCTTGAGATTGAGGATTGTCTAATTAGTACACCTGTGGGTCTTTTTCTTGTGTAGTTACACTATTGCTGTTATGCTGTTGGAGCTGTTGGAAGATGATTTTTACAGCGATTTAACCTCTACTTCCTGAAGAAGCATCTTTGTGAAACGTTGGAGAGGAGGAAGGAAAACAGTCGCTACTGTTTAAGTTGAGTTTACAAGTTGGAAGTAACATCTTCAACAACAGCTTATGGAGAACATTTGGTACTGTCCAACCTGAATTTACCAGCTAAAAGCATCAACTTCAACAAGTTTGTTTAACTATAGGGGCGCTTTTAAATGAGGGGCGCTGAAGCGCCTCCTGAACGCCGCATTAAAGCAAAGCCACCAGAAGTGATGTTCTCCCCGTTGCCAGCGGTGGCGGCTGGCAACACGGGGCTTTGGAGCGGCGCGTTCTTAAGACTTCAATTTTCAGACTTTCAGAACGCACCGCTCCAAAGCCCCATGTTGCCAGCTGCCGCCGCCGGTGGCAATGGGGAGAACGTCACTTCCGGTGGCTTTGCTTTAACGCGGCATTCAGGAGGCGCTTCAGCACCCCTCATTTAAAAGCGGTGTAAGTCTCTAGGCTTGTTTGCCATCATGAAGGATCCCTAAGGATTCAAATTATAAGGACTTTTTGGTATCAGTATATAGTTTTTGGTCTGATTTTGACTTTATATGATTTATTTGTAGTAGCAAAAGGATCTATGTTTGTTTTTACCACTTTATGATATTGTAACATTAAATTGCTGGTTTTATATCACATGAATTACGATAATTTGTTTTATAATTTGGTACCTGCTAACACGCCACATGATATCATGAGACACAACGTTGGCCACGTGTTCAGCCAAACCACACAAATTGTCCTTGTGATGTAATGGTGTTCACATCATGTGTTCAACCAGTGGCCAAATTGGTGTTGGGATTGTTATGGTGCTTACACACAATGGCCAAACACATACTTAGCGGTTTTGACAATTGATCTTTGTTAAGTCTAAAGATGCCCTGTTTTCTTATCTAGACTGACAGCCTTGTACACTGAAGCTCTTTGTTTACCCTTTCAATAACTAAACACATGCAGCTTGCTCACAGTCCAGGTTGCTCAACACTATCCTACTGATGTGCCTTACGAGTCTTGGCTAATGGGTCTACCACCACTAAGAGTGTGATAGGGTAAAACAGATATGACGGTGGCCCGCTGTGGCCCGCTTTGGCCTGCTGTTGACTTGTACCCATCAGCACATGTTCTAATGCACCACCAGATGTTGGTCCAGAACTTCTCCAGGGCAGGTAGGCGGCTAGCCTGAGCTGCGTCCTTGGAAAATCTCAGAGGATGCAGCATGGGCCAATAGGGATGGGCGAACAGATCGCGGTTCGGGTTCAGCCGTTCGGTTTGGCTGCTTTTGGTTCGTCCGTTCGGTTTGGCTGTGTTCAGTTCATCTGTTCGGTTTGGCAGTTTGGTTAGTTCGCCGGGTTCAGGTTTGGCCGTTTGGTTTGGCCGTTCGGTTCGGCCATTCAGGAAATGTTATGGGTGAGTTTTTTGTTTTTTATATGTTTTTTTTGTTTTTTATTGGGTTTTATATGGTTTTCTTTTGTTTTTTAATTTGGTTTTTTGTTTTTATATGGTTTTTTTTAAATCTAATATTATATATATATATATATATATATATATAT